>CM032884.1:16639074-17089074 GCA_019176425.1 Megalops atlanticus | reverse complement strand
GAGATCGCTATAATTTTGGCCACAGTTTGATTTGTTACATCCAGCAATCAGACACATTGAATGCTGACACACTGATGCAGTGTTATACTTATTTATTAGTACTATACTGCTCAATATGCAAACAAGAAGCCTGGACGTTTTTTGGCTGTAGGGCATCATGAATCAGAGAAGTGTGCATTACTATGAACCGGACCGTGTTCTGCTGGCCAGAGGGCCTCCCCTCACCCTACTCCTCTCATACTCCTTGCGGGATTCGGAGAACAGCTTGGCATTGGAGATCGATATTCCGCAGAATGGTAGATACATCTGCAGCACCTTGGGAGGGAGAGGCAGAAATCTGTGTTGTACACAAATGTACAGCTCGCGTGGTGTTGCATGAAAAACACAAATATAACGACATGGTGCAGGATATAAAATAGATATTCTGTACTTTTCTGACTTCCTGCAACTTTTCTGCTCTTAGTACAAACTCACAGCACCGTCTGTTAACCACTTAATATGAAACCTTTAGACGGATAAAGTGTATGAGAGACAACTAGGATGCAAAGTATTTAAAAACTGGACATGAATTTTTTTTTTTCTGACTATGATAATGCAGGGCTGCTAATGACAATGACAGTTTAATATAAAATGTGTGATTTTGGGTATGAAGTATGACTCTGGGTCTCAGTCAGATTGTTTCTAACTTGGTCTACTTGTCCTCAGCTGTATATTCCGTGTATAGTTTTTCATTAATAAAGTCAGTCAAGTCCTGCATTAATTATGTAATTAAAAAGTATTGCCTCTCACGCTGACTGCTCTCATCACACCTGGATGAATTCTTCTTAATTAAGTATTGAGCAAGTAACAGACTGACTGGCATTTTAATCAAAGAGCCTTTGAATGTGACAACCTGATTGGCATATTAATCCAGCATGTGAGCAAAAGACTTTGATTCTGAAACAGGCTCTGACTCTGCTATGCTAGAAACAGGCTGTGATGCTGACTGGTGGGAAGAAAATCTAATAGATCTGTTTCTAGCATGATCCTTGAATCTGGATTAATCCAGGTCTCATCTCTCAGAGTGTGAATATTTCATGTGCAGTCCCAATTAAACAGGAACCTTCCCTCAGCAAACAAGCCTCTTAGGGACAATATATAATAGTCACAACACTGAACAGCAGAAGAGAAGTCTTGTCAGATAGCCTTCTGCTCATAATAAACAGACATGAGTTATAACAAGATAGTTCCCAATTTGTCTGTTTTAAAAATATTCACTGTGCTTGTAGACATAAAATATGTGGGGTCTTGGACTGGAAACACAACCTTCTACTCTCCAGCTGACATACATTTGTGGAATGTACTGTAGTATACAACGGCAATGTCATAACATAATAGAGAATCAATCTCACATTTATGCTTAATACGTAATAAACACTACACAAAAGAGCATAGTTCAGTTTGAAAGCACACTTATGACATGCTTTGAGTTGGTCCAACTTAATGGATGTTTTTACCTCGCAAATAAAGAATGTGTCACTGCCATACATATAGTTGTATGTACATGTGTGTATGTGTGTGTGTAATGACATGGTAATTTGGAATGTATTAGCCTACCCCTATAAAATGTGTGATATTTAGTTAAAAAATTACATATTATTTCTCTAAAATACAATTTATCCATTCATTGATTTTCAGGACATTTTCACAGGTTACTGTCCTAATGCTATTATATATTAATGAAATCATATCTATCAAATAATTGTTGCAAAGTAATCATAGTTGTAGAGTATATACATCGGTATGTGATGTTGCTGCTTTCTGCCAAAGAGAGATATTTCTGCACCATCCAACACATTGGGGCAATCTGGTCAGAAGAAATTTCTCTCACTGTCAGAGAGTGAGGGCGTTGGTTAAATATGTATGTGACAGAAACCAACAGAGAGACCAACAGACAGATGGAGGTCCAGGGTTCTCACATAGTCTCTCCTCATGTCCAAGTATGCTGCTCATGCTTAACATGAGTATGCCACCTCGTGGAAGCCTTTGGGAATGCATGACTTAAAGACTCCCATCTATCACAACACACCAGGCCAGCCTAACACTATGGATTGCATATACTGTATCTCTATAGGCAAACATGTTTTCAGTATACATTGTATGAATATGTAAGGTAACTAGTTTTACGTATTGTGTTTGAAATTCAATATGTGAGGTAAAGCTATAATTGCTGCACCAATTAGAGTATTTCTACATTACAATGTTTAAAAATATTAGCATATTTGGTGTGTCACACAGGAGAAGTAAGCCGAAAAACAGTGATAGCTGTGATACTATGCACTATAGCGATGCCCCAAGCCTGATGAGTTTGCTAGAGACAATCAATGCCAATAAGAGTTTCAGAAAGCTTGTTACATCTCAGTGAAACCAGTATTCCATCGTTTGGCATGATTTGATATGTAAATTGTTGTTGATTATGGCTCTGGTAATATTAGATTTTCTATGCATATCTGCAACAGAATCTTAGAGCAAACCTCTTCACAAACTACACTAGGATCTCCATGCTCAACATTACTTTAACACAGTTTTTATAAACCTGAAAGAGCAGGGCTTGACTCTGTCCTCAACATGTGATAAATATGATAATGACCTAGCCATAATAACTTAGTCCCAGCCCATATGAAAAATTGCAATGTGTGCAAATACATGCACAATATATAAAATAATTTTGTAATGTATGCATATCTGTAATATATAAACATGTAACATGTAATATATGTTCTATTTGAAACATAGAACTGATGTTGAAATATATTGCAATACTTACCGCAAACATTTAAATATTTATATATACTTATATATATACCTAAATTGATCAAATATATTTTTGACCAATTCAAAATATTTAAATATATATATATCCTGCATACACCAATTACCACAATACTAATTTAGGATTTACCACTGCTTTAATGTGATGTAGTGTAATATAAAAAGATCATTAAACAGTATGACTAGTTGTGGCTCTTCTGTTGAATTGTTTGAAAAAACTGACATAAAATTGCTCTGGTAGATCATTATTTTGTTCTATGTACACATTAGTATGATATCTGTATGTCACCCTTAAGTATAATTCTTAAACACTATTAGTATGCAAAAACAAACACTGCTGTATGCTCATTTTAATTAAGTATCACAGGTTTTTTTCATCTTGATTCCCATTTACTGTGCTACTTACTGTTCTGTACCTATATTCCTCTTGTTCTTACTGCCTCTCTGCATTTAACATACCCTGTCATAAAGGCTGTGGACGTTGCTCTGGATAAGATCCAAAATGTAAGTAAATAAGATGCATACAGTAAAATGTAGAGTGCCCAGTGGAAGTAACAAGCCCACCTTCTCATCATCCTCAGTGAAGGGCATGCCACTGGGGTTCTTGTTGATGGCCTGCACCACTCCTATGACTTCACCATCGCTGTTGCAGATGGTCATGCACAGAATGGACTGGGTTTTATACCCAGTTAGTTTATCGATCTCATCACTGAAGCGATGGTCCTGGGGGAGAACAGTACAAAAAGGACAGAATTGCCATATGTTCTCAATTACTCAATGATTTGAAAAAAAAATCATTGTTCTTCCAAGGAGAGCAAAATGTTTTAGTTTGATCATAAAACATAACTGACAACACATTTCATTCTGACATACAGTATGTAAAGTCTCATTCTCTCCCATTGCTGGAGAACATCAGAGACCTGGAGATTTTCACACACCTGAGAAATCATAATCAAACTATTAGGATAAAGCAATGAAGGCATGGAGATATCAAATGATGTTTACAAAACTCAGAAACCACAGTAGGGAACTGTCAACACATTTGCTGTCTTCCTCAGACAGAAAAAAAAAATTAAACACTGAAAAAACATTCCACAGAAAAATCCTCGGAAATAACTCTACCAGGACCTATTTAAACTTATCTTTCTCATAGCCTTGAAAACAGCAGCCCCAAGGGTGCTGATGATTTAAGAGAGCACCACTGTGTGAGCCTGAACAATACACACAGCAGAAATGTGTCGACTGAGCAAACAAATGGAAAGGGCATTTGAGTTTGCTTGCATTCATGCAGTCCTGCTCAAAAAAGCCACTTATTGTTCCAGTCCACTTCAAGGCCAAGATCTCACCATTGCACTGCAGTGAGACAGGCAAGCTCTTGCTACAACAGTATATAAAGTGTAAGACAATAAAGACATTTTTTCCTCACTACCCACCCTGCCAGTCACCGAGACCAGCAAAAGACCTCAGCAAGGTCCATATTCATATGCCGCATGAGCGATGAGCAGTGCCGGTAGCCATGTTATAATGATGTGGAACTGCAATATACAAGCAAGTGGTGGAGTGGCAGTTTCAGCTAACAGGCAGGAAAGGTATACACCTCTAACAAGTCAATATCTCCACTAGCTCTATGGGAAGTGAAGCTTCCGACACCTGGGTTTCAAAATTCCAGGACATAATTGCATTAATTGGAGTGTCTGCATACACCAAGGCTTAGAGTAATTGTGCAAAGGAATTCTGTTGTTACAGAGATGAGAATATTGAACAAGAACTACCATAATGTGTTGTCATAAATGGACTGCAGACTGAGAAAATTCCCGAACCTGGATGGGGATAAACTGTATTTACAGCAAGGTAGTCACAGAGACTGTGTCTCCCACATTAAAACTTACTGCCATGTTTCCATTTTCTTTTATTCTTCTCTTTTCATTTTTTTACAGGTGCATGACCAAGGCTGAACAATAGTTACGTTAAGAAGTGTCAAAATACAAAATACTGTCGTGAGCTTTGGAGCATTTTTCAAAATTGAAATACAAAATTCATCTTACCTGTTGACATCAAAAGCGCAAAATTCAAAATTTCACTTGTTTCCCATAAATAATACAATTCCACATTTTCAAAGTAAAAATATATTAATACTTTATACTAACTCTAGGTGTATTTCATCCATAATATAAGTGAGAGGAATATGATGTCCAAAACTTTTGCAATTTAGAAGGAGATGGCTTTTGATAAATTTACTTTTAAAAGAGATTAATACTACTCGAGTGATGATAATCATTGCATAAATCAACATTTCATTCAATCCCCAATTAACATTCCCACACCACTTTTCTCACAGACAATGGTGGTAAAACAGACATTCAGCCCTTCCATGGCAGGGTAGCCTTAAGTGACCTAATAATGGATACTACAGTGGCAAGTAGCAGATTGAGGGTTTTGTTAATTTCTTTATAACCATCTTTCAACTTGTCAAAGTCAAAGACCATTTACCTGTAGTCTTCAAACAGCTCTCTAATCTTGACCACAATAATGCATGCTATTGATGAATCTCCTCAGTGTGTTACCTTTTTTCATACCACACAGAAAGAGAAAGCCTTTGAATATCTCTATATACTTCCAGAAGCTTTCACTGAAGTTCCAATGAGCAGAATGTTGATGTGGATTTGTTTTGTCGAACTTGGTTTTAAAGATTACATACAGCTGTGAATGATGTGACCCTTTGTTGATTAAAATGCATGATTTGAGAACAATCGGAATTTGCTCTGTGTTATGCTTTTAAGATTAAAGTATAATCTTACCTATAGTATACATATATAGTAAAAATGATTACATTTTATTACATGGGAACAGGGTGAACAAGGGGACAAAATAAAAAGAGAGCCTTTATTAAGTAAGTATGGACAAATGAAAATTATTATGACTGCTGCTAAGAACAATGACAGAATGATCAAAAAAGTTTCTGTATGCTTCAGAAAAGTATAATGCTTCAGTCAGCTTAGATTTTCCAGAAATAGCAATTTATGGCTGGCTAAAATGATTTAACTGCTAGCTAATTACTATATGATTAACAGAACCACAAAAAGGTTTTAGCTAAAATTTCACATTTAGCTAGCAAGGCAAGTTGGTCGGACTTTAGCAGCATCTGAATGGGTATCACCAGACCCTTTCATTAAGCCTGGCTGAGTTAGGAAACTCTGGAAATGGGGCACTTTTCAGGTAGTTCCTCTTCAACCTGGAGGACTGCTCTCATCAGCTTGCCAAAAGGGACTGGAACAGATATGCAGGTCACACAGGTTGCATAGGTGTGCCTTGCTGACATCTTTTCCTAGATAGGAGTTCAGTTTCTCAAGATAAGAGATGCCCTGCTTTAGCACCATGTTTCTCACAACCTGGACCTTACTTTCATCTTGCAAAATATATCAATGATTTGCACATAATAATTCTTCATGTCAAACATTCAAAGAATCTTGGCATTTCTGACCTCTTACTCAAGACCATTGTACCCTTGCTTGGACAACTGTAATTCACTCCTGATTATCCTTCCCAACCTTCCACTACTATCCATTTTAAATCATTCAGAATTCTGCTGCTTGGATGGTTTTTCTGCAACTGATCAACTCCAGAGCCACTCTGCTTCTCTTTGCCCTTCACCAGCCCCCCATTGCTGCTCAGATCCCTTTCCAAACAATGGTCCACACTGCCCTGTCATACTTACAGAAGCTAATCTCCTGACATGACTCTTCTAGATCACTGTGTCCATTCTCAAATAGCTTTTTGACCATAGCCTTACCACAACGCATTTGATCACATGGCTTTAGTTCATTCCCTCTCTTCTCTATCCCCTCAGTGGTGGGAGAGCACACAAGTTATTGTTGATCATAACTCAGCTCTAGTTATGGTATTTATTGATACCTCACTTCTGTAACAATACCTTGTTGTAATGATTAAACTGTTAAACAATTGTTATTAAAATTTTATGATGATTCAAATGTTAAGCAACTCCTTTTTTCATTCACTGTATTCATTTTCGAACAGGACCTGTACTCACAGAATGGTTATTATTACTGCTCTTTTGAGCTTCAGCCAGATAAATAAGTAAGAGGAAGAAGAAGTTCAGACGAATGCACATATGCGTTGTTTTCAATCATACATGAAATTATTCTCCTCTACTGCGCTTTTTCTCTTTAATGAATCTCGTGTTACTGATGTATCATGCATGAGAGTATTACTCCTGAGCTTACTGGTTATCATGATGATTCGACAAATGTGCCATTTTTTCTTTTTTGCGCAACAAATTCTTATTTATTAATCATCATTAATTAATTAATTAATTGATGATGATGTCATTATATTTTCACATTCTATTTTGATAACAAGGCATTGTATGAATTTCCAAAAAATATATTATTCTAGTTTTACTGTAGTTGCCAGAGTTTGTGGTTTTAGGTCTTGTGATGACTTTTGGAGAGAAAACAGAAATGGTTTTAAATTGTGCTTTAACGATCTTAAAATCTATACAATCAGGCAATAAAACCTTACCTCATAAGCGTTCGGTATGTTGACAGTCTCGCCATGTTCGGCTACATAGCCAATTATACCCTTCCCCCACGGGACCTGCACCTCGTTGGAATCCAGGGTGCTGGAGGAAGGACGCACCGTGGTCCCCGAGTGCACGTCGAAAAACTTGGACACAAGCGTTCTTTTATGAGAGGGTCCCTCTACAAGAAAAAGCGAGCACCTGTCAGCGTCCACCAAAATACACACGTTGATCAGGATCTTGTAACTGAGGTTTGTCATGTCCAACTCGTTGGAAATGTCTTTCACCAGCTCCAGGAAGAACTCCCTCTCGTTGGATTCTTTAAGTCTGTATTTGTAGTCTATCGCGCTGGAGGCGTACTTTGGCACATTCACCCGGGATTCAAGCAGGGCGCTGAGAATGTGCGCCGTGGTCGGAGGCAGAGAGCTGGCTTTCCGCAGAAGCGCACGGCGGCGCATGCTGGACTGGGACTCGTGGGCGCTGAGGCTAACGTGCTCGTCGTAGGTTCGGTGCGCTGTCATCGCTTTGGACCGGGCAAAGTTCCGCCGGAGCTCCATGTGCGAGGAGCGCCGCTGAAGCCCGTCGGGGTTTGTGGGCCAGAAGGGGTCCCTGGCAGCGCTCCGCTTGTCTTCTGCCAGTGAAACCTTGGGCGGCTGGTGTTCCTTCAACCACCTGCTGACGGTATCGCATTTTCCCTTTCGGATCAGGTACTCTTCAAAAAGATCCGGGTGGCAATCCAAAAAAGCCTCCACATCGGAGAAGTCAAAAGTCGTCATCCTTTAAAAAGGAGAAGCGAAAAATATAAAGAACTGGAGTTACCTAGATATGTTACTGAGTTGCTGAACTGATCCGTTTCCGTTTGACTATCTATTCTGAACTGTAGAGTCCTACTGCACAGCGAGAGTCAGATTGCTACATATATACGTATTAATTTATTCAGCGCTGAACTTTCTCATTTGATCCGAGTCGCTCTCATCCTCCTATCTGCAACGTTTCCTGCTGAAATGACCAATCAGTAGCAAATAAATAAATAAATAAATAAATAAATAAATAAATAAATAAATAAATAAATACAGCAAGCAAGCACACTTCTGTTGATTCTACACTAAATTACAAAGCCCAGCACAGCAAGTCGTATGCACGGGCAACTGTAGCTGTCAGATGGAACACAGCAAGGACTCCTGAGGTTTCGGCATCAATGCAGGAATGTTCGAAAATGCTGTCTGTGAGGATGATTTCAATGCGAAGAGTATTTTCGACGAAGCGTAGCGCACTCCGATTGCTAATACACCAGGGACTGACGTCTTTTTTTACAAAGCTCATATTTGTCAAATGATGTTATCAATATGTCAAAGGTATATGTGAAGAAATGTCCGTCTGAAGATCCTCTAAATTCTAATTTTTAAAGGGCGGTCTTAATCTTCCTGCAAAAAACATCCCGATGTATGTAATCTTACTGGTCTAACTAGAACATTAAATATTGATTCATGGAAAAGTAAAATATTCTGCGTGTGTGTGTGTGTGTGAGAGAGAGAGAGAGAGAGCGTGCGATTGGCTTGAGGGCATAGGTGAAGAGGGAACAGTTCTCTCTTTATATTAGCTGGAGGTATTGGTTCTGTACCTGATTGTTTGTGTTGACGTGTTCATGGAATATAGATGGGAAAAGCTCCACACCCAGCCAATTACCACCTTTATAAAGGAGATCAATAATGCTCTCCTGGCAAAGGTATTAGCCCTAACAGGGCTACAGAAAGTCATGAATAAGTTTATTAACATTATAATCATTTATGTATGTATTTTATATAGAAATTATCATTAAAATATATGCATGCACAAATATTAGTATGTACCCTCTGTAGTATGAAGGTTGATGTAAGACATCAGGCTTACACTGTTTTGCCTACCATATAGTTATTTGCTTGTTTGTGTTCATATTCATCATATACACTGTTGTATGCATTATGTTGTTTAATTAGCTTGGTGATTCCCAGGAGCGATGTGCTAGCCTCTTGCATCCCCCAGGTGATTTTTGTACTCGACACTTGCGTAGGAAAGCAGCATTCCAGAACTGCACTGCTCAACAGGAGATTGGATTTCTGTACAAATCCTTTCCCTTCACCCTCAGGGCCTCTAAGGCACACAGGATTATTCTATGTTGTTTTGAAGTTTTCTTTGAAATATTCAGTTGATTCTATGGAAAAGCAGTCAGGCTTGCAGTATCAGTGTCCAGCAGACCAATAAAAAGAATTCTACTAGGGTGCTGTTATATTAGATAGAACACTGTCCAGCAGTGATGCCAAAGTAAGATTTCATGAACCCCTGTCGACTACTTACTCTTATGAAACAATTAAAACACTGCTTTCTACTGTATAGCAAAATACTGTAATTGGTTCAAATCAGTGAGTCGTGGATAACATATAACACATAACACCTCCATCAATTTTAGAGTTCATGATGCATCATCCATACTGCTGTCCAGGCATTCTACCACCTCAGACAGAACACACCCTTGCAGTCTTCCACTGTGAAGGTATTAGGGTGTCTTCACAGAAGACTAAAGCCCAGTTTCATGGGAAAATCTTGGTGCTGGTGGAGGGCTGGTGGCTGAGAATGATCACGAGGATGATGGCAGTTTGGTCCTCTCATAGGGCCGTGGACTGACTAGACTCAGACACAATCTGCATTATTCATGTATACCCACAACAACAAAGGATCCAATTCTCCAACTGCTACTGACTCCAGAGGGAGATATTTCCGTAATGGGTTCATTACATAAAAGCACACCCCATTGCATCATGACCAACCATGAAAGTATTCTCTTTTTCTTCTTCTGCATCCTGGTCAGTAAAGGGCAGGAAATAGCACAACAATAAAATTCCAGGGGGTCTGATTCAGAATCAAATAGACAATACTAATATCCTTCCCAAACCCTCAGCAATCAAACAACACACATCTGATTGGTTACTGTGAGTGTCCTTGCAGTACTACATACCATTGTGTTTGGTCATGCAATGCCTTTTAGGTCTTGGATCATAAAACAACAATAAGGGCATAAAATATATATCAACAATAATAATGATAGTCCCCCTCCTGGATCTATCATAGCAGGATAGGACAGACTCCATGTCATTTCTGGTCCTATCTACACAGATGAGAAAATAGGACAAAAATGAACATTAAACCTCACATATTTTACAAAGAGACAGACCCTGCTGAACCTGGAGTGAAACACCCTAAATAAATTAAATCCTGCTGTCTACATAATTCATTAATTGCAATTGATTTTGTAGCATGCGCTGGGTACCATTGTCAAACCAAAGTAGGAACCAGGATCTAGTAGAATTACAGTTGAGCCTTGTCCTAACGCAAACAACTGCATTTGATAGAATGCAAGGGTGATTCAAAGGAACAGACGTAACCATACATGCAAATCCCTTCCGACTTAAAAGTTCAAGATTTTAATACCAAATATGATCTATGTGTCAATTATCTTTGTTTTTGTCCTATAAATACTGTAGGTAATGTCTCCCTTACACAGCGTTCAAACTCCAATTATTCTGTTAAAACTAGCAGTGACGCAAAAGTGCATCATTATGTTTGCAGAACTCCCGAAGCTGCACATGACACTGCTGAGCCAAAAAAATCTCTTCTTCATAAATGAATATTAAAAAGCAGTCTGAGAAGTTGCACTGCAGGGCACGTAACATTTATAATGCTCCATGAGGAAATGTAGTACGGAGACTAGCCCCTCAACAGAGGCGGAATCAAGTAATTGACTTAGTGGATTTAGTTCAACCTGTGATGCATCTCAGTGGTCTCTGAAACTTTTGACAAAACCCCCAGAGAATCCCAATTAGTGCCCCAGTGGCGGAATCCAATTCTCCAATTCTAGTAAGAGTAAGAGGGCAACACAAAGCAGAAGTTTGTAGAGCAGCCCATATCCAATCCAAATTGCAATCACTTTGAATGCTATGGCATTTGTTCACAGGATTTCTGATCAACAAACTACCACATGGTCATCTTAGTATACATAGTGTGTGTAAGTCAGCTGAGGTCAGCTGTAAAATTTGGCCAAAAAAGGTGATGCCAAAGTAAGGTCAAGGACAAATGCTTAGGGAAAGACACTGCTCTTAATTCATATCTTGTCTTACACTTCTACTTGTATTATTGTTACCATTTTTATTATTGACACTAACAATCATTAGAATTAGTTGTACTGCTAGGAAAAGTAGCAGAAATAGCAGTTTAGTGAAACCTTGCATTCATTTTAACTTTTGGTTCATGTAATGATCTTTTGTCAGTGGACTGGCGTGCATTACAACATCTCATGAGAAACACTGCAGAAATTGAGGTATATGACTTTTAAATGTGCAGATGTTTAACCAAGGGTAGCTAATTTGGTGCAGCCTGTATCATATATCTTTAGGATTAGCAATCAAAGTCAGTTTTGTTTTTATTTATTTTTGTGGACTAGCCATGGAAATATGAGGAGGTTGGACACTGAAGTCATTAAGATCAAAATGATCCCTGACAACAAAAAGGACAGAACACTCACCATATTGAAGCTCTAATCCCTCAACAATGCATCTCCACAGCAACCTACACATGCTATTTTACAACATCTCACGGGATAGGGATTTTTCTGATGCATTTGTTTGCCTCTATTCTGCCAAAGCATGTCGGCAGATCTGAGGCTACTGACCAGCCCATGTTGTGTCTGTGTCCCAAATCCAGACCCATGACTTCTCCTTCCACTCGATGGCAAACCTATGGTGGCATGAAAAATCTATCGTAGCTGATCGCGCATGCATACACAGTTAAGTCGAGCACAGAACTAAGTATTTCAGTTCTTAAATGTATTTAGAACAATTGCCTTGTTTATTTCTTGACATGGTAACGATGTCAACAAATTTTGATTTTAAAGGTTTGCTTTTATTACAGAAAGCCAGGATTTTGACTTTACTGGAGCTCTTCTGGGACTACCACAGGAACTCTAAGGTAGCTTTGCTGGATGTGAAGTACAGTACGTTTTGATCATAATATTGAACGGTTTCTTGTCTCCTTCGGATTAAAACATATTAACCCTGACACGCTGTAGTGGTTCACCTTTACTCTTTTTTGATATCTTCTCCTGTAAAAAGCTGCAGGACCAGGGACAGTTCCGCAACGAATGGGGCGGTTGTGGTGGTTTCTTTTCGGGCGAAAACACCTTCACCAACAGTAGTGAATCAATGTAATTTTAGTATTGCAGTAACGGAAGGTTTCCGAAAACTCTTTGCGATGAATCTAAGCATTACACACTTCCCTCCCAATTTCATGATAGCATCCACCCGGAAAGTATGAATTCCCAATTTATGAATAGATGCAACTTTAAAACCAAATAGTGGGCCACCATGCGTTGCGGATTAATTGTCATTTAGCCTCACTGCCTCTGTATTGGAGAGCTTGGAGTTTTTGATGTAATTAGATCGATACACTCGGTGAATTTCAAAGCAATCAGACAATCTAGCTCCTGTGACTCCTTTCTCTCGTTTGTGCAAAATAAAATCATAATAATATGGAACAAATCATATGGCCTGAAAACTAGCTCGTCGCATGCTCAGAGATATTCGTCACTGAGATGACGCAGGAAATGTGGGGAAATGTAGACAGGGATGTCAAAATTGTTTGTGGAACTCCAGAATCTTTTGAGGCCAATACATGTTCATGGCTAGGGTAGTTAGCCTACGCACAGTATCTAAATAGGTCAGCTGCACCTAGTCAAGTCAAGTCAAGTCACTTTTATTTATATAGCCTAGCACATTTAAAAACAACAGGAGTTGACCCAAAGTGCTTTCCAGTCAAGGCAAAATGGATTATCAATACAAGTATACATGAATAAAAGGAAATGGGAGTACAAGTAAAAACAGGATTAAGAGAAAAAACATAAATAAATTGATAAATAAATAAATAAATAAAAATAAAACACAGGAATAGAGAAAAAGAAAAAAAAACTTGATAAAAATAACTTGAGAGTGGACATGACAAAAACCATGGGGCAACCTCAGACTGAACTAAAAGCAAGAGAAGAGAAGAGGTGGGTCTTTAAATTTGATTTAAAATTGTCAATGGTGGGACAGGACTTAATATGGGACGGGAGACTATTCCAAAGCCTGGGGGCAGCAACAGAAAAGGCCCGGTCACCTAAATTGATAATTTAGCGAAATGATCAAACTAGACATAGTCCTAATACAACAATCTATCTAACCTGCTAGATACCAATAATACAGATGAACGTCTTGCTGTATACTTCTAGCAGTTATTTATTCCTTTTATGCCTTTCATTCTGGTTGCTGTTATTGTTATTGTTATTGCTACTATTGTATTCTAGAATTTTTTTGTCTTTTTTCCCACGTTGGAATGTTAGGCAACTGTTTATTCAGCTTGTATAGAAAATTATTGGCTGATGTTGTTTACTTTGTTATTCATTAAGTATTTTAATAGATAGATAGATAGATAGATAGATAGATAGATAGATAGATAGATAGATAGATAAAAATACAATTGATAACTAGCTGTCGTGTAACCCCTGACTTCATGTGGCCTACATGCAACTTCACCTTGAATTTCCATCATAATCTGTCGCCTAAAATGCGTGCCTTCGCGGCATTTTACAATTGGTCTGAAAAACAACCGACAAATGGGTAACTGATTAGCAATTCTCTACCTGAAAAAAAGACCCTACCAGCCATGTATCGACGTACACAGATGTCACCATGCATGTCATATTAGTTATCCATGATTTACGACTGGTTTACGAGGAGTTTAACTTTCACAATTCACAGATAGCTATCTAGACTTAAATAAATTGTTTAAAATGATGACGCAAACTTTATCAAGGGTTTTCTGGACAGAACATGTAGTCTCTATTGACTCCGCCAGGTGGCGTAAGTTGACCAGGGTGTACTATTGGTGTGAAGTGTTTTGCTGACGGAAAGTAATGCATGCGTTCAATGGAACAACGACCTAGCATTGTTGTGATAGCGACTGCACTGTTGTGAGGTCATAAACATAATCTTGGAAGTGTTATTTGCGAAGAATGAATAATCAATGCATTGTTTTCGCGTTGCACTTTTACTGAGCGACTTTCATCTTTCAAGACAGCCTTGTGACTACATTTCAAGGACAGTAGCCCTACATCGGTCGTCTCGAACTCAGATCAGTTTTCGAGGATTAAAACGTAGGTTAATGTATTAATTGACTCCCATCTTTGGATGTATAAAATAAACGCAGAAGGGCTGTTAGCGTACAAAATACAAAGTCACACATGCGTATTAAGTAGGCTTACTTACAAAGTTAGGTAGCAATTAAGCTCACTGATAATATCAAAATGATCTGGGCCTATTGTTAGGGGAAATACTTAGTACTAGTGTGTGTTAAAAGTAGTGTCAAATTGTCAAATGATAACACCAGAAAGAAGATAAGAGTTATTATTATTATTATTATTATTATTATTATTATTATTATTATTATTATGCAATTGATATTGGCTCATATTCATGGCATAATTTGGTTTATTGTATGGTTTTGTACCATTTCAAATAGTGTGGACATGTGTTACATGTGTGTAGTTCTGTACTACCCTTTATTGTATGTTATAGGCCTACTGCTGCACTAGTAAAGGTCGTGATGTTACAGTATGTTTAAAGCAACTTACAGGCAAACATAAATATCTGTTTTGGATGGTGATTTCATGGAAATGGTGTATTATTCCATCACAGTCATCTGATACTTCTGGAATATTTTAGTAATGACACACAGAATTTACAGAAGGGGATTACACATGTTGCTGTATTGCTACAACATAAGTACAGGTCTTTAATGTGTATTATGATCTAAATTAGGAATTTAAAAGATGGTAAAGAAAAGATATAAGCAATGTATGAAAAAGAATACTGTAGATATTATACCTCTAGAATGAACTTTTTCAATAGTAGAATAGTACATTAATGGAAGAGATATCTTGCACCTTACACATCTCGGCATTTGAGATATTGATATCTTGAGCTGATGTTGTACGTTATCTAGGCCTATATGTTATAACACATAAAGACCAGATGAGAGAACTCAAAAAATTTACTTTAAATTAAATTGGCAGTTATAAGGACAATAACTTATTTCAGATGTTTTTGCCTTGTTAAACTTGTATTGCCCTGTTAGCTTCTGGTTATGAGCTAAATAATGCCATGTCCACACGTACACGGGTATTTTTGAAAACGGGGGTTTTCCCTCCTTTGTTCTTAAAAAAATCTCCGTCCACACGAAAACGCAAACACACGCTGTCAAGAGCATGCCAAACAGGCGACGATATAACCCTAACCGTAAAGCCATGTCGGCCAATCAGAAGCCTGAAAAAAAGTTACTGCGGCGCACACTCTGACGTCCCAAGCCAAAGACTCTGTTTTCCCTGTCTACACGCGAACACTGAAAACGGAGTTTCTGAAAATCTTCACCCTGGAAGGCGTTTTGCAAAAGATCCGTTTTCAGTGACCTAAAACGCCGTTTGCGTGTGGACGAAAGGCCAAAGCGCATAGAAAAAGCTACGTTTTAAAAAAAAACCTGTGTACGTGTGGACAGGGCCGAAGGTAGTTAGCTATAAATGCTGTAAAGAGAGGTTGTATGGTGAGGTATAGGAGGGAAAGTTATATTACACAACATGTTCAATTGTGCAATGCAACAGGACAATTAAGACAGAATTTAAAAAAGAAATTAAAGTGAAATTGGTCCAAGTGTGGGCATTTATTGTGTAGGCCATATGAGATTGTATCCATATTCTTTGTGTTTAGATGAGGTTAGATGTTATAGACAATATTTGTAATGAGTTAGACCTCAGGGTCATTGTGGTTGTTTCTGCAGAAAACGCCAAAAAGCATCCAAGTCGCTGTGCTGTAGGTATGGGTATGCACTGCCAACCCCTACCTTGGCAGATAACAAGCCTGCCATCTCACTATCATGTCTCCTAGACAACTGAAATCACAGAACCTGCACTTTTATTTTTAAAACAAGCAGGCATGTAAACATTGTTTCTAATGTGGAGAAAATATGGTAAACTGGAATAAGCACATTTAAAAATAAAGACACTGAAGTTTTGTGCACCTGAGGGCACTTGGTTAATGACATGTATATGGAAGTTAAAATTTTGTGTGTATGTATCTGTGAGTGTGCATATAACTGAAATGAAAGAACTAAGGATTACCAATAATTCAAATTAAACATCACACACAATGTTCCAGATGTAGTGAATTGACCTTAAAAATATATAGACTGTCAAAGGCTGAGGCACATAGTAAAATAACACATTACGTCTTAGTGGCCCAAAATGTATGGAAATAATTTAGAAGTCATCCTGCAGAATGCTTGATCCATTATAAAATCCAGATGATGGATGCTTCATGACACATCAGGAGCTTATCTGGCTATTGACCAATAACCCTAAAAAGTGACATGCAGATTTATGTACTGTAAAGAGTAACTCCAGCAAGATGTGCAGTATGAAACCTCACACTAAACAGGCAAGCTTACATACTTTTTATGTGTTTTTGACAATCATTTTCTAGAGATGGAAAAAGATATTATGCTGTTTATATTCCTAACAGATGCAGGTCCAGGGTAATTTCATAATTCACTTCTTAAAGCGTATTATCTATACAATTGGATATTTTCTGAAGCACTTTTCACAACTGTGTATCAGCAGTTTGCCACTACACCACACTGTTAACCAAGACAAATAGGTAGGTGAACAACGTATGCATAGTAAAGTATATGCATGTGAATGTTTGCATGTGGGTGTGCATTGGTGTATTTGTGTGCATGCCTGTGGGTGTGTTTGTATGTGCAGGTCTGGTTCCAGTACCAGGCCACTGACGAGCGGTCAGGGAAACTGCATACGATTAATCCTAGAAGGATCAATGCAATGTATGAACACGAGGACAGCAACTGTAACAGGAGCTCTGTTCTCAGAGCCTGGCCTTCATCCCCAGTGTCGCTTTCTGTTTCGTGAAGCCCTGGTAAAATTGCAGTCTTTGTAAAGACCTAGCAGCCTCCTTTGTGCTCATCCCCTGAGCTGTGACCCTGCTATTCACTTACATGGGGAAAACTCAATGACAGGGGTGATGTATTCAGAGCTGAGATTTGCTCTCTAAATGTTATTGATTTAGTCCTTGTCTTTCATCACTATTTTTCTAAAGAATTTCTGCTGTTTATGCAGGACAGTAGTCTGTTCTGTGATCACCCATTCATGTGATGACAAAGGAGGGATCACTCTGAATCTATGGAATCGTTTCGGTTAAATGAGACATTTATTTGATGTCACAGCAGGTATAAGTGAATACAACAGGTCATGTTCTTTTTCCTCAAATTTGGAGTGATAGTTTCTCAGACCTGTTTTCCTACGGTGAGGTTCCTGGCCACATCAGTGAGAAGACATGGTTATGTTTGCATGGTCAAGGTGTGCTGATCAGGGTAGAGTGTCCGCTGCAGGAAACATGATCCTCACCACAGGGATCGATAACTGGGTTGTCACACAATCGTTTGTTTTGTAGATTACTGCAGGGTTGTCACCACAGACTGACTTAGGAGAGTGATCGACAGCAGGACTGCTTTTCCTCTTAAACTCTGGCTCTAGATGACTTCCTTGTCACCACAAATACACTGGTCCAGGGACTGACAAAACAGCCTTTACCCTTCTCTCTTACGGTAAGCCTTCAAAACCACTACATTGCAGAATTACCTATAACTCATTCATTGTGAACATAAGTATGTGTTTGATACTCTGTTGTTAAGTTCTATAAGCGGCTGTTTTGTCTCTGATGTATAGGGTTTATTTGATGTAATGGGAAGTAGATGCCAAGTACGAAAGTAGAATAAGAGTAAAGGCATCAACAATACTTTGATAGTTTATTTGAAGCATATGGTCATAGTTCTAGAACATAAACTTACCAGATATTTTCTAAATATTTGGTCCTTGTAGAGACATGATTTATACAGAGGATATTTGGATACATGGGCAAGATATTTATTTAGATTTCCACATACAGTACTTTCATTCATTCCAATGTTTTAGCTGTATATGTTGCCATAATGCTTTATGCTTTACAAAATCTGCAATGGATGGCACTGACCAAACAGTGTCAAAAAGCAAGCACATTGTTCACATCTTTAAGCTGCTTCAACCTTTTATGTCTTGAACTCCTTTTCCCAGTAGGTATTGCAGGATGACCTCATCAACATCAATGAGTCCCCCACAAAAGCAGACTTGTCGCAGAAGCCACAACTTGAGAGCCAGATCACCACATGTCCCAGCATACGTCAAAGGCCATCTACACTTGGGCTATGGAGGAGATGTACCTCCTGAGTATGTATAAAGCATATATTATGAAACAAAACAGATCATGAGCAATATTTGCTGTTTCCTCAGCTGCGTATTTGCTCCATCCAGATTGGTGAATTGCACTGTCTCACTTCCACAATGACGTGTTTCGGATTTATTTCCAGTTTGTTTCAACTGACAGCATCTGTGTTCTCAGGAACATCACTATTACAGAGTATTACGATCTGACAACCCTGAAGAAAAGTAACCTTCGCCGTAGTGACGAGCTGTAAGTTGAGTTCATTTTACAGTGAATGGTTTTAGTACATTGAACTTGCAAAGTTATTCTGAAAAAGTAGTGGCTGATCAGTGTGTCTGACCCAGTAACAGACTATGGAGACTATGTAGCAAAGACTATGTAATGATAAATTCATGCACTAGGTGGAAGCATAAAATAACAGAGAGCTGTCTGCCATTCTGCTTACTGCCACCAGGTAGTGCTATAAAACTTTTATTTTTAATTCAACGTTTGACTGTCTTATTTTATTTCTAAACCTATCACAAAACACCTGAGAGTGTTTCAAATGTGGGTATTTGAATCTCTATCAATAATTTAGCTAAAAATTATGGTGTTATACAATATTGTTTAGTATTGCAGTATGATTTTATTCATTACATGAACATGTCTGTTTCTTTTGTAGCATTCCCAGACCGTCAGAAGTTGATGTAACGTAAGTGGAAATATCATTGCATCATCTTAGTTCTTTTATTTTTAATGACTGACTTTCTTGGTGTGCTTGAGTGGTATTATAGCTTCAGCTCCAACAATGAAGGACATTCCTCATAGGTCTGGCAGTCAGTCTGTCAGTTTCACCTTCATTTGTCTGTCTGCTCCGCCGACTTCCACTGTCTGTCATCCTGTCTCTCTCAGTGTCACACATCTCCTGCCTTTCCCGGCGTGTCATTTCCTGTCTCCCTCATGGATTCCCTTCATCTGTCCCTCACAGTGAGAAAGTAATAAAGGTCCCAGTTCCGAGGGAACATCCGTACGCCTCCCACATCCCCCGCTGTGCTGTATTCCCTTTCTCCCGTTTCTCGGATGATGCAAACAGCAGCGCCGTTATCGTGCCGAAGAAGACCAAGGGTAAGCGCGAGGGAGGGGGCGGAGGGGGCATAGAGTGAGTGAGTAAGAGAGAGAGTTACAGGAATCCCAGATGGGAAGCTGCTGTTTTACCCCTAAGCAAGGCACTCCAGTGAAAACTCAGCTGCGTAAAATGAGTTACATAATTTACAAGATGCTCAAAACAATTGTGCAGATATGTGGTGAGTCAGGCCCTGACTAGATAATTTTCCATGAGTAACAGGTGCTCCTTACCGTCATGAGGTGTTACAGAAACCTGTGAAAGCTGGACCCTGGCCAGGACAAAACAACTTCTATGACGTGAGCAACAAACATATTTTATTGTAATAAAGCAGTTAGCTGGAGAGGATATGACCATCATGGTTTATCTAAAGCTAAAAGTGTATAAAGTAGCCCTGCACAAATGTGATGATATATTTGTGTAATATTTCATGCCTGAGGTGAGTAAATACATAAGGGAACCACATTCTATACCTTCTTTCTTATCTCCCAGTACCCAAGGCAGATGAAAGGCGTAGGCCAGGTGCTCTATCCCTCACCCCCAAAGACATTGTGCCCCAACTCCGCCCTGAGTGCCAGGGACACTGCGCTGTCCACACAGAACGCTCATATGCTCCGCGACTGGGAGAAGAAACAGTACCTTTCCTCCTATCAGAGGGATTACCCAGGTACAGAACACTACATTGTCACAACATGGTGGACTCACACCTATACCAAACCACTCAGCTGAAACAGATAAAAGAACTACACCACACCAAACACCTGGAACAAATAAGATACTTGCACCACAGCATACACCTGCTCCACACAATGCACCTGCAGCAAATAATACAGCTGTACCGAACCACGTAACTGTATCAGATAAAGGATCTGTATCACATCACACACCTGTAGCAGATAGTACATTTACACATTTACATTTATTCATTTGGCAGACGCTTTTATCGAAAGCAACTTACAAGAGTACAACACATAGTACATTTGTACTAACAGATAACAAAATTTTATCAAATTGCTCAGGGCTTTGGACTATACTGTACTACACAGCAAGCATCTAAAGTCCAGGAATGAGCTGCTGTAATCAGTAAAATATTTTGGGTTTCCAGGAAGAGAGCTCATGAACATCTTGGATGAAAAGACAGCGGGCATGATCACCCAGGAGGGAGTCCCCTATCCAGAACAGCAGGTGCAGCATACATAGCTCACAGTATCTCTGTCACTGCCATCCCTGCCTCTGTGTGGCATTGTCTGTTCCGCTGTACAGTGTGCAATATGTGTCATAAGCCTTTAGGCTCTAAAGCCTTTAGGCTTTCATGTACCCATATAATAACTGAATGGGTGAGCATTGTTGGTGAGGTGCAAACTCACCGAGTATGTATGGCGTGAACATAAAGTAACTGTCTGCAAAGTGAACACTATTTGAGTGTGCGTGACATGCATTCTAAGTAACGTCCTACAAATGATTATCTGCAAATTGTATCCTAATGACTATCTGTATAGCACACACTGAAATTGCTTGCAAGGTGGACCCTAAATGAGTGTCTGTAGCTCCAAGTGACTGTTTGAAGAGCACACTAAGTGATTGTCTGTAAAGTGCATGCTAATGAGTGTGAAATGTTCCCAGAGTGTATTGGCTGATACTGCCCCTAACTTTTCTATTGAATGGTTTTATTTGAGGTGAACTCAGGATATTTTCACCCTGCTGTTATTATCTTACAGTCACACTACAATAGTAGCTTGGAATTATTCTATGAAGTTCCACTTAAAAGCAGAACTATTAAATGAGAGGGAAATGTTTGGTTAAACATACCCAGCAACCCCCAAGGAAGATGACCTTAACATGACTGATTTATACGTTCCATGGAATGATTACATTGTTTATTGCTTTAGCTTGGCAGAAACCCTCAGTGTAAGTCAGATAACTTACACTGTACATATTATCCTGTCATACAGGTGGGTATTTACTGAAGCTGAGCATGTTCAGGGCCTTGCCCACAGACACAACAATAGTGTCCCAGCTGGGACTCAAACATGCACCGTTCTTGACACTACGTCACTGCAAGTACAGTTTCCCATTTATTCTCTTGTAGTCCCCCTACCTGGCATTCAGACGTGCTC
Organism: Megalops atlanticus; assembly: GCA_019176425.1. NCBI lineage: Eukaryota > Metazoa > Chordata > Actinopteri > Elopiformes > Megalopidae > Megalops > Megalops atlanticus. The sequence continues at coordinate 17,067,120 of CM032884.1, read as the reverse complement.
CAGGTTGCCCTCCCTCTGGCTCTGGGCTGCTTGAGCTGCAGGATTCCAACAGCAAGAGCGACACCCTCCGCCAGTTCCACCGGTCCACCAGCGACGCAACCGTAGACCTGCGGGACAACAGCCGCACTGGGAAACGCTACCAGTTCTATGGACTGGGCTCCCACTATTTCCGAAACCGAACTGCTGTGCCTCTACCTGTAGCCTGACAGCGCCAGGTCCTGCCCCCCCCACCCCTCACCCACATTTACGAATGTGATCTTATATGTTATATTATCATCTTGGAATCCGTGTTTCACCATATATTGAAAAATATTATGTGAGCGACATAGGATCCATATGTGTACCATGCAAAACTGGAAAGATTTATGAGGAATACACATGACTTTCTTTGAATAATCTACGCATGTCTTAAGGATACAGATGTGCCTTATTTATAGAGAAAGTTAATGCCTTTGTTATTTATTGGAAATGTATTGGAAATTATTATATTATTAAATGTTCTCTTATTATATTTGCTTATTCTTTATTAATATGTGCCAAACATTTGACGGCATCTTTATACACCACCCACTTTTGCCACAAAAAACTGAAAAAACTAACAACAAAAAGATAAAAAAGAAAAGGATACATTCCTTACCACTCTGTGATTTTCTTTGAAACTTTCAACATCATATTAGTATTTTTATATACAATAATATTATGTGCAATAACAAACAAACATAAGGTCCTCTATGGTGATGAAATATGCAGTTGTTGTTGCTTACATGACTTTGAGGGTTCCAAAATATTGTTGCTCATTTGCACACAGTTCTCACAACGTTCACTGGGCACTCCAGCTCAGGACTAAATCTGACATTGGGCTTTTGCTTAACGTCTTGATTTATTTGGATTTTTCATATTTCACCAAGGTTTGAGGAATTATTCAAGACTATAAGACTGCCAGTATAAGTGTGTGTGTGTGTGTGCGTGCATGCCTGCATGCGTGCGTGCGTGCGTGCGTGCGTGTGTGTTTAAGGGGTGGGGAGACTGGGGGTGGGATGTTAGGCTTAAATGAGACAGTTTCCACATCCCTTGTTCACTCAGTGTAAACCTTGGTGTTAATCACAAGAGAGAGGAACAGGTCTGAACAGGTAGAGTATGTGGTAGAACAACTCTGCTCAGTTAGGGAAAGAGGAATATTCAGCCCTCGGGCTATGTTGTCTGCTACATTTTAATCCCTGTCTCATTGTGTGTTTAAATTGTAAATCTTCATGCAGAAGTAATTTGGAATACTAGAGTTATAGCGTCACAGTTATACAGCTGCTAAATTATTCAGTTCGGAGATCATCACTGAATCATCACAGTGTAACTGCATAACCTCATATTTCACCTGCACTATGCATTTCCATACATTTTTTTTCCCTGGTGTCATCAGGATGGAGGAGGTGCGAACGGAAACAAAATCCCAGATTGCATCTCCTAGGACCAGACACACTCTTACTGACAGGAAGAAGGCACAGAGAAAGTGCACTTGGGTTGCACACCTCAATTTCCTTTTTTATAGGGACTGAACTAGCCTCGTTTATTGACAGCCTTTGAAAAAGTATGTATTTGAACGTGTTAGATTTGGAAAATAAAAAAACATTGCAATAGAAGTGAGTGTTTTGAACTCCCAGAGGGAGTCATATGTAGGAAATGTCCTGGGGCAGTGCAGCATGAATCCTCATTCTGTTTGCCAGGATTTAGGATTGGACTCCGAACACCGGCCTTTTTATAATTAAACAGTCCCATGCGATGAAACTTAAATTGAAAGCTGAATGTCATGTACTTGTACATTTTTTATATAGTTCTTCATTGACTAGATTTGTGTATTATAAAAATTTTCCATTCTCTGTATAGGGTGTTCCTAAAGGGAGGTTCCAGTACTGTCTGCTTTCTTATGCGGACTATGGATGTTTTACACTACGCACCTTCAAGAATGTTCATAACTGTTATAAGCTAATACCTGTAGCTTCAACAATGACACAGACAGAATTTCTCTGTGACATGCACTAAACTGACTACATAAAAAAATGTGTAGTTTGGTTATACTAAAAATCTGCAGTTTAGCTGTGGTTTGCCACTTGCAGCTACACATATTGTCCAGTAGGTAACAGTATTTACTCTAAATTTGCCTTGAGATGAAATGTGACAACCTCTGTCTGTATCATTTGTGTTGTTTTGTTTGTTTGCTTTTATAATTATATATTTTATTATTTACAATCATATTTAATTTGAAATTTTCAACACTTCTGTACAAAAATGCAATTTTGTTTCAACAAATGTTTTAGGATTTGAACAGAGTGGAAAACCAATAGTGACTTTTCAAAGTCAATAGGGTGATTGTGCTCTCTATGTACGAAAGCTCAGATTTTTGCATACTTACTTGCACATTCGCTCACCCACACACCCTGTTTTCTGTGCTTGTGGTCCTCTGGTGATTTCAGCATGGAGTGAGTGACTAACCCTGTAGGAATGCATTGACAGAACACTCCACTTCGGATTCCAACATGCTGTGCAGGGTGAGGGTCAGCTCAAAAATATTTTGGTTGAACCAAGACACCCCAGCCCAAAGCCACAAATGTGGCCATTACGAAGCAGCTACCTTGAGTCAGAGTCTATCTCAACAAGAGGTAAGTTTATGATTTGCAGGGTGCAGCCTGTGATTCTCTGTGTAAAAATATCAGCCTATGATTCTCTGTGTAAAAATATCATTGACTGTCAACTCACAGAACAGTCAACTCACATCAGTTTGGACAGAGAGGCAAGGGATTACTTAACAAGTCAAATAAGGGAATGCTTAGGTGACCAGATTGAAAGAGCAAGATTTGGCATCATTAGACTTTGGCCCTGACATCAAGGTCTATCCCTGCTCTTCTCAACATGTATCAGGATCTCATCCATAATAAGCATCTCCTATAACAGTATCCCCATTGCTGAAATAGGCTGCTTTTTTTACTTGATACAGAGGGAAGTATGCCCCTAAATTGCGCCCCAAACACTATCTCTAGTACTTACCATGTTGCCTTTGAGTATCATTGTTCTATTCAAGCCATTACCTAGTTATTTAAATTTTACCACAAAGTACATGTACCTTACAGGATAGTCTGGCTGCTAGCAAATGTTGTCTCAGGTGCGCCATTTTTAAACTGTATGTATGAACTTCATTTGCATAATCTGTTCCAGGCAGGGAGGTGTGGCTCATAAGTATGCATGTTCCTGTTTTTGTTGTCATGGTGACAGCAAGAGAATACCTGCCTTTTTGGTGCTCGGATCCTGTGAGTTGTGTTGTAATCCTGAAGCCTGACAGCAGTGAGAGAGCTTCATTCACTAATTCTCCGAATCTCAGAGCTTCCAGTTTCTCCACATAAGTCACAGTCCTCACCACAGGAGGGGCTGAGCGTGTATACACAAGGCTCTCTCACTCTGTATTGTGTTGAGACAATGAAATTTGACAAGCAGTGTGTAGCAGCTAGTCATGTTATTCTGTTTGTTCCTGCTGTGAATATGTGCTCAGTAAATCACTTTGTTTTTAAATTTTAATTTCCCACTGTAATGACACTATGTCCAAATTCAAACATATTTTAAAGTGTTGTCTGCAATTTATTTCCCCTTTAGAGCACTGCCTGGGTTCCAGCCTTTTGAAAATAAATTTCCGTTTCATTTCCCCTGCATTGTCAATTATCTGTTTGCCCCTCAGAAATGTGATACCAGTATCAGAGTTGAGGTCAGTTCCATTTCAATTCAGTCATTTCAAGAAATGAATTGAAATTCAATTCTTAACCTAAAATATTGCTAAAAAAAATGATAGGCAATTTTCAATTTATGAATTGAATATCAGTTCACTCCCTGAAGTGATAGACTTGAAATGGAATTGACCTCAACTCTGGCCACAATTTTTAGCATTTCATAATGAAATTTTGAGTATAACCTCATCACAGAGGCCCGACCTTTAGTCATAGCTCAGCTGTCTTTCCAACACTACCACTGTTTGGACATTTCTGCTCACAGGCTGTCATCACCTCTTCCTCCAGCAGCTTTGAGGCCCAACCTCTTTTACGAGCCCAGCATAGCCATCCCCTCAGGAGATGTCCACTGCTCTCAGTAACACGCAGGAGCCTCACTCTGCCCTCAAAGTAACATAAGTACAGGCATTGTTAAAAAACCTAAGTCAGCTTGGTTATAAGTGGCAGCAGCAGAAAGGTGAGCTCTCTTTAAATGAGCCCAATCGGACAATAAGACTCAGAGTCACACTCTGTTACCCACAATACCTCACTGAAGGTCAGGGGACTGATGCTAGGCAGCAGCACAGAGCTCGTATCAAGACCCAAAGACGGAATAGTTTCTGTCTGCTCTTCTGACTTAGATGTGGTGAAATCAGAGTTTAATCAGTAGTCTGGCTGGTCTCACTGCATTTGTATTCCCTTGGTAAGCTTAAATGACTGTGGGAAGTGTATGATTCTCTCATACTCCAACATGCCTTGTTAGAGAACAGTGTTTGGAATAATGGTGAAATAATTGGTGAAAACATTAACCAATCAATCTTGAAACGTTTTACTTTAATCTTGAAACATTTGACATTTTTTCACACAGCTGAAGTGCTCTTCTGTACACTGCTTCCCCAGCAACTATGCAAATTACTGGATGCACATGCAACATTTTAACTCTTTTAATGATTAGATGAACTCAATGATATTACCATGATTAGATGATTAGATGACCGCTTGGGACTTAGTACCTCTGAGTAATAAATATAAGAAAGTATTCCATTTATTTTATGCTATATGTTTAGTTTCTTTTAGTTCCTAAGAATTTTTGTGGTGTGTAAGAATTGAAACAATATAGTACTTTCTTAATATCATCAGTCAAAAGAAAGAACAAAGTGGCATGGTGGAAATGAAATGTCCCTCATGGTCTTTATGTTTCTTGTTGCAAATCTGATTGTATATTTTCTCTAGAAGTGGCCAATCTAAGCCATATCATGCCAGTCCATGCCTTTATTTCTTATTAACCTGTTACAGTAAGATAAAACTATGCCATAAAATCAATCTGACCTTTATTGTGTTGGAATATTTTTGCTAGTAAGTTAATTTAGCATTAGTGCCATAGTATGCTCCTGCAGTTCACAAATTGTGCTTACTTACCTTTCCATCAGTCTTTTCATGGATGACAGGCAGACGTTTTTAGAAAACTATATTCATTGAAAGCCTGAAGAAGATCATTTCAGATTTCAAAGATCTTTGGAAGGTACATTAGAGTCAGCCTTTTCTGATGAATGCCAACCAAGTCTCAAGGCATGCAGAATCCTTTCCATGGCAGAGAAATCTTCAGATGCTTTGCAGACATCAGTTTGGAAATCTGTCTGTTCCAAGACTTGGTCTCTTAGTTACAAATCTGCAAGGGCTGTTTTCATGTCTGAGTGTCCCACCTGCATTTTCTGACATTTTACCATTGTTTCCGTTAACTGTACTGTTTTGGAATCAGACACGTACTCATGGGCTTAAAACAGACATGCAGAGTAAAATATACAGCACTTACTGAACGCCAAATAAAATAAAAATGGCATGCGCCTATTGAATCTCAGGACCTGTCTACATCAGAAAGAAATACACTTCATATATCACATGCCTTTAGAGCAAAGTGTATTCCAGTCATAGGATCATAGTGTCTGCATTTTTATTTCATTACCGTTTTAATTAGAAATACAGTAAGAGCAGGTAAGGCTCATGATCCAACTGACAAATTCAACTGATGGTATCCGTACAGCCCCATATGGGCCAACTTCAACTTAAATTAGGTGCTATTTTTATGTACTTCTTTAAAAAATCTGTAAAATATGTAAAATAAACTGATCTTAAATGCTCAAATCCATTGCCTCTAAAATTATAGTCATTTTTAAGACACACTAAAAGGATTCACTTACCTCTGTAGAGTCACATCTTCAAAGTTAATGCAGAAAAACAGTGACAAGCTCAACAGCAACAGATGTAGTTTGCATTTAACACTGAAAGCATTGACTTCCTAACTTCTGCTTGACATGAGACTGTAAAAGTCAACATGCTAACCATTCACACATTGGTTTGCCATTACACAGTTTGTCTCATGTAATACAGCCTGTGATTTCTTTGATTTGATCCCGCTCAGTCCTGCAGCATAAGTTACATTTTGGCCAAATTATTATTTTTTTTTACATTTTCCAAGGTGTATGAGGATGCAAAGCATAATTAATGCTGTCTTGTTGCCTTTTAAAGCCTGCGATCCTAGAAAGCTCCTAAGCTATACATTACTTGCAAGCACAAGCATAATAACAAAGTAGAAGGGGAACTACTCAGGGAAACATGTGGTTGTCCTAAGTACTGTTGTTGAGCATGATACTACCCTGAATTGCTTTGCCATACATTCAGCTGTATAAATGGATTACATGTGAAATGTACAGAAGTCTCCCACTACAGTATTTGTTAAGACAATAAATACTGTTATGCTGCAATATGATGGCTGTCTAAAAATATGGCTTGAGACAGAGAAGAGAGTAAGATAACCCAAACTGTTGCATTCTGTCTTATGGATCAACACAATGTTTGACTATATTGAAGATGCATTTAATGTGGTATAGTACACAGCACATTTCTTGAAATTGTTAATATTTGAGCCAGTGGCAGCCAATAAAAATGACATAACAGCTCAGTCTAATCGCATAGGAACATTTTGCCGAATCTCTGGCCCAAGTATCATAGAACAGGAAGCGATAAAGTTGTAAAAGTAGCTTCGAATTATCTTCACGCCTTCTGTTGTGGACACGGTAGCTTACCTACATAAACTTGACGGTATGCTCTTTGGAATGATAGCCACGTCACGGAAAAGATCAAGTAAACTCTGCCCAGCCCACGCCCCGAATCTGTGACGTTTCAGAGGCATTCCACATTGATTGGATATGGGGACCTCAATCAATCTTATCTCCGCCTTTTTTCTAAACCTCTTGCAGCAGCTCGCTGCCGATCATTCACACCTTTGTGGAAAGGGGGTAACTGCGGGAAATCAATTTGACAGAAAAGTTTTCGCTAGATCGGGAGAAAACTTCTGTATCTGTTTAGGTACCCTTGTTATTGGCCGCCAAGATAATAAGTAGCTGTTAATGTCTGAATTCGGAAATCATTTTAATGTTGCTACGTCTCTCAACTGGGCGTGTGATGCTTGTCGTCTTCCTTATAATATTTGAGCGTGAAATACAGTAAGCCAAACTTGCTTTATTGTAGTACTTGTGATGTTTAGAGATTTTTAAACTGGACCGCTCCGGAAGAAGAGGAGAGTACACAGGTGATTCCAGCGAAACTTCAGTAAAGGTAGGAAGTCTGTAGTTTATGTGTTTCTGCTTGAAAAAGCTAGCTAACTAATTCTGCCAAGTTAGGACATAGCTTTCCTGTACGTTTTGAAGTTAGCTTGCTAACGCCATACTATGAATTACATTTTTACGAGATGTACTTGCCATTTAGCCAGCTGGTGAGTTTGCCACATTGTGGCTACTATTGCCAGTTACATATCATTTATCATCCCGTTCGTTAATTATTATGCCCAACATTCCAGCCAGCTATAGCTGCAATGGTTTGCTAATTCCCTCAACGCGCGGACTGAGTCAAGATAAAAGCCAAGCCAACCGAAACGCGCTAGCCAGTTATCATCTTTGCAAATTACATAAGGGTTTATCACTATTCTTATTACTATGACATACTCCGTCAACATTGATGAATTTAATAATTAGCAAATTATGATTTTTTGTTTTATTACACCGGAGCAACAGGTAAGCTAGCGATATAAATGGTGTCTCCTGGTGGTCTCACTGTAGTTATTTACTCGGTATTCGAACCTTTAAGCGTATGATTATGAATTTAAGGCAGTGCACTATGACAAAAAGGGCTTGCACTATGACAAAGAATATGAATGTTATCACAAATAATGTGGTTATGCTTGACCTGTGCAGCCACATGCTCTGCGTAATGATTTGGACCGCTATAGTTATCATGAAGACTTGCTCAGTCAGCTGACTTGCTCTGGTATGTAATGAAATCACCTGCTCACTGGATCGGCACAGTTATCACAGATCACATTGTTCCAGTGAAACTTTTCCCCCCTCTTTACAATGAATAGTATTCATAAAACGGTATGATATATTACCACAGTGTTTCACCTGTCCTCAACTTGGGAAAAAATTGGAGAGCTAAACTGATTCAATTCCATTCGTTCTTTGGTATAATTTATATAGCAGAAAGACTTAAAAGGCCGTCATGGCAAGATGCATTAAGTGAACACTAGCCATGCAACAAGACCATACAGCAGTTGCAGATTGAACATAAGCAGAGAAAATATGAATCATTCAAGAAAACAATGTCAAAATATAAGCATACTAGCATACAACAGCAAAATAGTTATTCTTCAGTAACATACTGAACAGCATACTAACATGCACACAGAGCCTGCTAATACTGTTATATCATAGTTTTTACATGGTGGCAATACCAAGAGCAAAATTTACTTGCATCATTTTACCATGCTCATAGTGCCATGATCAACAGTGGTCAATACAAGCTATATTCGCTATTTAAGTTTTCAGTTTGTGGTTTGCGTGATCATGTCCTGCATGTAAAGTTCTGGCATTTTGTCATAATTGTAATTATAATTGTGTCTGTCATTATTGTATGTGTCAGTGTGTCAGCTTTGCCTGTGTGAATACATTTTATCACCCTCACATTTGACTTGTAGTCCAAACACATATGATTCAAGAGCTATTTCCACTTACATCCTCGCTGTCTCCATGGCAACTGATTATAGAATGGGGGTTTGTCCCTTGCTGTAGACGGAATTTTGTTAAAAGAAAAGAAGGCAAAACTTCCTGACTTACTTGGCATGTTTACATTGTTTTACGTCGTGCGAGACAATGGAGCGAAGAATCAGTCGCTGAAATATCAGGCGCATGAATATGCCGGCAGAGCGTTTGCATTAGTGGCGCCATGGCCCGGCTGTTATCTTCTTTCACACTTGCTTAGTGTAGGTGTGTGTTTCTGCAGGGAGTCGCCGTGAGGTTGTTCCATTTTCAGAGAGATCTGGGTGTGTGCCCAGCATACCAGCAGAGACACTAGAGCTAGGCTGTTTAATGGAATTGCAGTGACACGGGGAGGTGTGCCCTATGTAACTGATGTGCTTTTTGTGCGGGGGGAAAATGCAAGTGATGTACCAGGTGACATTTCCCACTCACATTCCGAAAGGTCAGTGTAGCATGTGTTGCTGAAATGTGGCAACATTTTCTTTAATTACTAAAAACTGATCTGATGGTCAGCAAATATACACTCTTTGTGACAATGAACAAGGGTGGAGATACTGGCTGATATTACACTTTACTGGAGTGGCACTTGGTAGACTGAAAACCTGCTCTACTATTAGTAGAGTACCTGGTAATGGCAGAGAAGATGATAGCATCATCTTGCAATAAAGATTTAAGTCTGTTGTTGTCACAATCTTTTCTGATGAGAGAGGTGATTTTGTCATAATTTTGAAAGCTGCGGATGAGGATTTTGGGTTGTCACTGCATCTGCAGCAAACGTCATGCATTTCTGAAGCTGTAGGCCCACGTCATGAAAATGTTGCCTGTGTTTCCTTCATCTCCTGTTCTCCCCTTGCCTGTGTATTCTTTCCAACTTTAACCTTTGGCCACAATCTCCATCTCCCTCCTCACATGATCCCAGTGCTCACCTCATCTTCAGCTCTGACCCACATCTTTGCCTCCTCTTCCGCTATGATCTCAATAATCTCACTGCTGCCTGTGCAGCCACTGGCTTATGGCTGTTGTCCCTGCTCCTGTCCCACTGTTACACATCACTGGATTTGTAGGTCGGTGCCCTCTCTGGGTGGTTTTGGGGAAGATATCAAATACATCAAATGACGGAAATCCCATTTGTAGGCCTGCCAAGGTATGGGTGCTGATCTCTGTAAGATGAGACATGTAGTGAAATAGCAGTTACCTGGGTCCACCATTGAGATGAGCAGGGTGGGAAGGTACTAAACACTTCCACAAACTCATTCATCATCTGTGCTCTTTCCCCAAGATGAATAGTCACTCTGACTCTTCTTTGTGACATACTCTCAAAGGCTGCATTTTTATGATTTTATTATTATTGAGTTTAATCTCCAGTTCAGTAAAGACACATTTTCTCAGATAAAGAGATAGGGCCAGCTTGCTGTGTGGCAGTGCACATGTTGTCTGCTATTTCCTGCCTCTCACTTGAGATTTGCTGTTTGATTTGGCTCGGTCTTATTTCTTTTTGTTTGGTAAGCTTTCGAATGAGAACCTTTGGGGTCAGACTTTTTGCTTTTGCACTTGTAGGGGAGTCACTATGTCATGTACTTTGAGTACTTTTGGAAGGTTCGTGGCTTCAGGAAGTCTCTACATTGTTTGCAGTTCATACAGACCACAGCACATTTGGTTGGTTGTTTATGTCTGACCTGTTCTGTTTGCATCCTGGCGGAAGTCAAACTCACACTGCAGAAAATGTGACTATAGCACTGCAGCTTTCCAGGTTATCTACTTCCGCATCATGGTGCATTGAGTTGCACTGATGACTGGAAAAATTCCTAACAATGCTAACGCCAAGGCCGCCAGAAGCCCAGGCATCAGCTATAACTGTACAACCACTGTTACCATGGACACAGGCCGAAAGAGTAGAACTCCAGTTAAGTAACAGGCCTTGGGACGATGGCTGTGTGCTGGCTTTTGCCTCTTAAGCATTCAGTCACTTTGTTTGCTGGAAATCTGCAGTGTTTTGTTGGGATTTTCCTTTGGTGGCTGGGACTCTCTCTTTGTGCTCTCCCCTTTGTGTGTCTGTGCTGCAGATATGAGAGAAAAGGGCATTTGGAAACATGCAGAAGGTCAATATTGTTCAGGGAAACACAGCCAGAGGGGACTAGCAGAACAGCCGCTGAAACTATCCTGTATGTGTAGGCAGGTGTTGTTCTCTCCTGTGACGTACGTACAGAAATAGCGTGACTGTGAAGGTGGATGGGCGGGGTGAGTGAATTCTGAGAGTCACTGCAGAGAGCATCTATTGTCTCACATGTTCACCATTTTCATGCAATTGTTAGGCCTAATATTCACAAAGGGACATAGTTAGAGACAGAACTTCCATAACCTGCTCATCAAATAGAACAAAACCAGAACCTCCTGTTACTAAACACACCTTTGTAGCTGTGGAATTATGGAGGATGGAAGGAATGCAGTGCTAAATAACTATTCAGTAAAGAAAATATCTGTGGTTTTTCATAAATCACCACACCTTAAGGGAGTCCCCTAAAAATCTCTCATTGACATGTGGCAACGTCCTCAGTAAGACACAATATTAACAGACCACACCTTCTTTCCTACATACAACATAATGAATATTTGATAAATCATGCCAAGTGCTTCAGGAACATGGCACCTGTTAAAGAGCTGTGGCCTGACCGAAGCAGTTATCATTTCGATGAAATAGGAAATGAAACCACAGGATGCAACGTCACAGCTGGCTCATAGCAGGTGATGGTACTGTTATGGCGATATGATGCTGTGTGTTGTCAGCCAGAAGAAACTCCTGAGTAACTGCTGTCTGTCATCAGGGGAAGAAAATAAGTGCTACACCTCCATTTTTGTCTAGAAGTGGCAAGTTCTCTCATGTTTTCAAGATTTCTCTTGGATCTGTAATCAAGGCAAAACCTCTCTTATATCTCTATGCTCTTACATTTCTCATCCAGTTGGTGTTCTTGGACAGTGTCACTGTATATAAGGTTTTTCCAGAATGAATTACCATCACGCCTAGCAGGTCAATTTTTTTGCTTTCAGTCTTAATCTGGGACCAGTGTTGAGTGTGACATATACCATATTCTTAGTGTCTCTGGTGTAGGGCGCTGCATGGGAACGATCAGTTACTTCTCCCAGAACTGTGCTGAGTTATGAACTCTACTTCCCACTTCTGGCGAACAGAACATGGGCAGAGGTGATTTCAATGGGCAAAATGTAATTTGACATTTTACAGAGCCCCAGGTGGGAATGAAGTCCAGATCTACAGTACTACTAATCCATAACCTCTAACTGTGGACTTCTCATCAGCATTTGTCAGCTGTGTCATAGCATCTAAGAAGTGATCAACAACCAGCACCAACACCAGGCCAGAGCCTCGTCCCTCATCAGAAAGCATTCTGGAATTTCAAAGTGCAAGTGAATTTCAACAAAACACAGAGAGCCTGTTTTATTATATCTAACAAGAGGTTTGTTCCATTAGGAGGCCTATTATGAAGTGCTTTTCTTTTGTTCTCATACATAATGAAAGCGTCACTGTGTATGTGAACAGGCACTTTCAAACAAATGCACACACTTGTAGCTAAATACCATGCCGGCTACATAACAGAAGACTTCTGCACAGTCTATGGAAATATGATTGTCCACATGAATAGGCTTGCTGTCTTTGTTTATGCATTCCCCTTATGGTCTCTGCTAATGCTTCTGAGCTCTCAGGGGTAAATGCTGCTGTAGCCAGGCTTGTGGCTGGGAAAGGGGAGTTTCAAGGGTGTGTGTTTTTGCATTTTTCTGGTAGTAGAGAAGAGTACAGCAGTAAGACCAATGTTATTCCCACCTTTGGCTCGAAGAGAAAGCCACTCGCACGAAACACTGACTGATAACTTCAATGATGGAGATTTAGACAGCAACATAGCTCTTTCAGGAAAATAAAATCTGTTTCATTATAATCCATCTGCATCCTTTTTAAATTTATTTGTGTTTTCATAGCAAGGATATTGCCTGAGGGCTCAATTACTCAAAGCATGCAGCATGTTAGAGCAAACCATCCCTGACTTTTTAGCATAATTTAAAATGTTGATCCATTAAAATATTGTATAACAGTCACAAACATTTTTCTGCTGTTCCAACTTTTCATCATTAAACTTTTAAAAAGGTTTAAAGCCTCTCTTTATTTTCATTTTGTGTGTAAATTGATACTTAAGACCTTGCACTGTAAATCAAAAACATGAAACATGTTTCACTATTGCATAATGCTGCTGTATACTTTATTTGTTTGGAGTGTGAATAATTTAGGCTTTATTTTGCTGCACAGGCTTAAAAACATGACATACTCATTGTTCTGTACGAATGTTCAGCATGCAATCCCAGGAATCCAAGTGTTTTCAGTCCACATATGGTCTGTCCTCTCTCTCCGTTCAGTGCTGTAATACCTGTTTAATAAAGGAAATAGAGCTTTTAAATTGAGGTTTACTTAGCTCTGGAAGAGAATGGAGCCAGTGTTTCAGTGGCTCATTATCTTTTCTGTTGGTGGGGTCTTGGGTTCGAAGGGCAGCATTAACTGGGGCGCCTCAGCTGGAAATTGAAAAATAATGACACGCTGATGACACGCTGTACAAAGAAAAAGCCTTTCGCTTCTTCAAAGGGCTGTGGGTGAGGGGGTCTGATCGGGGCTGCCCAAAAAAAAAAGCAGGGCGCTGAAAATGGAGAACTTCAAAGCACATGTGCATCCAGCAAGACCATGCCACGCGATGCTCTGCTGTCTCGCCACCAAAAGGCTTTCCTTTTATGCGTTAAACTTCACATTAATCAGGCGCTATTTTCACATCCTTAAGCAGAGTGCTGTCTTCCTGCACGCCGGACAACCACTTGTGTAAGATGGCCTTGTAATTTAGTGTGCATGAGGATGTCTACCAAATGAAAAATACATCATAAATAAGAGAGCTGTTCTCGCTGTCCATGTGTCAGAGCAGTATCTTTAGTATGCCGTCCCGCTTATGAGCTGCTGTCAGTGATTAAATCATGCTCTTTCACCCTGCCTGTTATGACATCATTACTGAATAAGGTCAATAGCAGGGAAGATGAAGACTTCTGTGTATTAGTCAGCATGGTGGGCACAGCAGTACCGTCTCTCAGTCTGTCCTTCCCATGGCTGCATGCGAGCATGCATTGCTGTCTGAAGCTGCGGTGTGCGTCTCCACCCACCACCACGAACCGACGCGCATCTGATAGGGTCTGCTATGAGAGCTCAGCCCCTCCACACGCCTGATTTAGTAGAGAGGGGTTCAGAAGCTTCAGTGAGAATGTGAGAGTCCACCACAGGATGTGAAGTCAGCCCCCCCACAACAACCAGAGCCAGCATGCAGTTGGCTTTTTGACCTGGGAACCTTTGTCTGCAGCTCACGGGAGATAGTCATGTCTCTATTTGTTCTGCATGGGTGATGAGGGCTGTTTGAAGTCCACTGTTTCCAAAATTGCCAGTGGATATGGTTTGAAACCTGCAGCAGGACTATCTCTGTTACGTTGGTGTCATGACTTGGGTAGAGCATACTGATGCCCACTGGTCCGCTGATGCTGTTAGGGGATGTTTCCAGCAGGGCAGTGTGGCAGAAGGCAGGACCGTGAGTGAACATATGAACATACAGTTAGTCCTTCATTATATCTCTTCTTGTGCACTTCAGCTGGCAAAGGGCACAGTTCAAAACCCCCTTTATAGTTGCTCCATGCTTTGAACTCTGATTCAGCTCTCCATGTTGTTCCCAGACTGCACAGAAATTGAAAAAGTAACAAAGTAATGCAAGAATTGTCACTGCCATTCATGTGTATTCCTCTGGTTGTGTTTGGCCGGAAATATACACCACGTGAAAATAATACTGCTTTGGAGAGAATAAGGCTGATTGTCTAGTACTATTCATTTTTGTCCTTGTAAATAATGTAAAAATTTTGAAAATGATGACCTTTTTCTAATGGTCCAAGTGACCTTTGTATTGTTTGCCTTGTCTGAAAAATAAAAATGTTTTCCAAAACGCTTGGATTTACTCCAGCATTGTGGGAGCACAGGTCCTCTCCTTTGGACTTATTATTTGGTCTGTTTTGAACATATGCACCATTAAATGCATTAAATGAGCCATTAAGAACTGAGAATTTTTGACACTATGGACTCTGGTCAACTATCAAAATTTATTACAATGTAGCAGGGAAATGAATGCAATAGTAAGGATCTGAATGGAGGTAGTGACGGGATCTAACAGAGATATGACCCAGTGAAATGATTTTTGGCAGGATGTCAGCATGGGGTTAAATTACGCTCAGCTCTACCAGGGGCCTCTACACCGCATATAAAGCGCACATTATGTTAGAGATGTCCAGTGGGGGGGGGACGCTACCTCCCACCCTTGAACTCAATCTGTTACGATATTCAGAGAGGAAGAGGGAGTCAGGGTGTGTGGGGAAACAAAAGCATCTTTGATTAAATCTGCAGGAGCTGAGGGATTTCCGCCGCTCCGCTGAAGGTAGCGTAATGAAACCCTGAAGGATTTAATTAGCCGCAGTCACATCTCCCCAGTGCTGAAGTGGAGGAGCACCGTTTGGGGTCTGAAGATCTCAGATTCGCCCGTTTACAGGTGTAGCCAAGAGTGAGACTCGCCCCTTTAAAGATTTTGGAGTGTGTGAATCTCACTCATCTACATATTTATGAGAGAGTGAGTCTCGCTCATTTGTATATTTAGGAGAGGGTGAGTCTCGTGTATTTGTTTATTTAGGAGAGAGAGAGGCTCACCCATTGACAGATATAGGAGAGTGAGTCTCATCCGTTTACAGATTTTTGAGAGGGTGGACTCCACAGATCTACTGGAAAGCATGAGGGTGAGACTCACTTGTGTATCGATGGAAGGAGAGGAGAATAAAATGTGTGTGTGTGTCTGTGTGTGTGTGTGTCTGTGTGTGTGTGTGTGTGTGTGTGTGTGTGTGTGTGTGTTTGTGTGGACCGAGTAATCTGGCCATTGTGTAAGAGGCTGAGGATGATGGGCATTAGCAGCTATGATAGCTCTGGTGCTGAGGTGGTTTGATTCCACAGTACCTGCTCTATCCTGATGTCACTGCATTTACTCCCATATTGTACAATCAGTGAAGCAAATGTCACCTCGAGCTCTTCAGCGAAGAGTGCTGTCCCATAAGTACAGAATTCCCCTCCTCATTTCCCAGTGTCATATCATTATCGTCATTACCTAAGATAATAGCATGGTTTGTGACAAAAGAGTCATGATTGAGGTCGCTCACTGGGTATGTTTGAAGGAGACAATCAGCAGAGAGACACAGAACCACACACTAAGCAGCCATATACATGCATCCTAGCTCTGGACTCTCGCTTGTGTAAATGTGACCTGTTGTGCAGCTCCACTGTAATGAGGGGGCGTTGAAACGCGAGCCTGGCCCACGCAGTAATGAGTGGAGTGGGAGTGGAGGGAGAGAAACTCAGTCGCAGGCTGAAATTTTCTCAGAGGCCCAGAGAGTTAAGAGTGCTGGAGGATGTGGGCTCTTGACAGGATGTGATGCGCTCAAGATGAAGAGCAGTGCAGGGAGGTGCAGGCCACTCACGTGACAGGCAGTCTTTCTGGGGGGAGAACAAAGAGAGAGAGCGAGGAGGAGAGAGTCTAGGAGGACGGCTGCGGCATTAGGTGATACCTGAGAGACCTGGAGACAACCCCAAAAAAATCAGTACATATCTGACAGGGACTGGGGTAGAGTCAGCAGGACTCAAAGGCTGGCTCCAGGGCGGACTCATTATAACCATCCATTCCAGAAAGGGGGACTGCTGAAGCGGGCAGAGGCACAGAAACGGGGAGGGGGAACGTCACGGCGCAGGCTGTTCCCAGTTCTCGTCTCTCTCCCGGCCAGAACTGATCGCGTTTTCTGCCGGTCGCTTTGCTTGGAGCGGGGCCTGTCGGGCTTGGCAGACCGTGCTGCAGGCGCACGCAGCAGCTCACGAGGGGTGTGCGTCCCATCTGTGTTCTCCTCTGAAAGAGCGTTCTCCTCCGAGGTCCGTGCGCACGGGGGCATGGCACGGTCTGGCCCATTCTGCAACACACCTGCTATCTGTCCCCTCGGTAAAAAAAAATAAAAATAGGGCTTATGAAACACATTTGCAGTCTGCAATTTGTATAGTTGTCTGTGTGTTCAGTGCTGTAGCCTGAATGAGTTTCTAACTCTCTTATGAGAGGTAGGGGACGTGTGTAGTGTGACTGTGTGGTAATGGGATTTTTGAAGACCAGCAACCCTCCACAATAACAGTGACTTTGGCCCCCCCAGTTTGTTACAAAATACAAAATAACAGGACCTACTTTTATAAATAAAAAATGAATATTTGCTTCAGCACAGGGTGCACTATGTACACAGGTATGAAGTGCTTTTTTATGGTTTCAGTCTGTTCTTGCCCAGTTGCAGAGAGCCACGCCCCTGCTGAGCACTGGTTGATTTGGGCCCTGTTTTCTGCTCTGCTTTCCTGCCTGTCTGCAGCGCTGGCCTGTATTCCAGCCGGCGAGAGGGAGTGAGGGAGCGTTTCGGACGAGAACGTGATTAATAACTGTGCCTAACGGAACAGACAGACGGCCCCACAGGAGCTAGAGAGTGGGAAGAGAAGCGCTGGTTATTCTGCCCGTGTTTGTGTGTTTCTCCTTTCTGATCTAGGCCCTGCCTCGTCTGAGTCTGCACGGACAGTGCTTCTGGATGCAGAGAGGAGGAGGCTGCGGTAATGAGAGCCCAAGCCTTCTCACTTCGTTCAATTTCTCCCACTTCTGCCTCCTCCTCTGTCTCTTAATCAGATCAGGATTCCGTCACTGGAGTGCGGGGATCGAACGCTAATGGCTCCCGCTGAAATGGCGTTCCACCGCCTCACGCGTTTCCCAATCACAACAGCATTTGCATCGATCTTTGACTTTTGTCACCGTGCTTGAGTCTTGCCTGGTGGCTCAAAAGGGGCATCAGGAAGTGCCCTATAGGCAGCAAAGCTCTAAGTTTTTTCCTCTGGCGTGATTTTTTTTTCAGCATATGAATATGTGCAAATCTCAGGAATCTGCAGTTGTTATGGTCATGGTAACTAAATAATTGATTTTGATTTTTTTATTTTGGAATTACATGGGACTTGTTTCCCTGATGCCGTGAGCGTAAGAACTAGAACACTGCTTGTGTGTAAGAACGAGATCACTGGTTGTAACGAGCGCTTGTTTCATGAAATATTACGCAAATGATTTAATCTAACAACGCCACAGAAGCTAGTCCAGGCAGTAACTTGACTATTTCAGTGCTGTCTGTGCGGTTACATTGATTTTGCACAGCAGGGAATAGACTCCATGCGGAGTGGAAAGAGAAACAGGCACACAGCACTGTTTTAACCCAGATACATGGCTTTGTTTAAGTGGATATTGTAATGAATTTTTCTGTACTTTTAATGTTGTATTTAGTTAGCTACATATGACTACATTGCCTGGCATGCACAGAGAATAAATTAGACCCAAATATGGACCTTTATGTTGTCATTGCAGTTCAGAGTTCATCATAAATAATGCAGTCAGCATCGTAGCTAGCTAAAGCAGTATTGAGCTATATTGCATCGTCCCTCTTTAAAGCCATTTTTGATCCTGCTAAGTGGCTGCCATTTTACAGATAAAAAGTAGCTTGTTCAGTTGATCTCATCGGTGTGCTAGTAACACTGCTGTGCCATTTCAGGAGAAACAGGCTGACGTAAGAAATCTGTCCTGATAGAGCTGTCCGTGCCTGTCAGTCTGTACCTAATAATAATAATACAGTCACAGAAATGAATATTATAATCCATTTGCTGTAATGCAAGATGTACATCTGGCCACTGTAATTAAAGTGGAAGCAAAGTTAATTGGATGGCCTGATATGGTAGATAGCAGTGAGTAGGTCTCTTTCCCAGGCCCCTGTGCTTTGAGATGTGAGAGGGGCAGCTACCATGGCTACCATAGGGGTAAATCCTCTGTTTGAAATATCCTTCAAATTCATTTCACAAGCCCATATATGCCTCACCCCACCCACTCCCCTACCCTCACCCCACTGTGTGGTCCTGCTTGTCATGAAGCAGTAGTCAGATCACACATGCACTGTGATGATTTTGATGGGGATTGTCACTGAATGATGTTTGGAAATGGAGTTTAATTTTGATGTCCAGGAGGTGTGGGAATGAGACTGTTGCTGTCCTGTTAGTGCAGAGTGTCCAGGCTAACTTCATGGGTGGTTAGAGAATATTAGGGCTGGCAAGCCACAGGAAAGGCTGGGGGGCTGAGAGGTGTTAGGATTAGGGTTAGGGTTAGGACCTAGGAGAGCTACTCTTTGATCCCCTGTTCCATACCTGCATTAAGCATAGCCACTGTTCTGTCTCCTAATGGTAGCAGCAGCACAGTTGCGTTGGCCAAGGGGAGGGTAGATGAGAGGGGACAAGTCAGAGACCACATCTATTACAGGTATCTGTTATAGCCACCTTAGTACCATAGTGTTTTTCTTCAGAGGGTCTGAATTTGGGCGAATTTAAGCATGCCAAAATCTTGCTTTTCTCATACAAATGTGAGACTTTCACACTCAGCATGTAAGCTGTTTTTAGCCTCTAAGCAGAATATTAGGGCCATATATCCAGATTTGGGGGGATGGCAAGCTTTTTATGCATCAAGCAGCTCTAAGTTTAAGATCTCGACTTAGCTGCCTTACATTCGGGGTTTGCCCTTAATATAGTCATTAATACAGTCTGTGAGAAAAACATTCAGTTCTCTTCAACATAGTGCTGCGCCTCCGTTTTCCAGTTGCGCCACCATTTCAGGGAAGATGGCCTCTGCAAACGCTAAATGTAACAGCCGCTCCAATCAAAGACACATTTGTCCGCTGCAGAGAGCAGCGCTGAGCCGGCTTCCTTTCATAAGTGAGAGGCCGGAACGCTGCGTTTTAGTCAGAGAGAGTTTTAAATAATGCAGTCGACATGAAAGACAAAACTTTTGAGGGAAGCTGAGGAATCATGCATATTTCATCCTCGCACTTTCCACACGCGCTGGAGTTTCAGCGATCTGGCCTTTTCTGCGTCAGGCGATCCGCGGATGACAGGGCCAGTGTCTAGCCCTCCGTGTCACTGATTGTGTTCAAGCGACCGCAGGAACACCGGAACGGTTGCGGTCTCACCTGAGAAGGGCACACGCGCAGCTGCTTTTCCGCTGACTCACCTGAGCTCTGGGTCAGGTAAACCTGTGGCGTGCCAAAGGGCAGGAAGCTATTATTTTTTTGCCCCAAGCCCAGGCAAATGAAGTGGAGGTATGCCATTGTAAAACACCACTGACAGAACGTGTTTTCCAACAATGTTTATTCATAGCCATGTGAAACAGGCTCTTTCTAATATTGTCGATAGCTCACACTGGAAACTGAACATTTACCTCCACATATAATCAGCAGAATTTTCTGTGACCTTTTTGCTGTGGTTTCCCTCAAACGGGAGTAACAAAAACTTCAGGATTTCTTTCCCCATCATGTGCTCACGAGCAAATGCATACATTTGGCAAGCAACCACACTCATTGTTTTTCAGTTCAATTCAGTAGTTAAGTTCATTCAATCAGTTTAAATTCATTGATGTAAGTTCATTTATTTGCATAGTGTTTTTTACAATGGACATTGTCAGGAGGCAGCTTTACACTCAAACACAATGTAGAAGTGTACAGGGGACATAAAGTCAGTTAAGTCTGAGCTTGTGGGATAGCCAGTGCTGGAGATGGCAAAGTGATCAATGACCTGTTCCTCCATTATCGCACTGTGGGTGGAGAGACATGAATCAGGGCATTTCCCTTCACTGCTATGATACCCTAGATGGATTCTAGAGGTAACAGATGGGGGGGTCCAATCATGCCAGAATTCTGGTTTGTAATGTGCAGGCTGTTTGTGAAGTGAATTCCTTTTGTCAGTTGAGCTTACATTAGAGGGGCATCCATGGCATTTGTCACTGAGACCATGAATTCCTCATTTACTTTTGTTTTTTTGCTCTGAATTGTTTGGCTTCTCTTGTGAGACTGCTAGTCTGAAGGTATGCACTGATCGCTCAAAACGTCTCAGTGCCTCTGTGTGTGGAGGCACTTTCGTTTCATCTCAAATGAAAGGCATTCAGACTCCCTTTCACTCTGTTTCCCAGTCGTGCTTGATTTACCAGTTTTGCCCATTTTGTTCACACAAACAACTTTTCCTCCTGTACCAGTTTAATAGAGCTGTTATCTCCCGTAAGGCCTGGCTGAGTGACGTACTGAGGGGGGAGCTGGGGTGGAATCTTCAATTTCACTTGTGTAGAACTATATGGTATTGCACACTCATTGCTTACATTTGAGATGAGTAAATAGGCTAACATTTTTATAAGGCCTTGCTTGCTTGCCTCAACCCCCCCCTTCTCCTCGTCAGTCTCACTCTCTTTCATGTTGAAATGAAAATGATTTTTTGGCATGACTATAAACAGAATAGGGTTGTTAAAGCGTTGTGAGGCAACAATATGAAAGAGAAATGATAGAACACAATAATCAAATGCATAGATTTTTTTCTGTCTATCCTTTTTATTTGTAGAACCCTCTCCTTTTATCCATTGCAATAAACTCAATCATATCAAACAGAATAGTTCTCTTTGTTTGTGAAAAATACACCCCCCGCCCATCTCCAGCAAGAGTGACACAGGTGAGTCCCCTTCTGTGGGTCCTTCAGATGGATGCATTTTGCAGTCCACTCCTCTGCCCTCAGTTCACTGGGACTAGCACACATGCAGCACTCACTCCCTGTTAGGGAGAAGTCTAAACTGGGGGTGGGGCTGTTAAATTTAGGAATGTGGATTCCTCCCTGTTTCTGTGTGTTTTGAGCAGACAACAGTGCGTGCCTCTGTTAGGCAATACGGCAGTTTTTTAATGATCACATTTGGCTCTTTGGTAATGCAGAATCCTTTTTTTTAAACATCTGTCATTTTCAGTTCCTAAGCTGTGGTTGCTGGCTGAATCTTTGCTTTGTTAGAGTTTGCCTTTCTTTTGAATTATTTTATTGTTGTGGATTCTGCCAATTTAATGTTTCTATTTTGGTCTCTCTTTCTCACTCTCTTCCTCCCTCTTTTTCATTCTCTCTCTCTCTCACTCTTGCTGTCTACCTCCCACGTAGAAAATGTACCTTTGTTTGAGAATTGTGTGACCCAGCTTGTGAACTGGGTTGGTTATGGATGTGAGAGTGGTTTTTTTTTGCTTCGGCAGGATAGCAACATTCTTTGTGCTCATATTACCAAATATCCCTTTTGTACTTGTAAACATATCCGCTGTGCTGGGATCGGTGTGATACTGTTCTGTGATTCGGCTTTAAATTTGGCGTGGCGGTTCCTCTGCCATTCTTGAATGCTTGCCCTCCAGCAATTGCATGTGTTAACAGATTGGTGGGGGTGAGGTTATTAAAGGGGGAGATGACACATTGTGTGCCAGTTTTGCAGTGTTCAGGTTTAAGTGCAGCGTACATCAAAACCGATGACTCCTGACAAATGGAGTCCTCGCACTGTTCTTGATCTCTGTGTTGTTATCATAGCAGTGTCAGAGTGTGTTTTGAGGTGCGGTGATTTCTACTTGCCTGAACCACCTCAGTGGTTGAACAGCAGCAGTTCAAGCTCAAACAGTGTCAGTTCTATTATAAACACTGCTGGGTTTCTCCCATAATGCTACGCTGCGCCGTCTTTTCTCAGAGCTGCAATTTTGTGAGGGGGGGGGAGAGCCTTAATGTCCTTCTTGGCAGTGAGTCATGTCCTGGGTGGAGCCCAGATGCCAGTAATCGGCGTCAGAGATCCTCTGGCCCCGTTGCCCAGTCCGTGTGGTCAAACAAGGCTGGCGTCCACACTGCAAAGGAAGAGGAACCAGAAAAATCAGTGCTAGCTCTCTTATCAGAGGTTCGCAGGCTCTCAGGTAGCATGTCAGGCTTGGACTTGGCTGTGCAGCACAAATAGCATGTACATTTTTTCATCTCGTTAGAACTTTTATATAGAATTTCACATGCAGATACCTGGCATCTTGTAACATCATGCAAACCTACTGCTCTGGAGGGTCTTGTGGGGGCTCAATGTCCTCTTAGCACCCATATGAAAAGACTGCTTCTCTCTCCCTCTGCCCTGACTCAACCTCAGTGTGATGGTGAGCAGGACTGGGCTGAATCACTGTACTCTCATTGTTATTAAACAGCTATCTAACAAACATGCAGATAGTTACTTAACACTGTCCTCTTGTTTGTAGCTAGCTAATAAACTGGCTTTGCTATTTCTGTTGGCTTCATTATTGTCCTTGAGTGCATTCACAGAAAATCTGCTTCAGTACATGGCTGTTCAAGCTAGCTAGTTATCAGTGATCCCACTTATCTGTCGTTCATTAGCTATCTACTGAATAAATACGAATGTTTGAACTTTGGATGTAAACTTTAGAAAAGTTTGATACATTTCACTGACTCACTAACTTCTCGCAGGTCTCCAAAGTGAGCCGGCTGTAGGCTCACAAAGCTGATTTGTGATGATATAGCTCCAAACAGACAGATGCACACATTCTGTCTGACAACGGCAC
Source organism: Megalops atlanticus (assembly GCA_019176425.1). Taxonomy (NCBI): domain Eukaryota; kingdom Metazoa; phylum Chordata; class Actinopteri; order Elopiformes; family Megalopidae; genus Megalops; species Megalops atlanticus. The sequence continues at coordinate 17,043,692 of CM032884.1, read as the reverse complement.
CCCTGTGGCCACACTGCCACTTGCTCCCTCTGTTCATTTCCCTGGTGCAGAAGTGCAGTGTTGGAATAAATCAGGTCATTGCTAAAAACTTTACTGGTATACTGTGGAAGTTTTTGTGGTATCCAATGATTAATAAAAGATGGTTCAGTGACATTTGTTGCTGACTGTTGGACTAATTACAAGGTGCATGGTATGCTTTACTGATCTAATTTCTGCAGGTAGTGTTGCTAGCTACAGCAGCTTGTTCTGTAGGATTGTTGAAGGAAAGCCTCATTAATCAACCATTATATTTTTAGCGTTGCAGTGTTGCAGTAATCAAAAGTTTGTTTAATGCAAACTTCAACATATGTTTCCTGTTTTAGCTACACCTCTGTGGTTTTACATTGTTTTTGTTTCAAGGCTTTGGCTGGGATACACCATTAACACTGTGTACAACAACAGTGGTTGAAAAGCAGAGTGTATACGTTTTATTCAGTTTCCACCCAGCTCAATGCCTTTATTCAGAACCGGCTGTCGAGCTGGTTCTGATAAACACAGCATAGACATGCTGAGAGGCAAAAACAGCGTGATCATTACCCTAACGATATTCAGCTCCTTATACTGTTGATCCTCTCTGGAAGCTGGCTAATCTGACATCTCGTTAAAGCTGAAAGGCAAACCATTAATTATGCATATTTTACCGAGTGATATCTGCAATCTTTTATGCCCCGGTGAAGCACATGTGATTCGTTTTAAGCATCACTGTCCGCCATATGAATAAACCCTTCCTGGTGTCATTTCTCTTCATTGCCTTTCTATTCTTAGTGCTGAATTTTCCTTTCAGGTGACTTCCATGTGTCTCTTAACCATGCTCCTCTTAACATTTAAAGATGCATTCGTTGTAATTATTTCCATGCAAAAATGGGAGTGCGTTATTCATTTGCACCTAGAACAGTCTGTGCTGTGGCGCAGAGTCACGGAGCGCTTTGTCTCTGACTTGCCAGTGGTGGCATGCATACTGTCGCAAAGGCCCTCTCTCTCGTTTCTGAGTAACACTCATTAGTCACTTCTTGCACAAACCGACACATTCTCTGGTCAGGGCACTATTTGTCTATTTTAAGGAAGGAAAACAAGAACTTGTGCATATGTGGTTGTCCATATGTTTATTTCCAATCCTGGAGACGTGGAGACATTTTGTTTCCCTTTTTTAGCCCTTAATTATGTGTTTTTATTAACCACTTGCTTCGCATGCTTCGATTCAGACATTCTCTTCTCTCTTGAGTAACTTGGGAATGTCATAAGACCCCTGGATCATGACCCTCCTCGAATGGAATCCTTGATTTTACCAGAATGTCCTGTGCCTCAGAGGATGTGGTTGGTAGTTGCTACACAGCTGTAATACTTACTGTGAGATGGAATGTGGGTGATTTCCCCCGTCTCTCGGAGTGTGTGGATCACGCGGACCACTTGACAATCCGTCATGTCATTTTGTGGTCCTCCATAGCAAAGAGCACAAGTCGTGCTAATTTGTGTGCAAATCCCTTGTGCTTAATTTATGAAACTCTACCTTCAACAGGAGAGGGACTGGGAATGGGGGAGAGATGAACTGGGAGTTTGAGCATGCATGCATGTGTGTGGGCCTGTTTGTGTTTATTCCCCCCCCCCCATTTACAAATAAGGCCCTGTGCGCGGAGATTCTTAGGGGACTGTGTGTGAATGTACGCCTGTGCATGTGCATGTGCACATGATTGTGTTTGAGAAAAAATATACGCCTTCATCTGCAGCCTGTTTGCCTTTATATAATTCATGGCTCGAAAGAGGGGGCTTCCTGAGGATGAGCAAACTGTGCCCGGAGAATCCATTAATCTTTCATCCTGACCAGCTGTCATCACAGAGAGTGCACCTTTGACCCCCTCCTCCCCCATGAGGCCCCGCCCACAGCTCCCAGGGTTCCAAATTCACTTCCCATTGAGAATTGCTCTTTGCCTCTCCATTTAAGAGCACAGTCCTGTCCCAGACGCAACATTAAGTACTCATATTTAAGTTTAACAAAGATGTTCAGACTGTAGATCCTCTGTTTAAGATATGAAACACCACTGGCAGTTGCAACACAGAACAAACTCTGTCAGATAAGGTTCTTGACAGTCAGTGATAGTTCAGTGACAGTCATCACTTTGTGTGTGTGTGTGCATGCGCGCGCGTGTGTGTGTTATCTCTGTCGTCTCTTGGTGAGCGTTCTCAATGAAAATCAACAGTTCGTAGTTAAATGCATATGGTAGAGAACTTCTCCCATTCAGTGACACCATCCCACTCTCCTGTGCTGAGCTTGTTTCTGTGAGCTTGCTGTAAGCAAAGGTGTATGTCCACTTTAGATGTAACCAGATGTGAGAACGTGCATCACAGGTGGACAGGAAGCATGAGATGCTGTGAGCGGAAAGCCGCCCGATGGTGAGCGTGCGTGCGGAGTGGAAGAGGGAGAGACATGGCGATGTGATCAGTGGAAACTGAATGAATAAGTGATGGCTGAGGCACACAAAGGCAGCTGGTCCCTCTCGGCTTCTGAAGCAGGGATTTGGCGTCAGGGAAGCTTAGCGGAGTTGGGATTCAGCCGGAGGTTTCTTTATGAGAAAGCAGATCCCTAAGAAGGCAGAACAGAGACAAAAACCTTCATTCAAATGTAATGAGGAGGCCTAGCTACGATTATAATTAGTTTAAACCGTGATTTAAGAGATTGCGCTGCTCTATTAACTTGCAAGTCCAGATTAAATAAATTTTGTGAATGTCTGACACTCGTTTTTATCTTTAAGTATATTCACTCACCAGGGGGGAAGACGTCACTGTACAGCAGGGGTGTCACACTGGTTTCCCATAAGCCATGAGTGTGCTTCCTTTTACTCTGATCATTCCAGCAGTATTAATTGGACCAGTTAGTAAAACGGCCCTATCCCTTACACTCTGACCTTTTCCCAGATCATACTGCTAGTAGTTCTTTTGCAGACTGTAAGGCTTGCAAACTGTAAGGCCTAGACCTAATCTCACTAGAGTGTACTTTAACCTTAAGTAACCAAATCTTGTGAGGATTATGCTTATTGTATTCTTACATTGTCTTAACATATGAAGCATTTTATGATGTGGTGTGTGTACTGAAAAAGTAGAACTTGCCATGTTCTTTTACTGAAACATCAGTGGAAAGGCTTTATGGTTAGAATAAATTTGAGCTGTTACGTTACATTACATTCATTTACCAGACGTGCTTATCCAGAGCAACTTCAAGCACAAGATGTTCTTTCATGTTGTTAGCTACCGATTCAAAGATGAGTCAAGATTTACCGATTACTTTTCAATTTTTTATCATTATGAACAATATTTATGAAGGAGAAGTACCTGTTCCACAGCTGACCTAAGGTTACCTTCTGTCCTGAACATCACTGATCTGTTCATGTACCCACCAGCACGCCCAACAGCTACACCCTGTACCTGGAGATCACACAAATATGACAGATATCATGACTGCATTGACGTATGGCTGAATCTGGGCTAGTGTGAACATGCTTTAACAGCCAGCCCCACCAAAGCCTAGGGCTAAAACTAGAAAGTGTTTGTTCCTGAAAATGAAGGATTCAGACATAAAATCAAGCCTAAGAAGGAATTACAATATAGCTTGAACAGACATTAACAAGGATAGAAAAACCTTTATCTTTCAAGGGACCTCAGATATTTTTTTATAATGTAGCACAAATATTAGTCATTATGCAGAGAACAGCGCATGTGTGGTTCTTCCAGACAACATATCTAAAATGTGGATCAAACTATGGGTGAATATGGAACATTCATTTGTGTAGTCAGTCCACACTTAGTTCAGACACAATGTTATAAACTGTATAAACTGATGGAGGACAGGAAACCAGAAGGTCAAAATAAGATTAAATCAGCCGGTCACCACTGGTGTCGTAAGTAGTGTGTAACTGTTTCTAGAAGGCCCATGTCATTGAGATGTACACTGTACGGGCCCAGAAAAATCCCTTTTTGTTTAGGAAGTGGCTGCCATTTCACCTTGTATCATTGTTTCACTGTATTTTTCCAAATGTAGAAGGACATGCATGTTGCGAATTTCATGTAACCCAGCTCACATTTTCACAGCTGGATATTTGGTATACTGATAAAGTGACTTTCACAAGAATTCAATGGATTCAAACCTGCATCCAGGTCTGTGCCAGCCAGGCTGCTGTGCCCCTGCGCTGCGTGGTGAAGCTGTGAGGTGTGCCTCCGCTCAGCTGAGAGGCGGCCTTTGCTTTCGGAGGCACTCGGAGGGGGTCGGCCTTTGTTGCGTCACGGCCCCTGTCGCGTGGCCCACGCCCCCCAACCCCGCGCGGCCCGCCGTCATCTCCGCCGGCTCGGGGGGAGTGACCTTTTGGAAGGCGCCCGATGGGACGGGATATCGCGCGGGCGCACGCCGCGCTCACGCCCTTTCTGCCCAGCCGCCGTCTCCGCGGTGCGGCCCTGGCGCCTTTCGTCTGAGGTCTGTGAAAACAGCAGGGGACAAGCGGAGCCCTGGTACACATGAAAGGGCGGGGGAGGTGGGGGGGGCCTCAGGGGACTCGGTGGCGTGTGACGATCCTGAGCAACTGCGATGGCTGCATGAGGGTGCGTTTCAGGATGCAGGGAGGTCACAGCAAATGCAATTAACCTTGTGAGCGTCTCAGAGCCCCCCCCGTCTCACGCGGTGAATGACTGATTTGATAATTGGTCCAAGCTCTGGAGAGAGGCCAGGTGGATATACAGTCCTAATGGACAGTGCGTTGAAATACACAAAGCTCAGCAGGCGAGGAGAGGTCAGAACAGGAAGTAAGGCCTCCCCCCTCTGAGTGCAATGAGCCTGTCTGCGCAGTACCACACCCCTGTAGTGAGTCAGAGTCATTTTTCTGTCCCGTGCCAAATACGAGGGTATGTTGTCATAGCAAGCTGAGTGTTTTGACTGGAGTGTTTTTGTTATGTCATGCTCATATGAATATATTCTTATATTTGGTATACTGCAAATTACCATCAGTTGCCATAGCAAAGGATGTTAAAATATAACATAAATATATTTTATTTTGGCTTCTGGTGTTTCTGAAATCCCAACTCAAATTTTATGTAGGCTAACTCCCTTTACAAGCAGAGCAGTTTGCTTAAAATGACATAAAAGTAAGTTTATACTGTTATAACAGGATGACAATAGTGGATGAAAAAAGTAGAGCAAATATAGAGTGGCAACAGAAAACAAATCACCAGTATTACAAGTAATGAGATATATTCAAGCTGTGCTGGTTTGTGAACTGAGCCCTGGGCAGATGCAACAGTTTACAGTTAGGTATAGTAAGGTGAAAATGATTTGCTTCTGAGAGGAGTAAAAATCACCCTGCAATATGTTATCTGTTAGTCCGAATTAGGCATGAATTCATTTCTGTGGGTCCCGTAATGGCAAAGATAACCTTTTAAGAGGAAATCTGCCTTGCTGCTTTTTAGCATATCAGAGAATTAAGCTAACATTACATTTAGTCATTTAGCAGATGCTCTCATCCAGAGGGACTTACAAAAGTGCATGCAGAAAGGTTGGGTTAAGGGCAGAGATGATTCTACATCATAAGTGTCATAATCCTATAGTAGGAGTCATTACCTAATATACCACATTCTGTTATGTGCCATAGTAGATGCAAAAGCAATTTTGAGTATTTAACCAATGTATCTGAGGATATTTACATTTACATGTTGTTGATTAGCAGACACTCTTATCCAGAGTGATGCACAAGATAAGTACATTTAACATTATGTTTCCATTTGTGACATCCAGGGGATAGCAGTTAGATTGTAAATGCGCTGTACGGAATGACGATTGCATCGAAAATTACGCATTTACAGTAGTCGTCAGTTACTTATCAGCGTATTTTTCCCTATGTCAAATTGGCTATATCAAAGTATCAAAGTTCTTTTTGCCCATCTTTTGTTGCTGAAGAAATGGAAGCTAGTTTCCAACAATTTAGGTCTAGTAGAATAAAGGGTTAAGGATAACAGCCACATTTAAACATATACATAAATATGGATGTATGTAACAAGATAAGCAAGCCACAGGCAAACGTACACTTATGCACACACACACGCACACACACACACACACACACATATTATTTATTTATACATAATATACATATTTGTGTGTGTGTGTGTGCGTGTGCGTGTGTGTGTGTGTATGTGTGTGAATGTTTGGATTTTCGGGTGAGTTGAACCAAATTTTCAGTCAGCAACAGAAGATAGTTATTGACTGATAGCTGTTCTGACTGTTGTGGGGAGCTCATTCCACCATGTGGAATGATGTGACCTAGAAGATGGACCCTTTTGTAAGGGGATGGCAAGGCAACCAGAGTGGTCAGGCAGGAGTGTATGGTTTAATAATTGAGTGAAGGTAAGAGCTGATGCTATATTTTCAGTTAAGTACAGCTTGTTACCCAGAACTACACCAATTGTCCAGTTAGGGTAATTTAACAAGAAACTAAGATCTAACAGATGCAAAAAAAAAGTTGCAGGACTGTAATTACTTGAAATGGAAGTAAACAGCTGCGGGCTTCTATTAAACAGTGTCAGTGGCTGAGCTAGCTGAGAGAGCTTGTTTCCTCTCACGCTGTCTGTCCTCATTGGGAATGGGACTGAGTGCTGGCTTGTGGTTGTCCAGAGCAGAACCTGGTCCTCAACACTTATTGTTGTTTGTGTTTCCTTGTGTAGATTTTTTTGTGTTGATGGTTACCAGTTGAGCTGAATGATTCCTTTGTGTCTATTAATAGCTCCTGGTATTTTGTTGTGCAGTTGTACAATGCAGGACAACTGTGTGTTCTTGGATGGTGATGACAGAAGGTCCTATACAGATGTGCCATTTTTTTCCAGGCAGCTGTTTGGTGTTTGCAGTCCTGAGTTTCAGTTCAAAGCCTTTCCTTAAGGCCGTTGTGTCTAATGACCGCCCCTGTCTGCTGTGTGTGTTTCTCTCTGCCCCCTCCTGTCCATGTGACCAATCCCCCCCCCCCCATTAGTTTACTCCACAGTTCACTGGTGCCTGTTCCTCTGCTATACCTCTCGCCTAAACAAACAGACACAGAGAGCTTTTTTCTTAAGGCCCAACTCCATCACTGACTATGAGAAAGTACAGCCTCCAAGCTCACTCCCATTGCTTATCAACAGAATGAAAGAAAGTGCCTCAGCCTAATAAAATGCTACAGGACTTCTTTGTGTGAGACCAGTCTACTGAGAGTTCACATTCTTGCTCTGGGGCTTCAGGAAGTCAAAAACAGAAAACAGCGAAGAGCTGTGTTCCTTGTGCCTGTAGTTTGACTTCCTCTCGATAACTGACCTCTCAAATGTATTGTTTTCTTCATGCTGTCATGTACCCTCTGTTTGTTGCTTGGTACCTACAGGAGGCTGATTATTGATTCATCGCACATTTACTCATTCGGGATGAACTCTTCAGCTCACTCAAAACAGACTTAGGAAATCTGTCACACCGCATACCGTGTTGCTGCATTGCAAAAGGGAGGCAACTGGATGTGGTTTCGGCGTTTGTATCGTCTACTGAGTCATCTTCATCTTTCATGTTCCTTTGTGAAGAATAATTCTGCAGATGTTCCTGATATGTAGTAGGTACAAAACATTTGTCAAAATGATCGTTTAACAAGCTAATAGGTTTTATTGGGTAATTCGGTTCTGTTTGTAATTGGTACGCCTCTACTGTGTTTTCGGTAATCGAGAGTGTGCTTCAGCTTAGATGTGCGGCTCAAAGCTCAGGGTGTGTCTCGTCTGCAGCACACATTCCGGTCTGGTGCCAAATGGCAATCATACGGCCCTCCCATCGGTTTTTTTTCACGTGGAGGGGACTTCCCCGTGCCTTCCTGGGTTAGCTCGGGTTTAATCACACGAGCAGATCTGCAGAATTACCCGCTGAATGGAACAGATGCAGTGTTCCGTCGGAGGCTGGAGCCGACGGTCTGTCCTCGCTGCTGCCACTTGGCCCATTAAGCGGAACTTTGCCAGCCCTGTTCTCCAAAGGTGTTCCTGAAGAATTTTGTTTGTGTTACATTTAACATATACTGGAACCTCCATTTAGAGCTGTGAACAGTTGCTGTGTGTTTTCTACTGTATATCAGCGTTGACAGAGCAACATTGTTTGGAAATATAAGGCATGAAATGGTTTAAAATGGTGACTTGATGGACAATTGACTGAAATGCCGTTATCATCTCAGACTGAACATTTTTTTACAGATTACACTAAACAATCTATTTTGCATAGTTCTATCGCCTGGACTGTGTACTGTTCAAGTCTTTTGTTTTTAACCAGAATGAAAGGTCTTTGTTACATATTCTATATTTACCTTGTACATGTCAGTCAGAGGGAAGCCACACCAGATGTTGATGACCTGCATTTTCCACAGTGGAAATCATCAATGTCAGTAAACACTTTTGAGCGTTTGTGTAAATATTGCTCGATATCCCACGCTCCTTCCCCACACCCCGCCACTACTTCAGATGGCTGCCAAATGACTGTCACCGAGACGTCCTGTTTTCCCTGTGAGGAGAACGTGTGAAGAGGGTCTGTGTACAGCTCTGTCTCGGCGCCGAAGATAACACGCTCTGTTACCGCTCTCTCTCCCCGTGGGCCCCCCCCCAACCCCTCCCTCCCCCCACAGGCGCCGAGCGTGCTCTGACGATGCCTCACTCTGGCTGGTGAGGAGATGCGCAGCGCCGGCCCCGCCCTGCCGAAGCCAAGCCCCGCCCCGCTGCAGTGAGGCCGTGCCCATGAGCTGAGCTCAGAGGAGAGCAGTGCCACCATGTCGCAGAAGATACCATCACCAACCCGCAGCACCAGCAGCTGCTCCTCCAAACACGACAGCCGACAGGTAACATCCCACAAGCACCAGCTGACAAGGACTCAACATATAAAGCGCACCTGAAGCCAGACCTGGCATTCTCACATTCTGGCAAAACAAGATAGTCTTGCTTTAAAAAATACATATATATACTTAATACTCTACAGTTAAACATTAGCTTAAACATATACACACTATATATATATATATATATATATATATATATATATATATATATATATATATATATATATATATATATATATATACATATAATTTTTGTGTACATTATTATATATGTACTATATAATACATTATTTATTATATTATAGATAGATTTATAGATATAGAAAGGCATTCTGACTCCAGTCCACCTTCTTTGTGGTATCTGTTTAGCAGTGTAAAGGCCCTTTTGAAGACTCACTCCACCCTGCCAGCATTCTCTCAGCAACAGTTTGGCCTGTTCAATCATGTTTTAATGAGCTGGTGTCGTTTCACTTTTCAGAGCCATACAAAGACAGCACTGGGCTTGTGTGTTATTATTTTGTAGAGAAATAACCACTGTCATTGCCTTAATACAGCTCAGCCCCCTCCCCTTCAATTACCTTCATGGCAAATGGTTATTGAGCCGTTCTGGCTTGTAAAAGAGCAGTATCAACGTTCGCCATCTCATTAGAGTCATAATTCCTGATAAACAGTATGTGCAAACGTACTGGCTTTGGCTCAGCCGCCTTTGAAATATATCATTCATGCTTTACTGTTGTTTGTTTTTTCTTTACAATGTTTACTGTTAACCTCTGACCTCCAGAGTGTAGACTTATTAATGCTGAATACAGCAGAACTTTTTTGCAGTGAAAGGCTTTCATGCTCCATATCACAACAGAGCAGCTCTGTCTGCACAAAACCAGAGACCAGCAGTGCTTTAAAAATAGAAAAATATCAAGAGCAAAGGTCAGAAAGTAGATAGGAAGGTATGTAGGTACTTCAGCCCTGACATTGATTGGTTTAGACCTGGTGAGACTGTCAGACCTGCAGATAATGATGGTTTTGTAAATTATTCTGGGTGACTGGCCATGAACGTCTGTCTGTGCATTACGCAATGTGAGGAGCTAACAGGGGTGCAGCACACTGGGGCAAGGTGTGATGAAGACTCAGGGGATAGAGCGACCTTCTCTGAGGTGAGCACTGTGACCTGGATATGAGACTGTAAAGCTCTAATCCCATCATTGGGCTGTACCACAAAGCTGATTACACAGACAAGGAAAGTGATTCCCATGTGGTCTAACAGGCAATATTGTCTGGATCGATGTCTCAAGATGGCCGCTGCTTTTGTCTCACCAATACAGCCACATAGTAACACATAAAATGCCTTTACCACTGGTGACGTGGTTATTGAGACAGAGCTGATGTGGACTGAAGAGGAGTCTTTGGGTTGCAATATTAAAATCACAGTCAGGATGGTGTTGTCATGTGTATTGTGGTAATGGTCAGCTTTTGAGGGATTGTGTCATGTTTGCTTAGCTCAACATGAGGGTCAAACTTGAAACAAGTTGTGTCATGGTTGTATAACCTCTTTTCCCCTCAAGTTCTTCAGTATGAATTAGTTCTGTCCTTGAGGTAAAAACTTCTGCACCAGACGCTGTCCTTGAATCGGGAATGATTTTGTGCATCTAAGAGCTGTGGGTAGTGCCCAGACAAGAGGGAGAGAGGGAAAGAGAGAGAGAGAGACCTACATACCTCACTCTCTCCCTTCACACACACCCTCCAGGTATGGAGGCTTATTTTGGAACAGCCCCCTCCTCTCCACTCCACTTTGCACCTCCAGCTGTCTGCCTCACTGTCCCAGTTCCTCAATGAAGACGCAAAGAAACTGCAAGATGATGGCTAGGCTTGGGCCTAGTTGTTGTTTTGAACATGGAGGCATGAGTGTTTGTTGTATACAGATCTCCATCATCATCGTCATCATCATCATTGTTATTATCATGATTGGTGTCATTCTTCTCATTGTTCTGAATTTGGGCATTGGAGTATATATTATTAAGGGTTTGGAGAAGTCATATATTCAGTATGTGAGCATATGTAGGAAGAGCTGAACAAAGCACTGACATGGGCACTCAACAATAGAAAGAAATGAGTAAAAAACAACACAATTGGATGTATTTGCATGTACAAGAGTGCACACATTTTGACAGAGTTTGTCTTTAGGCAGTGTTCTGTTTCATCATTTCTGAGCAGTGCTGTGATGCTGATCTAAACTCTCACATGCACTCACACCAATAAATATTTCATTGCTTATTTACAGCTGCTTACCACTGCAAATGATATCATTTTGGTATAAACCAGATAAACAATATAACACCGCAGATAAACAATACCAATTAACACACCGCTGCCAGAGTAAGCACAAGGTGTGTACAGTATGTATGCAGTTGGTTATGTCCAGCTGCCATAGGAATATGCGCATGTGACATATACAATATGTTATGCGCTCTTCCTAACGCAGCAGATGGAGACTGTGGAGATGTGGGAAGGCACTGCGGGATGGTAGTGTCAGTACAGACCAGGACACATGGGGGTTAGAGCTCACACCCTTGCACAGACCCCCACCCTCCTCACATTGCTTGGAAAATCAGGATTAGAGAGTGAGGGATGATGGGATTTAGGGCTGATTGTCCAAATTACCGGTAATCCCGGTGGCCCGATATGCACGGCCCCTTAACCCCTTGCCAGTGTCTGGTTATTGATTACCAGTGATTACATTCGCCTCAAAGGTCATGTTTCTCCTCTTAGTGACTGCATTCCCTGCTCTGGGAAAGGGAACGTGTTCATATCATAATTGCAAACCGCACTGTGTTCCACGTGGGCAGTCAGTGTGTTAGAGCTAAGAAGCTTATCCACTGCGTGTTAGAGATATATGTGTTTGTGTAATATCATGTCACTCTCCATCTGTGATGTATAAACAGTGGAGGTTGTGGTTGGGATGTTGTGTGTTTCAAATGGCAACAGCTCTGTGTAGGGTGTGTATAGGACAGTCGTGTTGTAGTAGTGTGTGCTTTTATGACCCCTGTGTGTCTCTCTACAGGACAGCTGGGAGATCGTGGAGGGTCTGCGGGGGGGACTCGCCAATGTGCAGGAGCCTCAGAAGCACGAGGGGTTTCTGCTGAAGAAGAGGAAATGGCCCATGAAGGGCTGGCACAAGGTGGGCATCTGTCTACCCACATGAACGTGATCACAGTGACCCCCACAGGGCCAGCATTCATGTCTTTCTCCCAATTAATAAGATTGGAAGAAGTGAGGCAGCTGTGTGGCCCACCTGGAAGAACAGTAACAGGCTCTGAACTCTGAATTTATAACAGACCCTGCATTTTCTTTGCAGAACTAGTTTCTTTGTGATTTTGGAGCAGACTGTACTGATTCCAGAGCCAACTTCAGCATCTAGTGCTGACTTCATATTCACTGCTGACCTGTCCTGTCTTGTCAAGATGACTGATGCAGCTTTTTGTTTTTAGATAATTGAAGGAGTTGATGAATTGCATGAGCTGTGCGCCCCTGAAGCCCATTTCTTACAGAGCAGTTTCTCTGAAAGGCTCACGCCTTGATGAGATGACGTTCGGCATGTTTGTCTGAAATCCATTAGCTGATAGCCTTCTCACTGTCCGACATCATGACCCTGGGAAAAAAATGCACAATTAGTTGGAGACCGTCTGTGCATTTAGCATTTCAGAGCGGGGATCAGACCTGAACTTTTGACATATGATTATTAATTTCATCTGTGGTATGAGTGAGACTGGAGTAAAGCCAGTTGCAACTCTATTGCTGCACGTCGACAGAGGTTTGAGAGCAGAGAGGAGATGGTAGAGACAGAACGGAGACATTAGCATCACATTAACAACAGAGAGGGATGTGTTCATCAGGGTTCTCAGAGAGTGATGGATTTCTCCTCATTTCTCTCTCCGCAGAGATACTTCTTCCTGGACAAGGGCATCCTGAAGTATGCAAAGAGCGGCCCTGATGTGAGTACGTGGGGGGCTTGTCCCAGCACCTCAGGCCTTCCAGCTGCCATGTGTAGAGTAATGATTCATCCTTTTTGCTGTGTGCCCTCCTCGTCACGCATCAACAAATCCTTCACTCAAGAAAATGTGACATGAATCAGTGGAAGTGTCCCCTCCATCCTCCTGACAGCAGCGGAGCTCTGTCTGCACAGCAGTGCAGTGGCCAGTGGGCTAAAACGAGATCTTAACCTTTATTAGATAATGATCCTGAATCTGTTTTTGATTGTTCTGCATGATTGACACTCATGTCAGCATAAATAAGCATCATCAAGTGGCAGCTGATTTCTGTTTGCTTGATCACATCTGTGGTCACATTGCCTCTGTGCATAATTTATCCTGTGGTTTTTTTTAATGTTGAGCTTATTACAGTTGAGGTTATTACAGATAAATTAGACCATTAAATAATTTAAAAAATGTTTCCATCTGAAAATGTTAGCCTCCAAGTCTATGACATCAGAATAAAGGTATGTGTCAAACTTTTAAATATTCATTAGTTAAGGTGGGAATAAGGGCGTTTTCTGATTCCGCAGCTCATGTTACTAGGGATGTCATGGCAACCAAGAGTGACTCCAGAGACAAGAGAAAAAACGAAAGAGAGGGAGAAAACAAGTGGCAGGCACAGACAGGCAGAGACCAAACCTCTGATTATTTCATTATTTTACTGTGGTTTCTTTAATTTTCTTTGTTCTTCTGTTATTCTGTGCGGAGAACCTGCGAGGAGAAATGGACAAATATTTTCTTTCGTTTGAATTAGACATCAAAAAAGCTCATTTCCAAAATTAGCTTTAATCCAGGTTGTGATAACTGTTGTTTTTAGTTTCCTGCCAGATCACTCCTCAGCCAGCACAAGGGTGCGCATAATACTTGAATATTTTAAAAATGTGATTATTTATCTACAATTAATTGTATTTATCAATAGCAGCAAGTTGGCATGTTCCCCAGTTTATATACAGCATAAATTAACAACTGTGCCTTAATCTTAAGGTATAAGAAAATGATATAAAAATGGTGATTTCATGTTTCTTAGAAATGTCATTTCAACTGTCTTCTGAAGACCATGTGTTTAATTAAATTTTTATAGATTTTCACCAAATAAGGGAATAATAAGCCTGTGGTGCATTTTCCTGGATATACCTCTTCTGCCCAAATAGTGTGTCTTTTAAATGGTGTCCATCTCCAGTCAAAAGCAACCAGCTGCCAAGGGGTGATCTTTCCTTAAAATGGCATCTTTGTTAATCAGATTCAGGACATATCGGTTTAAAAGTTCGTTCTCCTTTATTTCTTGTTCATCATAAGCTGCCACCGTTTGGAATGGAATGCTCCTATACGGCACCAGGCCTTCCGCATGACTGTGTTTACACAGAAAGCCCTCATTAGCAGCTCTCCTCTCTCCACAGATGGAGTGATGGCCCGAGAAGCACTTTGTCTGTGTCTCAGTGATGTGAATCATTATTTTTTAATCACCCACAATCACCCTGCCTGGGTGGCTAGAGCGCGGGTAGTGCGATGACTCGCCAAGCGCTCGTACATTGCATCCCTCACTGACCTCTGGGCGAACGAGTCAACCGTTTGCCCATTTTGTCAGAATGTGGGTAGCCATACACATTTGTCAAATTCAGAGCCCTCCCGCCCTCTCTGGGCTTAAGTGCGAAGAAGTGAAGCTCAGGAGCTCGTTTCAGAGCCTATTTTCACAGACACGAGTCTTGCATCTATGGGGAATATTACTGAATGAGGGAACAGAACATTTGATTTCAGCATCCCTGGGCTGTGTTCCCACACAAATGCATTGCTTGTACATTACAAGATGCTAATAATCGCTGGTGTGCTACCAAGCCTTTATTTGATTTTCCACAGATTGAGAAGGGAAAGCTTCATGGCTGCATTGATGTGGGTCTGTCCGTCATGGCCATTAAGAAGAAGGCAAAGTGCATCGATCTGGACACTGAGGAAAACATCTACCACCTAAAGGTAAGCTCCACTGCACACACCATTCCTTCGAGGCAGGGTTCAAAAGATGGAAACTGACTGTAGATTTTGCAGATTGGAATTGCCGCAACTGGAGCTGGAACTGAACAGAATGGGTCTGAGTTCGAAATAGTCAAGGAGAAGCGAAAAACAAAAAGATCTGACTCGCTGTGACCTCAGTCTGGCCCTCCTCTCCCAGTGGAGAGCCTTGTGCTCAGTCCCTGCACTCTTTGACACAGGTCAATTCCCAGGAGATGTTTGATGAATGGGTTTCCAAGCTGCGGCACCATCGACTGTACCGCCAGAATGAGATCGCCATGTACCCTCACGAGAAGCCCCTCTTCTACTCCCACTTCCCCCCTGCCGTGTCTCCCAGCCTGTCCGAGAGTGCCTCCATGAGGAAGGTAGAGTCTCACTCACACTGTACAGCCATGTCATATCCCAGCACAGATGTTTTATGTATCTATATACATAGTATATACATATATTACAACATATATAATATACATTATATCCTCATACATGCCAGTATTAGTGGCAGAAATCTTAACAGGAGCTTGGCTTCTTTTATGGCTTTTTCACACACTAGTGGTAAAATGATATTACTTTAGGAGTAATAGTCAGTTTGCTAGAAGGCACAACTACTGTTTTTAGGACTGCATCCTCCAATTACAGCTAGTAGTATGTTGCAGAGCCTTGAAAGTATACCACTTAAATGTGTTATCATTGTATTAGAGGCAGTACTGTCTTCCATTTGAGAGATAATACAGAAATACAACATTTTTCTTGACACTAATTAAGAGCATAATTAAGATATCTTCTAATAGCAACACTGTGTTTTCAACCATCAGTTCTGGTCAAACATTTTTGGTGTAATGTTTTGACTCAAGTGACTAATCAGTCCACAATTAGTTCATAATATGCAAAAAAGAATAATTTTTTGACAGGGGGGGACAGATCTTCCTGTTACTTGATGTAATTTTCTTAATTACCTCAAGAAGTGAAAACAAGATTTCAGTTGAGTAGAGGCAAAAGAAATCACTCGGTGACTAACAGTCTACACTCACTGAGAACACTCACACACAAGTTACAAACTGTGCACTCTTTGTGCCTAGTAGTCATACATAGCACAAGTTGTGTTATTTACCTATTTACCTGTACATACTAACTGCCTCTTATAAAGAGGTGTATTTCTAACTAGTTACTATCGTCCCTCAATTTTGTGGTATTAATAATTGACTTATGTGAAGCACCTGTTTGGTGCCTCATGCATGGACACTTCAAGTATTGTGTAAGGGTTTCTTGAACGTTATAAGGGATGTAAGGGCAGATTCTTGTTCATTTGCTGCAGCGCTCCACCCTGACAAAGCAGGCCTCCATCCACAACTCGGCAGCCTTCCCTATGACCTTCAGCAGTCAGTCCAAGGTGGCTGCTTGGCTGCAGTCCTCTGACGACATGGACAAGTGTTCCAAAGGTACTCGTTCAGCCCCCCTGACCGCAGACGCACCGGTCCCCTCCGTGAGGCACGGGCAGCAGCGTCACCCTCATGTCGGCCTTTACGTCTCTCCGCAGAGCTCTCAACGTGCGAATCCTACCTGCTGGAACTCAACCACCTGCTGAGGAGTATGGAGGTGCTGCATCGGACCTACTCCGCCCCGGCCATCAACGCCCTGCAGGTGGGGGTGCCTCTCGGCTCTGGGAACCAACACACTGTCCTCAACGCTCTACTACCCAGACCAAATGTGCCTGAATGGGGCAAGCACAGGAGCAGTTGGTCCATTTGTCCGCTAAACTCTCAGAACCTTCGTAGCATTCAAAGGGGCAGCAGGGTGGTGTTGTGGTGGGGCAGCAGTGTGGCGTTGTGGTAAGGTGCAGAGCTTGAAACCAAAAGGTTGCTGGTTTGATTCCCTGCTAGGACACTGCTGTGGTACCCCTGGGCAAGGCGCTTAACCCAAAACTGCCTATCCAGCTGCATAAATGGATAAAATTGTAACCTACTGTGTGTAAGTTGCTCTGGATAAGAGCATCTGCTAAATGACAATAATGTATTGTAACAAGCTGTCAGTTTTTTATAGATGATACAATATGTTTAAGTTTGAAGACACAAATTAAGCTTTCTTTTGAATTATTATTCAGGATAGTGGTGGTAGCAGATCAAGGATGTGGGGCCTTATTTTTTCACAATTCAGTAACCTCAAAGAATACCCAGTAGCTGATATTAGTGGAACAAAGACAAGCTCAGTGACTGCGTGCTTTAATAGATGTGCACTGTCCCCCTGTGACATTGATTGCATATTTTTAGCAATATATTGTCTTGTTAGTTTCTAACAGATCTTGGCAGGAACTTCTGTTGTTTGTCACTAAAAGTAACACAATGCATCTCTGCTATTTTCTGAGAAATACTGTATTTTTGTGTAACTCTAGCTATTTTTAACACAGACCAGTAAAACTGACATTATCTCTGACTGTCAGTTCAAAGTTCAGACCTTTCTGTCTGTCTTCTCTTTCTTTGCTGTAGGCATCCACATTTGACAGTCCCAAAAAGGAAAAGAGGCCACCCAGGAAATGGCGTTCCAAGAACTATGGGAAAGATACAAAAACGACCCTCCAGGTAATAAAGGTCAGAAACAGACTGCCAGGGCTAACTTCTGCCCTGTAGCTGTGTGGAAAAGTAACTTCACAAAAATTTTCCTGCTGTTTTATAGTGTCTACATTTGAATTTTGTCTCTAGGATACTCTGTAATTGTCTCTTTCTGTCTGTGTTAGTCTCTGTGACTGTAATGTCTGTGTGATTGTCTCTTTTAGCATACTTTTTGTAAGGTAGTCTCTTACTGGCTGTGTGATTGTCTCTTTTATTGTACTTTTTGTGATATTGACTCTTGCTGTCTGTGTGATCATCTCTTACTGTCTGGTCTGTGCGATTCTCTCTCTGACTATCATTATGATTGTGTGTTTAGCTGGCTGTGGGACTGTTTGTGTCACTGTCTGTGTGCTAGTCTGCTTTGTTTATTCTCTCTGTCATGACTGCATCATTATGTTAATCCTCTCCCTTATTTTCTACATTATTCTCCCGCAAGGTTCCAAGCTGCATTTCCTCTGGGTCAATCCGACTCCACGCCTCAAACCCAAATCTCTCCACCGCCGAGCTGGGCAATGACAAGAACTACCCAGAGGTCCCAGACTCGCCCACAGACGTTTCCAAATTACAGGAGGACTTCTGTCGGGTAGCTAATGAATGTGAGTCCTGGGGTCCATACCCAACACTATTGAAAACAAATGTTTTTGGACATAAGTTTGTATTTTGCGTTGTGTAAGTCGGTCCCTGCCATGTGGATGACAGAAATGCAGAAATCTGAAATAACAGATGCGATGATGGTGTGTGGTAGTATTGTCAACCCACAGTGCAGGTGACACCAATGCTACTGTGTTAAAGAGTGGGAGATCTCTAAATAGAAATCATTCTCTATTTCACTTCACTGAACTCTCTGTTCAGTTTTTCTCATGTCTCATTTGCAATTCAAATCGAGCAGTTAGGGTAGTGATTAATTTAAATAAAACTGCTACGTATATCTCGAGAGGGTCTGACAGCTGTTTATTATGAATTTGAAGTTGTCACTGGCTTTCTGCTCTCTTCATTTGAATTTCTTCTTAAGCTATTCCTGGCAGTGTTGCCAAGTGTGACGGTTTCATTTAACAAGGGAGAAGAATTGGCAACATTCCTGCAATGTGTCTGCTCATTTCTCTTAAAGAATCCCCATTACATACAGTTGGCATACTACATGCAATTTCCATTCGTGTTCTGCTAGCTGCGAACCAGGTGCTCCCACATGCTTTATGGTGTCATATATGGGTTATTTCAAAATGTGAAATGTGTGGTAGCTGAAAGCGTTGCACATGAATCTATCCACAGAGCTAAATTTCACTGTAACAGGTCAAGGTCATCATACTGTCAAGGAAGGTACAGAAATGCATCCATTTCTGGATGGGAAATTGATGTGACCTGTCTGAAATTGAGAGTGCCGGTCTATGAAATCAAATCTGCAGGGCTTCAATCAATGATGTCATCCATTATAATGTCCTTTGCGATTCAATTGCAGTAGGACCACTTTAGAGAGCACATCTCAGACAAATGATTTGGAGTTGATAACAAAATTATTACGAAAGGAGACTGAAATGAATACTGGTTATAAGAACAAATACGATTGCGAAGTGGTAAGAAAATTAATGAAATACCCATAACAACATTAAATGGGTAGCAATTAATTTTCAAATTATACTGCAATTAAAAATAGGATCATGACATGGAGCAATTCCCTGGGAAATATCACACATTCCAGCAGTTTCAGCTGAATGCATGGCTGAGGGTGTGTGGCCTACTGAAAGACATAGACAAACTGGACATCAGAGGCCACCTGGATAACCTAGAGCTGAGGAATCTTTTCCTTGTGTTACAGTCTTTGCTGTCAGCTTTGTTGCGTTACTGAGTATGTTCCATGCGGGCAATGAAGGCAGATTTGTACAGGTGTCACGCCAGATCTTGCAGCTGTATACACGGGTCTCTTCTTTTCCCTCTCAGTGCATGCCACTCTGAAGTCAGCCTTCAGCTCTCTGTCCTCAGAGAGGGAAAGGTTGAAGCAGGTGCTGGACCACGAGACGTGTCCGCCCCCCTCCACCCAGATCATGGGGCTGAAAAATGCTCTGACTTCGGTAAGTTCTGATTGGTTCACCTGCGCTTCGCTTTGAGCTGAGTCAAGATGATGCGCAAGAGTGTGTGACCCTGGCAATGGCCATGCCCTCCAGGACGGGACACTCTAAGGCAGAGATGTACAATACCATTTGTGGAGGACTGGAGCCTTGCGGCATTTTGAGGAAAAGTCACTGTTCAGTTTGTTTCTGTGCTGTGTGAGGTCGCTCTGGGTAAGAGCATCCGCTAAACGCATGTAATGCAATGTAATGTAACGCGTGAGTCTGTGTTAGAGGTCTGACTGCCTCGCTTGCGTAAGCCAGCGCTTCATTCATAATTAAGAGCTCTGTTCTTTCAAAGCCCCGTTTCTTTTGCACGTCTCCTGGCCCCTCTGATGAGGACAGCTCTGCTCTCCTCTGACAAATGATTTCTTCAAATATTTGCACTGGAATGTTGATACTGAAATGAATTAGACCCCCGGCCGCCGCAAGGGATGAGGATGTGATGGTAAAGTGGATATCTCACGCTGCTGCTGTCACCTCCGGTCCTAGTGACACGCCCCGTAGGGGACCACCATCAGAGGAGGCCTGCAGGCAGCTCTCTCTCTCTTCTCCACGGGAGTTTCCTCACGACCAAACAGAGGATGCCGAGTCCTCAGCTATAACCTTCTTCTTTTAGACAACAAGATTTCCTACATTTCCTGTATTTGTAGGCTGTCAAAACACCTGCATACATAATTACTTATTAAATTAAAGCACCGTAGACAATTACAGTAAGTGAAATGGTTTAGTTGTCAATGTGGTCTAATTTAACATTAAAAAAAAAATTTGCATGTTAAATGACTGTGTCATAACATATAAACAGGGTCCTGCATGCAAATTCCAGATCAATAGCAATAGCTGTAGCTAGGTTGGGTGTATTTTACACAAAGGCATCTGGGTTGGAGCAGAACATCTGAATTTAAGTTATTTGAAATCTGGCTTTTGATTAGTTAGTTTTTTTACCTGGATGATCTTCAGTTTCTTCAATGTACTACATCAAAAGAACTTGAAAATGCTACACCATGTTGAAATTTACTGGCTTGGGCTTTTCAAAGACTGAAAGGAAAATACACCCCCTAGTGGAGCAGTCTTGCAACTGTGGTGATTCTGTCTCGCACGCAACGGATTTGTTTTGAACCCTCATTACTCTTTCAGGCCATAGCCCAAAACTCTGAGCTGAGGGAGCGTCTTTGCAAGATTCACGCCGAGTCGCGCATCGTAGAACCCGCTGTCGTTATTAACCTCAGCACTGCCCCCCTGCAGGTTGGTGTGGGAGTCACGTGTGCACGTTTCCCCCTCATTACCGGCAGTCCTGTGCACCACTACCCCTGTTACGAAAACACCCTTCACTGTGAAAGAAAAGAATTTTCGTATTGCCCAGTTCAGATATTTCTCTGATTTAGTACCTTCATTCTCCGCCAGCTGAGGATCTGCACTTTTCCCATCCTCTCAATGTAAGAGCAGCTACACTGCACTGTTTTCATCATGTTTGGCTACTTCTAGTTGAGTGGACTTTTAGTTAGAGGGTCAAAGTTTTAATCTTAGACTGTATTGTTCAGTAAGGTTCTGTACGTCAATCACTCTGTTAACAATGTTATTATATAAATGGGTGAAATATGTGTCATTTTTGAAAGTGTAAATTCTGAAAATTGTACTGTATAAGGATGTTAGCCAAATTATTGCTTAATAACACTAAAGGAATACTGTTTGCTCTGCTGCCCAGCAGTTTCATAGATAGAAGTCATCAGGACTCAGTTTTTGCTGAATTATCTGAGTGCCGAATTATTTAGCTGAATTCACCTCAATTTTGCTGAATAACAGCAAAAAACATCTTGTCAAAAATGCTGTTCAGGTCACTTTAACCATGGTTTGGGAATTTTTATGGACTGAAAAGTGATATTGTTCACTTTTTACTCAAGTCAGTTTCCCCAGTGTCTCCCTGTGCACGTACAGACTGTAGAGTTCTCAAACATGCAGACAGATAGATACTTATCAGCTTTCCTTATGCTTGTTTATGTAATGGCATAGAGATCCTCGTAGAGTAAGTGCACATCCAGCTCATAACTAACAACACCATTTGTTGGTGAACCCTTTATTCAGGTTCATTATTATTTATTTCCCCCAGGGTTATGTTACTGCTCAAGCATATTGTATAGTCTCAGAGAAACCGCACTTGCATTATCCTGAAAGTTCCGTGGTTGTTGTCTGGGAATTTACTTTGATTTCTGTTACATGTTAAATAATGGTATTTGGGTGATTCTCATGTATTGGCTATGAAGGTCAACCTTTGGGAGAAAATATCAAGGTGTGTTACAAACCTTTCAGAACCTGTTACAAACCTTTACTGAAGCTTGTAATGCATCTCAATATTTCCTCTCTTCTGCCCTCAGAAACAAACAGTAAAGATTTTAGCGGCATGCTGTGACTGTTTTCCTTGTTTGCACTTTGTGAATGCCTTGATTCGTTTGAATAGCAATCACCACATCCTGTGGTTTTATTTTTGCATTCTCTCATCCTTTTCCACCACCCGCCGTCCTTTTCATGTTTTTTTTTCAGTTTGTGCAGAATACATTTGAAAACATCATTTGACAATGATTTCCCTTGTCTTTAATCTCTCCCATCAATGTCAGATCGATGTTTATTATGACTATTTTCATATTTATCTGGTAGTGACGCGCAAGATTGACTGTGTTCAACATGATGATGTGTTTCCTTCCCGTTTAGAAGCAGGATTCCACAGATGGTTCCCGCCCACTTGTCCACCAGGCATCCAATGAAAGTAGAGCTTCCATCACAGAATCATTGTCAGAGTTCTTTGATGCACAGGAAGTCCTGTTGTCAGCCAGTTCCTCAGAGAACGAGGTAAGGCTCCCTGCTACTGTGATGTAGTCAAGTCTTGTCTCTCTGTCTTATCATCCTTGAAGACAGTATCACAGTTTTGAAAACAGCAGAGCATAGGTCTTCATCTTGTTCTGTCTTTTTAACATCCTTGTACGCATGTTCTGTGCAATGGCCCAGATTATTGACAATTATCTGGATGTAAGACTTAAGCAACACTGGAGATAGTGTAACCAAAAGGCTGCGGGCATCATAACCATAACTGCACTTAAAGTGCTTTAAAAGTGAAACTAAGAAGGAGCATTGCGTCTGCCAGCAAAAAGCATTACTCCTGCTGTACAAATGTCCCCCACAAATTGTTCAGATCAGTTCCAGCAGACAAAATGTGAAAATTGAGTTAATTGCCGTCATCTAAAAATACTCTTAGGAGCCGAGGTGTAAATTTGACAGCCCCTCCACAGAGAGCCAAGGGGCTCGGGCTCCTCCCCCGCTTCCTCCGGCTCCCACTGTGCTGACGGGCAGGCGAAGGAGATTCGCCAGTGCCCGTGTTCCCCTGGTTTGGGGGTGGGCGGTGCTGAAGGTGTACTTTACCTGTCAGGAGGCTGAAACACCTGTAATCACGCTCTGTTGTGTTCCAGGCCTCCGATGATGACTCATACATCAGCGACATCAGCGACAATATCTCCATGGACAACTTCAGCAATGAGGCGGAGAGTGACAGACCCCACTCAGGTGCAGTGCACATCAGGGCCTAGGCAATACGCTAAATCACCAGCAGTTTATCTCTCACTTCTACAGTACATAAATAAGCATGCCCATGACTTGTACTTTCAGTTGATATGACAGAATAGACTGTGGCTAATGTTAGTGGGGCGGCAGCGTAGCATAGTGGTAAAGAGCAGGACTCATAACTGAAAGGTTGATGCCTCGATTCCCCGCAGAGGCACTGCTGTGATATCATTGGGTAAGGTACTTACCCAGAATTGCCTCAGTAAATATCCAGCTGTATAAATGGGCAACATGTAATAAAATTGTAACATTGTTGCTCTGGATAAGAGCATTATTGCTAAATGGCAATAATGAAATGTGTTTTATTCCCGCGTGCTTGATTCTTCTCCGTGCAATGTTGGCATCTGACATACCTGTGTTCCTTACGTTTCTCTTTGCAGGCTATGTGGAGAATGGCGCCCTCCAGAGGCAGCGCAGGTCCTGTCTGCCTGCGCCGAGCCCCAACACCAGCAGCATCAGCCTGTGGAACATCCTGAGGAACAACATCGGGAAGGACCTGTCCAAAGTGGCCATGCCGGTGCAGCTGAACGAGCCCCTCAACACCCTGCAGAGACTGTGCGAGGAGCTGGAGTACAGCGAGCTGCTGGACCGGGCCGCAAACACGCAGGACCCCTTCGAGAGGATGGTGAGCGCTGTCACCCTGGAGAGTGCACACACACACACACACACGCGCGCGCATTACATTACATTATTGCTCTTATCCAGAGCAACTTACATGGGTTACAGTTTTTTCACAATGTTATCCAGATATTTAATGAGGCAATTCTGGGTTAATTACCTTGCCCAAGGGTACAGTACCAGTGTCCCAGCGGGGAATCGAACCAGCACCCTTTCGATTATGAGTCCTGCTCCTTAACCTTATGTTTTTCCTTATCCACTATGCTACACTGCCACACATGCAACACTCCTTTCAGTGCATGGAGAGTGCTTTAACCAGGAGTATGTGGCTTTGGAATTGGATCAACAGGAGTCAGTTCTTCTGTTTGATATACAGTATAATGTTGCCTTGACCATGGTTTCAGGGATACATTTTCCAATCACATGGACCATGTCTTTAACACCTGGACCAATCAGAGCATTTCTTTTCATGGTGTAAACTGTCTGTGTTCGGGGTTATGTAGGACTATAGTTGTTGTACTGGAATGAACAGACAATGCTGGGTACAGGGTGCTTAGTTGGATAACCAAATAATGGGGAAGGTCATTTACATCTGTGCAAAAGAAATAAACAGATGAAAGGCAGTTTTTTTATTTAATAGAGGATTGTGTCTGTCTTACAGTGCATCAATAACACAGTGTCATCAATCAATCAATCAATGCCATCCCGCTCTGACATGAGCTGTCCCAATCTGACACCAGTCTCTGCCTTCACAGATGCTCCCCTCACAGGAGGAATGGTGTGACACCATATTTTCATTGTCATCCGTGTTCTGTAAAGACAGATGGTCTGTTTGTTAGCGATATGATTCTGCATGTTCTTTTCTGCATGTTGTTACTGTATGCCAAAATCATTAATCAAGTGAAGGGAAAGGAGGTCCGTTAAAATGTGAAAGACAGCAGACATCTCTCTTCTGTGCATTGTCTGCTTAGATGAGCATCTGCACTCTAATATCCAGCATTACTCAATTGTTGATGGTTTTAGTGGGTAATGGCTGACGCAGAGAGGAATAAAAGATAAAGTAAAGGAAATCGTTGGAAGGAATGGAATATTCAGTGATGTTTCCTGCATGTAATCAGATTACTCAGCCATTTTAGCTGGGTCACCACCGATTTGTTTGTATCGAACAAGAGATACGTGGAAACTCAGCACTGACTCTAGGCTTACAGGACCTCAGAAACCCGGTGTCTCATTTCTGCTTAATCTGTCCAAGTCCATCTAATGACCCCAATCAGATAAACTGGCTTTTTTAGTGTTTAGATCTCTTGTATTAATGTATGAAGCCACTTGAGCCCCTTATTAGATGAGGGTTTTCAATCAATACAGGCATAAAAGGCAAGTTACTATCAAGTTTAAAAGCTCCTGGGGTTGTTTTCTGTGTTTGCTGAGTAATGAAGTCCAGGGAAAGTGTTTGGTTTAACTTTTAAAGCGTTTACCAATCAGCCTTATTAGGGCCCTTGGCTATATATGTAATTGCTGCTTGCAACGTTCCCTGGGGTTTATTTTCAGATACTCTTTCATTGTTTAGAAAAAGACATTTAAATTTTTGATAATTTAATTCCCAACTGTTGTTAGAAATATACAATCATTAGTAGGAAAAAATCACTGACTGTTTTTTTCAGAGAACAGCCCAATATGCCTGTGAAATGAAAGTTTGGGCTAGGATTGTAATGACTGTGATGCTGATCTGTCTACAGGCATACATCGCTACGTTTGCGGTCTCGGGGTACGCATCCAGCTACTATAGAGCTGGTGGGAAGCCCTTCAACCCGGTCCTGGGAGAGACGTACGAGTGTGACCGCAAGGACAAGGGATTCCGCTTCATTGCAGAACAGGTTTGGATCTGTCGTCCCAAACAGATGATCTACACAGTACAGTCCATCCTATGTATGGGACTCTGCACAATGTACTTTAGAAGTTGTGATTGTCCTTGGTTTATGTCTGGGAGGAACAGGTGAACTACAGAACTACAAAAGGGCTTGAACGACAGGATGAACCTCCCAGTTGTGTATGATTAAACAAAGCCCAAGAGTGAATGTTCACAGTGTAAACAAATGCAAAATATTTCTTCAAAAACCAAAATGTTGCCTCAGTTTCCTTTTTTTGTACATTTCATGGATTGGCAAGCACTTTGTTTCCACTGTGCACAAGTAACCAAGAATCTCAAGGTCCTCGATCTTTTGGCATTGACCTTTCCATTCCACTCATTTATTATGTAATTGAAGTGTAGGGTCACCATGGAAGCATGTGTAACTAGAGTGGTAATGGGAATGGCGCATGGCATGTTTTCATTCTAGGTTGTCACCTTGCTAATGAATGTCCATCAGTGCTGCGCTGTGGCTAAATCAATATTCCACTTTAGACTTATGTCAGGGCTCTAATTGTATAATATTCTCATCACGTATAGAAGATGTCAGATTGAATTTGTGAGTATTGTACTGTAATAAGGCATGCTTAGTCTTTTTTTCTCTTGCTCTCAGGTCAGCCATCACCCCCCTATTTCGGCATGTCACGCAGAGTCCAAAAACTTCATCTTCTGGCAAGGTGAGATATGATAATATCTGGAAAATCCTGTTTTCGCCAGGAAACTCCCAGTGCGATCATCTCTTTGCAAATGGGGTCACATCCCTAGCGTGCCACGTGACATCACTCCACCTCTGGTGGCAGGTCACAAGCCATCTGAAGTGGGCTCCGCCGAGGCAATGTCTTGGCTGCACGTTCTCAGCACACTGTTGTTTTGTCTTCTGGTGGTTTCAGACATGCGGTGGAAGAATAAGTTCTGGGGCAAGTCGATGGAGATCGTCCCTGTGGGCACCACACATGTGCGTCTGCCAGGGTGAGTCTTTGCTGTCTCCATGTCTCCCTGTCTTCAGAGAGCTGCAGAGATGGAGATTCTAACCCCATAAACACACTCTATCCCACCCACAGCCCAGGGCAGAACTCACGGACTTGTTTACTGGAGTGCTAGTTAAAGAAGGGGCCTGTTTCTGTAACAGGCCCTGATGAGTCAGATACTGCCCACAACAGGCTGCTGTTTATGTAAAAGCATTGCTTCTTCTACTTGCTCCAACATGGCTCAGTAATAGTGAAAGGTCAGAATGATACGGTATTCAACTCTGACTCTGCCTGTGTTTAGTTCCCTCTGCTAACCAGGACAACATTAAACAAGTCAGACAGTGAGCACGTGTTGGGCGTGTCCTGTACCTCTGGGGACTGGGTTTCTCTCCAGGATGCTGGATGCTTCTTCCTCACCGTGACAGACTCTTCCTCACAGAGACTGCCTTCTCTCTGCACTATTCCTGGGCTTGACACTAAATCTCCTTCTTCTTGACCCCTCCTCCTTCAGGTTTGGGGATCACTATGAGTGGAACAAGGTCACCTCCTGCATCCACAACATTTTGAGTGGCCAGCGCTGGATCGAGCACTATGGCGAGATCTCCATAAAGAACAGCAGCAGTGACATCTGCCAGTGCAAGGTCACCTTCGTCAAGGTGAGCAGAGACCAACCTTCTGATATGGAAACCAGAATGATATGAAAGACTGAAAAATGTGAAGTATTGCCAGTATTCAGAGATACAAATGATATGCTCAGAGATGCATAAGATACACTTATGTTCTGTTGTGCTGAAAGTTGCTCTGGATAAGAGCATCTGCTAAATGAATGTAGGAGTCACACAGTGCAGAATTTGAGTGCAGAATAGCATAGTCAGTCTAGGTGTGTGTTCCTCCGTGAATTTTTGTGGCATAATGTAGGAGTAGGTTTCCTGCTGTCATTGGTCTGTACAGGGAGCTGGGATCCTGCTCCTTTCAAGGGCACATATCTCCATTATTTTCCTCGGTGAAATGTTCTGCTTTACACTAATGGTTTTGACTCACATAATTAGTGCTTTAAGTGGTTGTAGTGCCTTAAATGTCTGACATATTCAAGGACTTCCTGCGGCTTTGCAGGATGCCAGGCTGAGAGTTGCAGGAGCTAATTATTATGTATGTGGGACTGTGTCGATTTTATTCATGAGTCATGATCATAATGAGTCTGCGATTTACTGCCACAACAGTGTCATCTAGTGGACAGTAGGGTAATGAAATGAGGTATCGAGGCGTGAAGAGGCACAATTTTTTTTACTGCTGAAAAGTTTAAAATTATGGTGCATGCACAAGCACAACATGGTAAAAGAATATTATCAGAAGTAAAGATGAAAATGTGAATTAGCACAAATCTGAAAGCCATGCTTGTCATATTCAAAACTAAAGTTTAAGAAAGATAATATTACTGTTACACACAAAAACAGGAGAAACAATCAAGGGACAAGGAGTGTGACAATGCAATTTGAAGTATCACTTTGTTTTTGCCATATTGTTACACTTCCTGTCATATGCAGCTTTAAACACTTGAGTTTATAGATTAAACCTCTGAAAGAATACAGAGAGATATTGTCAGTATGTCTGTGTGAGGATCTTTATGTTGCGTTTGTGTGCCTCAGGCGAAGTATTGGAACTCGAGTGTGAATGAGGTGGAAGGCGTGATCACTGACCAAAAGGGGAAGGTCATCCACACGTTGTTTGGGAAATGGCACGAGGGCATGTACTGCGGGGACCCACCCTCTGCCACCTGCATCTGGAGAGCAAGTGAGTGGCCTCTGAGGATGTCAATCACACCTGCAGGACACGCCCACAGAAAGTAGCAACAAAGGCACTCTAGCCTCTGTGTGTTCCAAGACCATCATCACTGATTACATGCTTTTTCAAGTATGTTCAGTTTTTCAAATTCTGTTACTAAAGCTTCTATGTTGGGTGTGTTAATTTCATATGCAGTTGACAGGCAGATATGGTGGAGTAAAATATTGTATTATGCCACTGTGTGTGTAATATGGTATATACATAAATGGTGACGCATGTGTCTGTGTGTTCAGATGCAATGCCTGCAGACCACGAGCAGTACTATGGTTTTACCAAGTTTGCCATTGAGCTGAATGAACTAGACCCTGCAGAGAAGCCGCTGCTGCCCCCTACTGACACCCGGCTGCGACTGGACCAGAGGTGAGGGTGTGGGTCAGGGAATAGCAGCAGCACACTTAGAACAGCCTCAGGGTGATCCATGGGGACACACCTTGAGGTGTCACTTGGCTTTGTGTTTTACTCTTCACTACCATAAATTATTTTTAGCAGCTGTACTAGTATTGTATACTGTGATAAAGTATAACATTGTATGCAGTATAGAATAGTATGTATACTATGTACTATAGAATACAAGCATACTACACTATACCCTCCACTATTATCGTTAGTATGGCAGTAGCCTCTCTCTGACACACATACACAGATCAATCACTTACAAATGTGCACACATACACGCTCTGAGTTATAGATCGAATTCGTAGGTCCCAACAAATCACTCAGAGCCCTGGAGTAATCATACCTGGTCTGCAGACTGACTGTCATTGTGAAAATTAATATGGGTTCAGCAAAGCTGGAACATCCAGTTATTGGGCCCCATTGTGCTGAGTAGCTGCCCAAAGCCATGTCACATCCCCTGCATTATCAGATAAGGCCCTCCACCATACATCCCCTCACCAAACGAGTCTTTACATGTCCATGTTACAAGGCGCCTGCTCCTTTTATAGACGGATTATCTTGTATCTCATACAAGCCACGCCATACCCGTATGCAATTTGTTTCCATACGTACCTGTATGGCACATGTCCTGTCCTTGTACAGTATATGAGTATTAGCAGTAACCTTCTAAAGTGAACTTAGCAATTGCATTTTCACACAGGCACGGACAGATGTGCGCATACACACATACATTCACACACAGCTCACAACACGTCATCTTTTTAACCAAAGGCCATGACCCTTCTCTGCAACCAGCAGAACATTTTTTGACTGTAAGAACAATATCTGTAGAGGACAGGAACATGCTCCAAAGGAATAGAGTTATCTTCTTTATCTTAGTAATGTAAATGATATAAATAATGAAATAAATGGTGTATTTGCGAAGCATAACAACTACACTATCACACGTTTGTTCATGGATTAATTAGTGCTTCTGCACTTTCAGATGAGTCAGAAGGCTCAAAGCTCAGTGTATATGATGTCACTTGGCCGAGGGAGCCAGTGAGGTCAGACTTTGCCTCCTGTCCCGAAAGGATGACATCAGTGAAACGATGGGTGTTACATGAAGACGCACTCATTACAGCATGCTGCTGTAACTCCCTCTCTCTGCTCCTCTCTCCTTCTGTCCTAGGTTACTGGAGGAGGGCAACGTGGAGGCAGCCGAGGTGCAGAAGCAGAGGATCGAGCAGCTCCAGAGAGAGAGGAGGAGAGTCCTCGAGGAGAACAACATGACCCACCAACCCCGGTTTTTCAAGTACTGCCTGCCTTTCGATGTCACGCTATAGATAAACACATCACAAACATTTCCCAAAGTAACTGAATCGTGATGTCTGTGTTCTGTTGATCTTTGGATTTGGAATTTGAGCTTTTTCTCTGTGATTCTTGGTTTGGGTTTTGAGTAATCCAGTGTGCCTTTCCTTTTTTTTTTTTACAGAAAATCGAAGGACGACACCTGGGTAAGCAACAACACTTACTGGGACTTGAAGATGGACCCAGGCTTCGCCAACTTGGACTGCCCCGTGCTGTGGTGACCGGTGTGCTGACCCCGTGCTCCTGCAGTGATTGGGGCTGGTTCTGAAGATATCTGCTGTTCCATTCTCCGGTGGACCCATCCACTGACACCCTCGCCCTTTGCTGCTGAATTCTCCATAGCTTTCCATAGTAGCCTGTTTCATTGCAGCTCATCCTGTTTAAGGCCTTAATGCAGAGTGCTTATGGAACTGTGTAGCATTTGTATGCAAACATGTGTCAAGAAAATATGCAAACCGGGCTCTGCTTGACATCACTGTGCACTGAACGTAGCACATAGAAAGAAATGGACTGAAGCGCCATGTTTGGTACAGAGGGAGAGACAGCCCCTCATTGGTGAACTGCTGTTCCACGTCAAACCTGCTTGTCTTCACAAGTCAAACTGTATACTATATAATTCTGTCTTAACTTCTTAGATTTTCTACCTCTGAAGTGAAATGGCATAGAAATGATGGTAACACTGAAATAGTGTATGTACTACATTGCAAAGATTCAGCACATGTATGTTGCCTTACCAGTTAAATATATCATGTTTTTTAAACCATGTTCAAACCTGGTTAAAACAATGCTTAATGACTCTTATTAGAAATGTAATATATGTTAAATGTTATATGTAAAATATTTCAATTCATTTACAGAACATGGAACAGAGGGAGGAACGTCGTTGAAAACTTTTGAGGAGCATTTATATCGTACATCTTTTAAAAGTCTTACATCATTCCAGTTCCAATTCCAAAATCCAATTTTCTGCAAACATCAAAAATGGACTTGGATTGTTTTGCAGCTATATCCCTCACCTTTATGTTTGTCTGTATGTGTGTTTGTGGGTGTGAGAGTGCTCTACACATTTGACCTATATTCTGTGTATGATGTTATCTAAATAATGACAGCCATGCTGTTTCAGCAACAGTTCTGGCTGATATGGTGTACAATATAGATAACATAAATGACCCACAGGGTATAACAATGTAAGGGGTAACAGAGCAGCAATTGGAAAAGTGACCCTTCCCCATGGGGGTGTGGCCAGTGTGTTTACCAGACACTCTAGGTATCTAATAAACTTTTATTCTAAAATTGACATTGAGTTTCAAGTGGTATTGTCCCCTTCATGTTGCATAAGTATAGTAGTACATAAATGCTATATCAAAATAATACACCCAGCACATACTCAGCTGTTTGGCAGAGTGGACTTTTTACACATTTTCAGTTTGTAGACCTATTTATAGACCTAGATATTTGGGAACTTCCTAAGTGGGAAATGAACCTGTAATCTGTTGTTATCTGGTTATCCGGTTTCTCAACCCCCTATATCACATTGTCATCAACTACTGCATTGTGGAAGTCAGTAAAGGAGCGTTGAAGGTTGCAGTATACTATATGTTTTCAAGTACTCTTTACAGTTTACTTCTATGAGTGTACTTCATAGAACAGCTCATTGCCTGGTGCTGGTTGGGATTTATAGTATGTAGCTGTAGCTTGCCTCATTTTCAAAGTAGTATAGCTTCTTCAGAGCTAGCTTCATGTGACTGGATGTGTGCTGTGTGAGAGAGACTGAGGGTGTGTCACTGTACACCACAGGTGTAATAATGTCCTGTAACAGTATCAAGTGACACAAGTGACATGAGTCTTGGAAGTGACGTGCTCTGAGCCACTTCTCCTGACAAACCACAGCTAGCTTTACCTTTGCCTGGTAGACCCTAGTTTCATAAGAACTGTTTCTCTATTCTCTGGGGGTTAGCACTAGCAGGGGTTTAGGCCAGGGGAGATGCAAGGGTTAACAATTACATGGGGATGATTTGGTGCCTAGAAAGCCATGTTATAGAATTTGACTGGGACTCTGGAGTTATCAGTACTTTGAAGGGGGAGTTAGGAAATCAGTTTCCTGTCCACAGAGAGCACCCCCAGCTGCAGTGCATGCCAGTGATGGTGACCTATCATTCATGCTGCTGTTCACAGAGTTAAGTTTAATCAGATGTTCAAAGGCAGCAGGCTAATTTAAGGGGCACTGTACAGCATTAACCTAATGTTAATCCAGACCAATTTAGAGAAGTTTAAACAAAATCTAGCATACATAGGAGGAGGCCACTCGTATGAATGCTTTCTAAGCCCTGTCCCACTGAGCTTCAAGAATTTAACGAGCAAAGGCTACAGTGTGAAATGGCTGCTGGCTAAACTGTGCACACCTTAATGTGTGATGTTAAGCATAATTGGTGCATATATAAACGAGCACTCAGGCTTGTAGTGAAGGCATCTCGGGTAACAGGCACACCCCGGTTGTACTGTTGAGCCGTGTTTGGTTGTCCCTGTTGACAGATACTTTCCTCTTTAATCACGAAATGGGTCACTGCAGATCGGGCGAAGTGATTCTCTCATTTCCTTGACATTACTGCCAACCTCACTTCATCAGCTGGAGATGAATGCACCTGGGTCAGTTTTCACAGACGCTTGCGTGACCGTCACTGTTCCATGATTCACCATGCCTTCATACAACACCCTGGATTAGCTGCGAACAGTATTAAATACTAAAAACCAAAACGCATACCAATGTGGAGACAGAAAAACAGACCCAGACAAAAACAGAAAATCAGCCATTTAATTTCAGTCTCTTCAAAGACTAAGTCTCTTCAAAGAGTTAATTAGTGATTGATTAGTCACACAGCGATTACACAGAAGTTCATGCGTCTTTCCTGCCTCTGTACCATTGGAAAAAATATCTGTATGAGTACAATTAGATTAAGCAAAACGGGATGAATTCCGTGCGAAAGTCTCATGTGCCCGCGGAGCGAGTCAGTCGCTCGACTTGGTGTTCTCTGCGTGAGGGGTGGGGCCAAGCCGTGTAAAGTTCTTTGTTTCCATCCCCTACTCCTTATAGTAGGTTGCGCCCGCCTCTTTTTGATCGACATGTCATTAATCCTGCGAAAAGCGTCGATTACCGAGAATGCACCAATCACAGAACGAAGACAAGAATGCGCGTTTAGTAGAAAACATAATCATAGTGCCACCGCCGGGTGGGTATCCTCAACGCTGTCGAAGCGAATATCAACTACCTCTTCTACAATAGCTAGCTAGTTAACTATCTAGTTATCCACGATCTCA
Organism: Megalops atlanticus; assembly: GCA_019176425.1. Classification (NCBI taxonomy): domain Eukaryota; kingdom Metazoa; phylum Chordata; class Actinopteri; order Elopiformes; family Megalopidae; genus Megalops; species Megalops atlanticus. The sequence goes on along the minus strand of CM032884.1, from coordinate 17,010,063 downwards.
AATCAGAGGTAAGCAAATGTCCACTAATTAAGCATGGTGAGACTGCTTTTTCTTTCGGTTAAGTTGTTAGTTAGAAACGATCTTGGTATATGTATTCACAAACAAGCTAGCTAGCTAATCAAAACGTGTAGTGTAACTTACTTAAACAGTGTAAAGTGTAACGAGTCAATAGCATGGCTGTTCAGCTGTATTAGTTTGTTAGACTGTTATCGAAAATTAATTATATAAACTTGCCTAAATATCTGTCTTACAAGATAGTCTGCCACGGTTGTGTGCTCGGAGTTTTAGCCAGCAATTCTTCAGTTTTCTTCGGAAAAAATACCCCTGTCTGTGCAGTAGCTGGCTAGCTAGTTAACTTGCGGCTGTGGGGGGCTACGTGGAAGTCAAAAGTAACGTTACTGCATAGGACAGCTACTTCCCCGCAGTGGTCAAATCACTCGCTATATTTTAATCACCTCCACACACCTTGCAACGCCATTCCACACTTTATAACGTTACTCCTATTTCAAAAAATGGTTGTTATATAAAAAAAAAAAATGACACAAGTGTTTAATCATGACTGTAGGATGTAAACATTGTATTTGGCAGACTCCTTTATCCAGGGCAACTGAATCCTTGAGCACATTTTGAGTTAATTCCAATCGAGTGATTACCAGTGATCCTGAGACATTTCTAGTGTGATACATTGCTACTAACTGAAGAATAGCACTGACACATCACATCAGTTAGGAAACTGGGGAGTAGGACAGTGATACCACATCACCTCCAGACTCCGCATCATTTTCTGTGGAACGTGGCGCTGCCCAGTGATAGCTGATGCTAACTAGGGTGTAAAGCACTTAGCACAACAGTCACCAATTGTGTCTGCCAGTCTATCGGGGTATTTGTTCCCACATGTCTTGCTTCTGCAGTGGTTTCTATTTGCGGTCACTGTTTACTGAAGTTCTACAGGAAACACGCGGAGTTTGCAGAAAGTTTTTTTTCTTGGCACGTTAGGGTTTCATTTAGACGAAATCCTGTTTCTCTTTCTGTCTCTCTCGAATACCAGCTTTGAGTAGGAATAGGAGAAAATACCACACCCAAATCACAACGGGCCAAAAAAGCAGAGCTGCACTTTTCTGCTTTTTAAAATGATTTAATCAAGGTTACATTGCCATCTCCATAGCTGGATTTCTTAAGCATAGTGGGTTATTGTCCCAATTTGTATGGAGTTTTGCCAGCCTGTATGATGGTTGAGCACGTGGAGTTGCCTTGGTCTTATGGTTTGGTTGAGCTATTAACAAAATACTAATTTCTGTTTAATATCAATTTCACAGATGAACAGAAACATGTTGAAAAAACGTTTTGGTTATATCTTTCAGGTAGCAGACCAACACCCTTCCAGTATTCCCATTTCTTTAACAAGGACTAAGCAATATTTTCTGGTTGATGTCAAACCAAATGTTTAGAATTTAATGAAAAAACTCATTTAGATCTCACTTGTAATGAAAGCTAGCATACACAGGCTGCCCCCAGGATTAGGGATGGAAAACAGTAGAATAGGTGTCAGCTGAAAAATCTTTAGTACTCTGCAGTGTGTTTCATGGTAAGAGGAAACCAAGGAAAGCTATTCCCCTTACAGACTTGGGTCTTCATGTTTTCATTTTGTATTAATTAGGTGTGTAAGAAACACTTTAAGGCAAATAATTGAATAGAATGATTAATTAAATATACTGTTGAGTAATTGCATTGTCACAAAATCTCTCCCTCACTGTGTCTGTGGTTGGTCTGACTCCAGTGAGCACAGTTAAATGTTAAAATGTCCTAATATTCAAAAGCACCAGGTATTAAACTTGTTTCCAGTGTCAGGCACAAAGTAAGGATTTCAGCTATCACTACAGATCAGGGGAACTCAAGGGTGGCTGTCTTCACATCCAGTCCACTGCACAGCTAGCCATTTTGAAAAGATTAAATAGGAGATTGATTTTATGTCTTATAACTGGAGTTATTCAGAAAAGCAATCGTGTTGTTGACTGTGTTTGGTGCAGCACCCATCAGAGGGACATTTTGCCTTTCAGTTGTTACTCACTCCACATATCCACAGTTTTGTGCCCTAGCAACTTCATCTAGAAGTTCTTCTTGCCTTACAGAGATGTTTGCCAAGGCCACAAGCAACTTCGTCAAGCAGATCGATCCAGATGGGTGCCTGATCCCGGTGTCCCGTCTGAATGACTCTGATAAGCTGGTCCCTCTGTCACTGGTTGTGAAGCGCAAGCGCTTCTGGTTCTGGCAGCGACATAAGTACCTGCCGTCGGACTTCACTCTGAGCGATGTGCTGCTCGGAAGCAAACCCATCAACCCAGGTATATGCACCTGAACACACACACAGGCATGCGTACACACACACACACGCAAATGGATATACACACCTTAACACATCTAGTTAACCTCTGAAAATAGGAACACACTCACATGCAGACAGGTATACAAACCTAAATACACCCGTTTAACCCAGATAGATGGCTATACTGTAGATGTCCACCCATTTAATGTACTAGTTATGTCCACTGATGTACCCTGCTATGAGTAAGCTTTCTGAGCAGGTTAATTTAGTATTGGGATGGCTCAACACTGAAGCTGGCTTAGTGCTTTTTGCGTTGTTTATGCAGTGGAGGAGGTGCCATGCTCAGTAAGATATAGATGTTACATAATATATAATATATGGAGATACCTGTCTTTCAGTGTTGAGCGCTGCTCCTGAACAGAGATGTTAGAAATGTGTCTGTATTAGTAATTAGTAATATCCCCACCCTGATCAGTACAATCACTCACCATATTCCCTGTCGACGACTTCTGTCGACTCACATCCTCATCTGATGCAGCTCTATCGTAATATGCTGGATAAACTGAAATCTGAAGCACATCTGACTGCTGGTTTTTAGCTGTAAAATTACTATTAATGACAGCTTATTTACGAGGTGTTACTCTCAGTAATTTGTGTTTTAATTCTACAGGTGGCTCTGTGTTGCCTCCTCAATAGCTGGGTGTAATTGGTTGTATTGGTCACTTTTTACACTGTGTACTCTGCACTATATTTTCCAATGTGCTGGATAAGGGCATCTGGTCCAGCAATAGATAATAATAACACAGACGGGTGGCACGTGGTGATCTGATGCCTGGCTCTGTTCCAGTTGTCGTGGAGACAGACTTTCTGAAGTACGCGGGGACATTTGGGGACACCGTGTCGGGAAAGGTGGACGCCGAGCTGGGGAAGACGAACGTCAGCGTGGAGGGGAAGGGCTCGTTCAAGCTGCAGTCCTCCTTTGGCAGTCTGAGGAAGCAGGAGGTGGACGTCCAGAAGCTGCTGCAGGACTCCAAGGACCGGTGAGCTTGAACGCACAGATACTGGATCTGCACGGCATTTACTGCATTACAGGTGGGGGTGGAGAGACAGTCTGTGCAGACACTTAGCGCCCGCACTTTGCCCGCTAATAAACCTTCACCACTGTGGAAGAGGAAGAGGAGCGTGCACGTGACAGGAAGTGAAAGTTGGAGTTCCAAGTCTTGTGACTGGCTGCCTGTGGGTACCGTGTCAGCACATTGTTAAATACTGTGTTTTGAATTTTTAACCCTCAGAAGGCAGAACTTTCATTGATCTGTCACTAAAAATGACCAAAGGAATACTAAAAACCAAACACATTTAAAGTGCAGTAGCACCTCAGGAATATAACATTATGAACCACTAAAAATACTAGTATCCCTGTTTTTATTTTATGTTCCAAAAGCATGAATTGTGCAAACAGCACAGAAAAACCCCTGGGACTCTGTATATTTACCTGCCCACAACTTTAACAACCCAAAAAGACTAAATAAATTCATGAATAAAGTATAGGATAAAGGGAAAAGAGCAATCATTTATTTAATAGAAGAAACAATGTAAATATGAAATATTAATGTAAATAAAATATGTAATATATCATTTTTTATTTATGTATATAAAATATGTAAAAAAAAAATGGTGAAAAAAGAAAAAAAGGGAAAAAAGAGCCCTGGTGTGTAAGTGTGGCTCTGTGAGATGTCTCACTGGTTCCTCTGTGCCCTGCAGAGTTCTGAACCTGGAGCACTGTCTGATCCAGCAGACCCGCGAGAAGCGGAACGAGGTGTTCGGGATCCTGAAGGAGAGGATCGTGACAACCCAGCAGTGCTCCGTCACCGAGGAGGTTCAGGAGCAGGGTGACTGCGGGGGCGTGCTCGGCTTCCTCAGCAACAAGAGGATAACGGTAGGAGGAGCCATGCACTGCAACACAGTACAGAGGAGAAGGACATTGAAGTGTTAACCCCGAGATCACTAGTCAAGTACTTGAGTTAGAATGTAGATGTTAATTAACAAAAGCATGAAGATAAAGTCCAGAGTTTAACATTCAGTTCTTGAACCCTGTGTATAATAATTCACTTATATGAATTTGTCTTACCTAAGTGTGTATGTGAGGTCAGATCTCTTTGCAGAGTCAATATTTAGCAACATAAAACTGGATTTTCATACATTGTTTAGGGAGAAAATGCTGGATTGGTTTAGCTGAAATATTTTTTGTAAACAATTTCGTATGGATTTTACACAAATTGACTAGGAGTAACATTAGCACATGAGACAGATAACCATATCAGTAAATTACTAAAAGTCAGTAAATTCATGTGGTGTTGAATCTGTGCTTATTTGAAACCTTGACCTCCCATGCCATAGAATATTTGACTTGAAATGGACATACTTCAGCAGGGATGTCTTTCCAGCACAATAGCAGTAGAAAGGTTTGCAACTCCTCTCTGCAGTGGCACATTGCATTGCAAATGCATGTTGTTATGCTTTGAATGTCAGCCAGAGAGAAGCAGTGAAGCGAGTGTCATGAGACAGTCAGTCCTTTAGCTTGCATCATGTGATCTTCCCCAGGAGTTAGGCACATGGATACGCCTGTATTCCCTACGTGAACCCCATGCTGAGGCAAAGCGTGTTTTTTTACTTTGCAGGTGTCTGTGAATGAGAACGGAAACATGCAGCAGGACAGTAACATTTCCATGGAGATCCCTCCGCAGACGGTCATCGCCTACAGCCTCATCGAGCTGGTGGTCAAGCACAGTGGCCAGTATGGTGAGAGAGGCAGGGTGCTCTTGTTGACTGAGGCACTGTGATTTAGGCAGACTGCTTTGACATTGCACACAGGGTCAAAGGAATGCTGAGCTCTGATCGTGTTGACAGTGCTCTGTCTGTGGGCTGTGTGTCTGCTTGTGCTGTACTCGTTTTTGTTGACCGTACTCTTAACTCTCCACTCAGAGTTGTGTCTGCAGCCAGACACCCACGGGGGATTTGAAGTGGACAGTTTTATAAGAACCTTCACTGAGGTGGACGGGCATGTCGGACAGCACTCGCAAGAGGCCCCAGGGATCTCTGCGGAGACACCGTCCCTGAAGAAAGGTACCACTGCATTGCAGAGAGGGCAGCACCCCTCACAAGTACATTTATCCTGCAGTGCTGTGGAGCTGTAGGCCTCTGGGTTACAGTGAGAAGACCCTCTGGTGACTCAGCATGACAGCAGTGCAGTCTTGGTTTAATCAGAGTTAGGAACATTTGGTTTCCTCTTCTCGGACAGAGCTGGATAGTCTGCAGCCTCATTTCCAGCAGTTGAAAGATCTCCCGGCACCGGCCCGGGCCACACTGCTCCAGCTCCTGAAGGCAGTCATGATGGACAGGGAAGCGGTTTCTGCTTTGGAGAGTGGGGTGAGTGACCCGTTGACACGGCATAAATGTTCTCCTCAGCACCATCTGAGAGCCGGAATTAAGTGGCATGGTAGTTATCATTGATAATAATACAGGTGTGATAACGACAAACCCCTCTAGCTTACAGTTTTTAACCCTCTTGCCCTGATTTTTTCGGCCTCAGCTAGTTCAGCTGTGTCACAACGAGATGGCTGACCTCAGCGAGCTGGAGGAGTCACCCTCCCTAAAGCAGAAGGTCCAAACCCTCCTGGACCTGGTGCTTCAGTCCAGCAGGGCAGATCAGAACCAGACTGATGGAGTATCTGCTGAACCACACCCCTCCTCCCAGGTCCTCTATGCTGCTCATGTTCTCATCAGTGCCATGGCAGGTGCGTGAGAGTGTCTCAGAGTACTCATGATGTCACTTCCTGTACATCCCTGCAGCACACTGTACACCTGGGACATTCCTGTACCATGCATTGAGCATGGTACAGTGCACCTCTCCGAAGCCTTTTAATCAGGGATATGTGGGCTGCATTCCTTTTAGTATTTTCAGTGTAAACTATTCCACCTTGTTTTTCAAACAGAGAATCTTTAATACCTGTGACATCACCTCATGCAAATGTGACTGCACTGCACTGTTATATTTAGATGTACATTATTTCCTTAAGCATCACAGTAGCATGTCTCCTGTGTGCACATCAAGCGAGCTCAAGAAACAAAGCGCTGCACAAAGTTTCCCAGAGGCGCTGATGGAAGCTGAAGTCAAAAGCTAGTAGAGTAGAAGTAGAAAGGACACATCTAGTCTCCTGAGTGTTGCTGGATAGTGTGCTTTTGAGGAAAACGGTAGAGGGATCTGAGGCATTGCTTTTTGAGGTATGAAGTTAAAATGCCATGTGAATAGAATAAACTAGAAAATAAGTTTCAAAGCGACTGCTGATGCGTGGGCTGAAAAACACCTTCGTTCCTGGGTCTGCACGTAGCTCACCTCTCAGCGCAGTTGAAAGCGCCCGGTGCACTGAATGCATCCCTGTCTCCCCTCTCTTCAGAGATGAACGATGCTGCGCTTACCGCACTGACACGCTGCTGCAGTCCACAGTTCCTGCAGGCTCTGCAACAGCTGGTGAGTGCTCACTGACAGCATGTCAGCGTCTCGGGGGCTTCACACTGAGATATTGTATGGTTCAGTGGTTTTCCGCGCAGGTGACTCAGGTAAGTACAAAGAAGTACCGTTAATTATTTTGAATAAAAAGCAGAACCAAACGCCATGGTTCCACACAGGAACTACAGTATGGTTAAGTAGACAGGTGGCTCTATGTCCCAGGGAGATGAATGTTGAGAAACATTTTCATGGTTTTAAAGGGTGGATTTCATATAGACACCTCTGCAATTTGTAACACTTCCATCATCCAGCACTTCCGATTAATTGCCTTAACAACTAGCATATCAGTTTCATCAAAGCAAAAGTGTTGACTATTTGTTTAAATGCCGACACAGTAGTGAGAAGGAAAACAATTTTAACAGACCTGAAAAAGTTTGTCATTTTTTAGGCATCATTGCGACTGCACTATTAGTATGTTGTGTATAGTACTTAATCTGAAACTGCGGTCTTGTATTATGGGATGTCAATAAACTTGTTAATATGACAGCACTATCTTGGTGGCTAAACATCGTATAACCACACTCCTTGTAGAATACCCAAATAATGTTATTTGATACTGGAATATAAGGTAGGGGTAAAATTGATTCTTTGCAGTGTCTTGCTTGACTAGTTTGCTGATAAGAACCAACATGCTCATTCCATCGAGTAAACTTCACTGCCACGCGTAAGAGCAGACAGTGGCTACAGTATAGATCGCTTGCTTATAGTTTGAATAAAGGTAACCATGAACCGAAATTATTTGGTTTATTAGTAAGCAGACTAGTTGGCCAGCTGATTTCAGCTCACTGGTCACCCTGAGTGTGACTCATACTGAGGAATATGAGGCCTGTCATGAGGAAGTTGCAGCGACACGGACATTGTGCTTGAACAGCGCGTAAACCTCACTGCTGGCATTTCACATTAGTCTCAGGCTTACTCTTGCACATCCTCTGGTTTCGCAGGTCCACTGTCTGGCTGCAGAGGAGGAGTTGAGCCTGCAGGACCCTGCCTTGTCCCCCCTGCTGGAGGAGGAGGGGTATAAGAGGGTGGAGCAACTCTTCTACGGCTCCGGCGTCATCCTCCGTAAGGAGGCGAGCACACTGCGGGTGGAGATGGGGGAGCAACCAGGGCTCCTCCCTTTTGTCATGTCTATCAGCATCCAAGGCCTTGCCTCCCTGGGAAAATCTGACGTTTGAGAGTGTGTGTTGAGGGGGAGAGTGCATTAGAATAGTGAGAACGTATGTGGAGTTCTATGTCTGACTGAAAGTATATGTGAGTAGTACAGTGTGTCTGTCTGTCTGAGTTATGTGTATGTGCAGACATTCCCTTGGCTGTGGAATTTTATTACTTTTTAACAGGGGGTCTCCACCCTCAGAGAGCACGTAGAATTGAGCCCCCTGCTGGAAGAATACTGACACTGCAGTGCATGTCAATGTTAAATATAATTTTTGTAATGCCTTTTAATAAGCTTTCTCATGAACAAGACCAGTGTTAGTTTTTCAGACTCACTGCTGTGTTGTTGTGAGGAGAACAACATTAAATTAATTATCATACACTAGATTATATACAAGGTAATTTAAAACAGCTTTGAGCAATATTAGTTTTATGACATGCTGACAGATCTGTCAGATGTTTTTTACTACTTTTGATACGTCCACACTTGGTTGTGACAATGCTTTTTGACAAAATATTGGGAGACACTGCCAATTCACCGGGACAGGGAGATATTTACACAAATATTGACAAAAATTCTTCAGGAATTTTAAGGAATGAGGGAATGGTGATATTGCCCGAAATGTGTGCTAAATAAGTTGCATGTTTACGAATGACTGGTAAAAAGTGTGGTACACATGGAAATCAGTCCCTATTTGAGAGCATCATGATTTAGGATGATTTGAATATATATCACCTATAAGACAACACCATTAACTATTCTACAACAAAAACAATCCTGATTTTCAACAAAAAAGAGAGTGACAGAGATCATTACCAAAGTAACAGTGACAAAGACAAAAGTTTGATAAAGTTTTAGTTTGCTGTGCTGTCAGTTTGTCCTCATTCTGTGTGCTCGTGAGGGAGAGGTGATGATTTATTTTGTCCTTCCAATGTGTGTGCCTTGGTGTCTAAATAAACACCTGTCCAAAGACTGATTTGCATCTTGCCGTTCGCCATGTTATTCCCAAATGTCCCTGCGACATGTGTCACAATGTCACAACATAGGGTATTTATACTGTATTTCATGTTTAAGTATATTTAAATATACAAATATTTATTTGATATGAATGATATGAATATTTGACTTATTCCCTTATATAAACACTGTGAGGACTGAATTCCCAATTATTTAGACTTGTTTAAGTGTACCAACCAAACACCATAGAAATTCCCAAAGTGGCCAAAAACAGAAAATATTTCAGTTTACTCTATGGCAGCAGATATATTAAAAACTTTTTGAAGCACTTAAATCTGTTAACACAACCTAAAAATGGAAAATGCACACTGCTCTCTGTAACCTCCAGTTACTTTATTTCACTGTTACTGAGCATGTCTTAAAATACAAGTCTCTCCATTTTAAAATATATACTGTAGCATTAGCATGTCCAGGTAAAAACATTTAGTAATGACACATTTAATGGGATGACAACAACAAGGAGCAGGGCTCCTCTGACTTGGCACCCCAGAGGATTGTGGGTGACTTCATGCCTCTGCTACACAAACAGAAACAGGATACAGCACTACGAAGAACAGAAAAACAGACGGAAGATATACAAACGACTGCAGAGCACAGCGGAGACAAGGACCATTTGAGAAGGAGCATCAACAAAGACCACAAATACCAGACTATGATTAAAGCAAAGCCCTTTCATTAATTATGCCACAAAGATATCAGTCCCACCCAAAAACAAGTTTAAAAGACAAACTTTCTGACAAAATCAGGACGAATTATGGACATGTCAAAAGATATTCCTGAACTTCCCTTGCTCTTCTCTGTCAATTTGTCTGCCGTTTACTTTTTTGTTTAATGTACATTCTAAATGAGGTGTAAGTTACAGCCTGGGATCGAGTGGGACCACATGAATTTAGTGAGATTCTTTCAAGAGGATGAGGATGAAACAAAGATGAAGAACAATCAACAGGATACACACGCCAGGGATCAGAGACTGCAGCATTGTAGTTACCCATGTACTGTAAACAGTTCTCGTTAGAGACAAAGCCCCCTGAACTCTAAAATGCTGTAGTGTCTTAGAAAAGCCAAGCACTCTTTTCCTTTATCAAATAAATAGTTTTGAGTAGTCTTTCTCTTGTATTAAGATCAAAATACAGCATCTGTTTGGTACAACTGCAAATACAAAAAAAGCAAATCAAACTAAATGTGCTCTCCATTTCTGCTCGATATTGTTTCATCTCCAAGTAGATATGAATAAAAAGTTGTTCCGTAAAAAGTTATAAAAATTTAAATAAGTACACTTCCCTTCAGTTTTGCGTAGAAAAAGTAGCGTTGTGTGCAGAGGGTTCTGGGATGGGGCGCGGTTAGTTCAGCTGGGCGTGGTCTGGGCGTGGTGCCAGGTGAGGTCCGTGGGGCCCAGTGACGCTCTCGCGTGCCTGCTGCGACCGGGTCCGGTCGGGGGCTGGTCCGACGGCGGCGCCGGTGCTCAGTACACCCAGCTGACCGGGACCCACTGCGGCTCTGTGCACAGCCGGTTCACGGTGGCCTGCAGCTCCTCGAAGGCCTTGTCCAGGTTGTTGTTCATGATGGTGAGGTCGAAGTAGTGGCTGTAGGCTCTCTGGATCCTGGCGCTCTCGTCTACTGTCTTCTTCAGATCCGTGTCCTGGGAGAGGAGGGGGGGTGAGAGCAGGCCTCTGTACTTTCCTCAGCCGCACAGGTGCGGCACTGCGGGCAAGGGCCTCGAACAAAGCTGAGAAACCCTATATCTGCCTGGGAAAAGCCAAGCCCCGATGATCCCGAAAACAAAGTCTTAGCTAAAGAGAAGCTGAGAGAAGACTGACCGTGAGCAGTTTGGTGGTGATTCCTGCGTCAACGACGGCCTTGTGCATTGCCCGCAAGGTGTCCAGTTCTGGAGCCGCGATGAACACCACATATGGCATGAACTCAGACGTCTTCAGCACCTTCAGGGCCTGCAGATCAATGGAATTATTAGCCATGGATCTCAATCAAGCCTCTTCAACAAAAAAAATACTACATAAAGTTACACACTTGGGGGCCAAAACAAACTCGAGATAAGCATGAGTAAACACTATTTAAGTGCTTCCTAGAAGCACTGTGCAGCTCCAACACCAATACATGGATTCAGATATGTGCTGCTTAACTTCCCAAGTGGGAGGGAATTAAGGTTCAGGTCCAGTATTCCAATCAGTTCACCACCAGCTCCAGAAGTCCACAAGCTCTATTACTGTGTAATTGAACATTTACTTTTACCTGGACTTTACTTGCAGTAACATGTACCACATCAGCTAGTCAGCTAGCACAGATGTCACACACTGCATATTCAAAACGGCAGAAGCGAACAACACAATTCTGTCCCGTTTTTGTGGGGCCCAATTCTGGTTCTGACCTGCGGGTTGACATCCAATATGCAGGTCCGGCCGGTGTTCACCACTTCGTGGATGGAGTCGATTTTGGTGCCGTAGAGGTTGCCGTCGTACTCGCCGTGCTCCAGGTAGCGGCCGGCTTTGATGTCGCCCTCCATCTCCACCCGCGTGACGAAGCAGTAGGACTGGCCGTCCCTCTCCTCCTCCCGAGGGCTCCTGGAGGTGACTGAGGTGGACAGGGACAAGGCAGAGGAGCGAGACAGTCAAATTAGCCATTGTCGGTTCCACTCTTCCTGGTGTTCTGCCTGGGCAGTTCCTTTGTCTGGGTCAGGGGGTTCGCTTCTTTTTTGGAGCTGGCCATCTGAACTCACATGGGACGGTGGTGCCGAACAGGGTCGGGTTGAGCACAATCAGTCGGTTCTTTAGGCTGCGGCGGCCCACTCCCTGCGCTCCGATCAGAACCAGGGTCTTCCTCTGGAATGGGGGCATCTTCGCCACCTCCTCGTAAATCTGCAGCTCGTGGCGGTCAAACTCTGATCACAGTCACACAGCATATTCAGCAGTCAAGCACACTGGGTGTCCTTATCCAAGCAGGGAAACTATGTAGGCAGTAAAATCACAGTTAACAGTCTGCAAGCATAGGCAGCACCACAGTAACTTAGCCTGTTCTGTATGCACCTGCATTCTTGGCTGTCAGGTACATCATTTTCTTCTTTTTCTTCCCACTGATTGTCCCACACAACATTCCTGAGGATGACAGAAGAGGTGTAAGTACTCTGGGTGGCCAGCAGAGGGCAGACTCAGCACACATCTTACACACCACATCAGTCAAAAGCACACAGATTAAGCCAGAAGAGTTTACAACAGCGGAGAAGGGCTGTGAGCCTATGGCTGTTCAGTTTAGAGGTAAGGGGTGTGAGAATTTTTTAGGTTAAAGGAGATGCCGATTTTACTGGGCAATGAGGGAAGGAAGAGGTGTGGGGATTTACAGTATACCTGACCCATCCCAGTCCCTCCGGACAAAGGCTTTCCTTTTCTCTTCCAGAAACTGGCTTGGTATCAGTCCCGTTTTTCCGCCCACTACATGGCATGCCTGAGGGAAATAGGGAGATTGAAAGACCAGCGCCACACGGCATTCCATGAATCTACAGAGCACTGGCAAAAAAGACAACTTCCTGACCTCGTACCCTTGCGTGTCAAGTAGAAAAGAATCTGTGGCAGTGTGGAGTGCTGGCTAAGGAGATGGGGTTGTAACTGCTGTAAATGAGGGAGGTGGAAAGACGTTTTCAGTGTATATGCTAGTAAAAAAATCCATACCTGTATTTACTCTAATGCATTTTTTCCCGGAGTGCTTTTTGTGTGTTTGAAAAATGATAATGCACCTCTGGTGAATAGAAGATTATGAGCTTTCTTGTAAATATGAAAGATGCTCTTCTGCTTCTTTGTGGTACTGCTGCTGTACCCTTGAATGAGGTACTTCATCCTAATTGCTTCACTAAATATTCAGCTGTATAAATGGGTACTATGCAAAACTGTAAGCTGTGCATGTTGCCCTGGATACGGCTGTCTGCTAAAATTACTGGAAAAAATGAAACTGAAATTTCTCAGTTTTATCCTTCAGACTGAATAGTCTACATCTGGCAAACTAAGCATTTAGAAGATGGTTGGGGAACCCGTGCTTCTGGAGGTGACTGATGGTTCCCGTGACTCCTCCCACCGTGCGAACACGCTCCACCCACCTGCCACCAGTTGGGATCCTCCTTATTGACAATCCGAAGGATGTCCCCCTTGGAGAAAGCCAGTCCTGCCTCCTTGCAGGGGATCAGATTGTCTGTTGCTGGATTGTAGTTGAAGTGCGGCCTCAAATAAACCTACGAGGCAAGAAATCTGCTTCGTCTATAGTTTCATTCTTCCATTTGCAGAAAATGAGAAACATTTCATCTCTTCGGTTTATGCAAACATATAAACCTGACAACAGAAATCTTGATGACATTACTAGAACTTCTAATATAATAGAGTGAAGTTCTGGGTGTTAGAAAAGTGTTACACAAATTCAGTATTTTAAATTGGAATTAATATTATCTTATTATTATTATTAGTATCATTATTAATATACTTCATATGATGTAATGGTGACAATGATTAAAAAAATAGTTGGGTATACTGGAAGCAAACGTATTCTCTCAGCCAATTCTTTCCTAAACCTTCTTCCAGAACCCATGTGTGTGATTGCCCAGGCCTGGCATTCCTGGGGCCAGTTTGGGTTAGGTGCTCAGCATGCACTAGGTGTCCTGGAGACCAAGTGCAGGAGGGCGCGATATGTAGAAAATGTCTCAGTAACCTGACATGGTTGCTGATGCTATTCTGGGACGCAGGGGGGGATGGTCACTTCCAATTAGCGCGGGGCCCGTAGCCCTCTCTCAGGAATTGCCCTCTGTGCTCTTCAGCTCAATAAACTGATACTCTCTAATTAGCGTCTTAGAAGATGGCTTCTATGAACGCCGTTCCCCCAACCTGTGGAGGCCGATTGCTGCGTTATCCCGGCACATGAAAGCGCAGGCCGATCAAAGTAACGCCAGTAATACGTGACGGTCAGTTTTTGCGGTGCAGACACCACTTTCTGGTCACCCCTCCTCTGTGACTTCCTCTGAGCAGATACGCTGTTCAAAGCAGATGGGCTACGCATTGCTGTCACCCATTAATCTCATCAGCCTGTGCGTGTGAGCGTGCCCAAGCGTTTCCATTGTCCGCGTGTGATGTGTGAGGGGGAGGGGCTCGTGGGGGGGGGTCTTTCCACTCCTTCGGGCATCAGTGTGAAGCTCCTCTGCTGAGCCCAAGATAGCACACTGTGCGTTATTTAGAGGACTCCCTGGGTTCAGTTTCAGTCCCCTGTCATTCCAGGCCATCACCCGCGCTGGTGGCTCTTATCCTCTTACAGACTTACAGGACTCCACCAGCTGCACACTTTGGCATCTCCAAGTAAGGAGTACACCCAGAGGACAGTGCCTGCTCCATAGATATACAATTACTAGATGGGCAACACTGTCCATTCTGATGAGCGCTTCTAAGCACTTTAAAAATATAGCATGTATCTATTGATAATACTTACACATAAACAACGTTCTAGATCACCTAGATTTAGGAGGCTCTCATCATGCATTCTCCTACAATACGGCAACTCAGCCAAAGTGCAATCAGCCATCTCTTCCAAGGCAATGTTCATGCTAGTAGTTCTGTATCTATGGTTTTCTCACACGGCACAGAGACACCCTGAAGACAGCTTTTCAGAGCGTCACCACACAAGGCTATCAGACAGCTGCCAGGGTGTAAGACGTGTTAACATAAGCGCTGATCCACTCTGCAGCGGCAATGGACGGCGGCCCGGGACTCTTCTGATCAGCTACAGTGGGCAACAGGGTATCCTCATTTAACTGGAGCCACTACGTGAACAGGAACTTCAGTGACACATGATTCCAGGTGTCAGTCACCTGCTTTTGATGGGGTTCTCTAAAACACTTCCAGGTCTACCTATCAGTGATACAGACTCTAATGGGCAGAGAACGCAATGAACGAAACCACATATCCTGCCTTTGAGCTGAAGCATTCACATCCAGGAATATGTACACACAGGACAATATGGTTCATGTACAGAAGTGTGTGTGTGTGTGTGTGTGTGTGTGTGTAGGAAAGTAACTGTGTCCCTCTGGGCTGTTTGTGCACAGGCACATGTGTGTGTGGGCACAGGTGTATGCATGGGTTCATCTCTGACTTGCGTGTGTGTGTATAGTGGTCTCTCCTCTCTGACCTGTGTGTGTATAATGGTCTTCTCTCTCAGACCCACATGCAAGTGTGTGTAGAGAGGTCTCTTCTCCCTGACCTGCCTGTGATGGTGTGTAGAGAGGTCTCTTCTCCCTGACCTGCATGCGAGTGTGTGTAGAGAGGTCTCTCCTCTCTGACCTGTGTGTGTGTATAATGGTCTTCTCTCTCAGACCCGCATGCGAGTGTGTGTGGAGAGGTCTCTTCTCCCTGACCTGTATGCGAGTGTGTGTAGAGAGGTCTCTTCTCCCTGACCTGTATGCGAGTGTGTGTAGCGAGGTCTCTTCTCTCTGACCTGCCTGTGAGGGCGTGTGTACAGCAGCCTCTTGTCTCTGACCTGCCTGTGAGGGCGTGTGTACAGCAGCCTCTTGTCTCTGACCTGCCTGTGAGGGCGTGTGTACAGCAGCCTCTTGTCTCTGACCTGTGCTGGCGCTGGAGCCTCCCTGTAGCTGGGCAGGATCTTGAGCGTGACGCCCTCGCTGCAGTCTTTCAGCATCTCCTGCAGCTCTCTGGGGTTGCTGCCCACGTCGTGGCCGTTCACCTCCTTGATGACGTCGCCCACGTGCAGCAGGCCCTGCCTGTCGATCATCCCGCCGTGCAGGATGCGAGCGATCACCAGGTCGCCCTTCTCCACGCGGAACGTCACACCCTGTAACAAACGATCGCATCCTGTCACGGCACAAACGTCTCGCACAGCTAGCACCTCACAAATGCACACCACCGGCTCGGCGCTCTCCACAGTGTGAGGCACAGGGCACCATCACACAGAGCACTGTCACATGGATCTGACACATACGCACAAATCCCTACTTCCCCCAGCCTGCAGCACCGTTAAGAGGGGTTAGCACTAATGCGAAGGCTCTATAATAAAATACATCTGTTAAAATATAAAAAAATTCCATTTACATGACAAAGCTTTCCTCAAGGTTCATTTCAAAACCTGATTCTTCTTCTGTTTTAGATAACTGAAAATTCTGACTGACAATCTGCCAGAGTACAATCCAAG
This sequence comes from Megalops atlanticus, assembly GCA_019176425.1. Lineage (NCBI taxonomy): Eukaryota > Metazoa > Chordata > Actinopteri > Elopiformes > Megalopidae > Megalops > Megalops atlanticus. The sequence goes on along the minus strand of CM032884.1, from coordinate 16,993,821 downwards.
GAACTCTGCTCTCATTACTGAAGTACAGTATTAACCTTCAGTGTGTTTATGTAGAAAATGAAGCCCCAAAATAACTGATGCAGAACTCATCAGTCGACACCAAGCTGAGGACATTTGATGTACATGGGGTTAAACTTCCACGGTCCATAACTAACACCTCTAGAGCACATTCTCCTGCTCTCAGTGGCGCTTTGCGTGCCTCTCACCAGAGGTTCTCCCGTCTTCTTCCTGATGCCTATCATCCGTACGGAGTCGGCCTGCATCAGGGCGTTGCTCGCTGAGACATCGTTGCTGACCTCGGAGCTGGAGGGCTTTGCTTCGTAGCACTTGGAGGCCACCATGTCATGAGCCTCCAGCAGGGACTGAGGCAAAAGACAGCAGAAGAAACCCAGCAGAGAACAGTGGAGAGAGAGAGAGAGAGAGAGAGAGAGAGAGAGAGAAGAGACTGCGTTACCGGATAGAAAAAGGGATTACATTTATCTGTGAGACAATCAAACAAGTCCTCAAGACAAAAACCTGACAAACTGCAGACAAGCTCTGAATAGAATTCTAAACATTTTCTGAAGGCTTCTCAAAAACATGAACAATTCAGACACAAAGTTCTATGAAGTCTCTGTATTCGGTATTTACACTACAATCCTTACAGCAATTCTACTAAAAGGAAGAAAACCCAATTACTAAAAACAATTGATAACAATTCTCATAAAATAAGAACACTACATCAGAATCTGTTGACTGATACAGGAAAATGTACTGGCACCCAGAGGAAAAGAGGAAATATCCATTGTTCTCACCACTGCTGCCATTGTGTGGGATTTGCGTTCAGCACAAACAAAGCACACATGCACCCGTCATGTTGAGAGCTAACAGACTGGCAGAGGGTCAGTGGGGCATAATCCCCAGCTAAACAACACAGAGCGGTGTCTGATTGGAACAAGGACAAAACCCACAGGGCACAGCTTTGATTGGTCCAGACAGGAGTGGGGGAGGAGTTCTTATTATAGGCAGTCCTTAAGGCAGTGAAATGTTCCATGAGATACTTGTTCCAATCAAAGTCCTCAGACCTTGAGGATCTTTGTAAGAAGAGAAGGCTCAAGTGAATTTTAAAAAAGCATATTTGTCAACAGGTTTGCTGTAGTTTGCATGGTCAAGTAAAGTTGTTAGCTAGCATCTTGTTCTTGTAATTTCTTTTAAAGTGGTAGGGGCCTGGGAAATAAGCTAAAGGAACATGGTTCATTTTAAAAGTTCATTGATCACTGGCACAGGGATTTCTCCACTTACGAATCAACACTTAAAAAGTATTGCACGTCAGAGATTTGGATCACATTTTTGTAAAGGTTAAGGTGTTGTACTACCACAAAATGCACAGAAAATATCTCCCTTACTTGTCACTAACACTGAACTACATATCTGTCATGTGGACCTTTGTCAATAGAAGAATAACTATGCTGTGACTGTGAGCAAGAAAGAACAGCCTCCAGTATCCTGCTGCACCAACAAGAAGAACAAGAGGCTGCCGGGGCAGACAAAGCAAAATGAAAGTGGAGCAGCCCTCTCCCTCCATCTCTTCCTCTCTCCCGGTTCTCTCTTCCCTCTGTCTGAGCGTACCTGGAAGTGTGGCTCTTTCAGAATCCTCGCCAGCTCCGCAGCGTTGGCGTCCCGGTTGCTCAGCCCACTGATGTCCTCCAGGATCTCCGACACCAGCTCCACGTTGTTGTCCCTCACCGCCTCCAGCTTCACATCTTCCAATCGCTCGTGAGCCTGCCAGAGGTCAAGGGTCATGGGGTCTTTAAATTGAGCACTTTCACCTGATAAAACTATTCTAAATATGACCTCTTCAAAAAGGACCTGAACAGGGTGTTTGTGCATTTTGTTTGCACCCTGATCTGTTCCTATGAATGTTTTTCTTATAGATCACTGACAAACACTGTATGTACCCTACAGGCAGTAAGCTGGTCTTGCATGCTTGTGTGTTAGCACCGTTTTAGGATACTGCTTGATCACTGATGTGTTACTATTCACTCTACACCAATGCACACGTTTATGTTGCATTAGGATATGCACTTAATGTATCTCGCCATGATGGCTTCTGCCAAGAAATACTAAATAAACAATATTCATCCAATCAGCCTGTCAATGAGAGATGTAGTCCTAGATTAGAGCCAATCAAGGTCTCAGAAATTCCCCTTCCATCAACAGATTAGTGAGTGAGATGTTTGGGCACTGAGTGACTATTCATCCCAGAAAACATGACAAAACACTAGTTCAACACAATTAATACGAAAATATAATTACAGTTGCAAGGAACAATAACCAAAGAGTAGCCAAGCAGGTCACCCAAAAGTTTCATGCCAGTGTCAGCAATGCTTTGTAAGAAGAAAACATCCTAAGTATTTTTCTGAAAAGCAAAATTGCTTGTAGTTAATTTTATTGTTGTGTACAAATTCAGAACACTAACCGAGTAGGGAGCCTACTCTGAATCTAAATAACTGGTGCTCTCTTTCATATTGCTAACATTTGCAAATGCTGACAAAAGTGCAGTATAGCACAGTATACCAGAGCAAAGTATAATGTACTGTAGTGTAGTATTTCAATATTTTTAAGTAGAAAATTTAGTAGAAAGTAGAAATTAGAATTTAGAAAATGTGCTGAAAATTTAGATCATTTGTGGCATCTGTGATTTTATGAAGAACAAAACAAAAGGGTGTTGCACACCTTGGCACTTAGCCCTTTTTTAAAAAAAAAAAAATCCTGCAGAATACCACTGTCCACCGCAGACAGCTGGGACAGTTTCAAAAAATATATGACGCTCTCTTAATGAAAGCTTATCAAGCTTTCAATCAGCATTACCTTACAAGATTACCAAAAACTCATGGTGCTTACCAATACTACAGTAGGTTTTATACTGAAACAAATGCCTTTGAGTCAATAATATCAGTGTCAAAAGCTGTACTGAATTAGGGATGCGATGCCAATTTTAGAGAAAGCCACTTATTTTAACTATTGCATTTGATGTGGGAAGGAGCTATTTGGGGCATACTGGTGCTAAATGCAACCATCTTCCTGTTTAAGCCAGTCTTTAGCAGTTTACGTTCCAAGCTTTTTGGCTCAACATCCAAACCTCAAACAAACATGTTATTTTAGAAGTGAACACTAGCTGAAACACACAGTTCAGAAAATAAGCTTAGTGCTGATTTCAAAGTTATATAATCTGTACATTCAGAGGTGGGTGGTTCCAGCGCAAGAGATGTTTACCCCATAATTAGCAACTGAAGTGACAGAGGGGACCACCAGGTGAGTTGACTTCCTGCAACAGAACCTAAGCAGCCCACAGCTGTTCTGCTGGCAACTCTGAATTTTAACAGTTTTTACAATTTTAACAATTTTAATAATACAATCAAGGCCATGGTGGTAGGGGAATTCTGGGATACCTTGGCCAGCGAGCGAACGATGGGGCTCTCCATTATGCCTCGGAGAAAGATGAGGTCAATGTCCTTGGCCCCTGTGGAGGTGGGCAGGTCGCTCAGGTTGTCCAGGACCTGCTGCATGGCTGTGGGAGAGAAGACACCCCCCGTTACGCTAATGCTGACACACACTCCATCTGGACTGCAGCTCAAAGACAGTCTTTACACATTCTTATATTCTCCTAATGATAACCCAATTACACCAGTGTGGTCTGACCTTCAGCACTCTCTGGTTATATCAAGTGCACACAGACGTGACTATTTTCACACATCGGTCAGAGGGCAATTAAGGAGGAAAACTGGACTGGTATGGTACGGCAGCCAGGTCAAGTTTCACTGCTCCAAATGGAATGTTTCTCATGTGGCATTGCCCATGATCCAATGTGACTAACTTCGCTTGCTCACACAATCAGTGGGATGGAGACAAAAAAATGAACACTCCACTGAACTCTGTGAGGTCACTTCCTACAGAGAAATTTTAGATCTTTGGAAGCTGCAGTACATACAGTACAGGCAATACTTAGGATACTAATAGTATTGCAGCAGCAACACAACTCAAAGCAAGCTCTTTACATTTTATACAATACAATAAAATGTAGCCATTGGAGTTGGCACTTCTTGTAGTGAAGAGCAATCACGAAAGGGCAAAGTACACTGGGCATGAGCGGTAGTAGGACAAAAATAGGATTCTTTTATAAATATACGTGCAAACTACACAGGGCTTTAGGTCCATCACATGCCGACACATCTGTCTGCTGGGTTGCTGAAATGGGCAAGCATTTTCTATTTTTGACAGGCATGATGGACCCACCTCCTTGGGTTAACAACTCTTGTCCACCCAACCTTTAACCTTACTGATCACGTATTTAGCTTCCTCTTGTTTGATATATCTGTACAGGCACTGTCAGAGCATTGACCTCCAGAAACGATCTCAAAAGAGCAGAAGCAACCTAACACTTGTGACTGATCTCGCACACTTTACCGAGAACACCTTCATAAACGCAGCTAATATTCACATTGAATCAGGCGAGTCATCAAGTAACTGGGCATCAATGGGTTCACTGACCACTTTTTCAAATGGACGTATGCATCTCTTATCGACCTACGTTTTGGAGTCTTTAAACATTCATGTCAAATAAAATGTCTTGTAAATATAACCACGGTCCCACATGCTGACAGCTGAGACTGTCAAAAGGACTAGACTGTAACATATGGAAGACTCCCCCGCTTGCACAGTCCATGGGTTCAGCCTCTGCGACCCCTTCCCCCCCCTCCCTCCCCCGCCCAAATATCTGCCGTTAAACACCTTTCAACACTACATAAAACATTACTGATATACAGTATACAACAGATGTACTGATATACACTCTCCATTCACTGCTGCAGCACCTTCTACAGAGAAAGCAAACAAAGACGACACATTATCAGTAGCCATCATGAACAAACCAGAAGAAGCAGCCAATAAATTGAACACCGCTAATGTAGAGCAGTTTTGATTACAACTGTTGCTCTTAGTGTTGCTGAATCCCGCACCGTGCGGACTTGATTGTAGCCCATTATCTTTCAGTTCAGGGATGAATGTGGTCCATTAGCTTTAAGTGCAGTTTACTTGTGCAATTTACATAAAAATAGACTCGCTCATTCTGTAGTGAAATTTCCCCGCTTACATTTTTTCAGCATTGGCCTGTGTGGAGCATTGATGACAGTCTTTTAAGAGTTATATTTAATTCTACTTGTATACTCTTGACCTGCAGGACACCAGGCAAGGGCAAGGACAAGATAAACTCAGGCAACATGGGAAAACGTAATATTAAACCCACAGGATATGAAAGCACCTGGGCCTACATCCTGCGTTGCTACCCACTGCCAGTCCACTGACAATTCATGAATCAATAGCTGTTTCCAGCCAATTTGGTTTCAGCTGGTAGGTAATAAGGTGGTTATTTCTGTCTTCTTAGCTGTAATGCTGGAGAAAGCTGTCTTCTCTCCCATTTAAAGTTTCAGAAAGGCAATCACTGTGATCTCATCTCCCTGCTTAGCGAATGTATTGCAGTTCAAACTATTCATTCACAGACACAGTTCTCACACGCTTTCATAAGAACACACTTTAGCCATGACTAAAAGCAGGTAAACTCTGACAAGGGAGAGATTCACATTTGATGTCAAACCTAAGCTGGCACACGTAACATGTAAAAGTATTAAATGGCTACTTATTGTATGCACGGAATGGGTGTAAGATTTCAACGTATTTCCACTGCGCTTGACCTGCATCATCCCTCACTCCAAAGTCTGTCTGATCCTGTAATGAGTCACACTTAGCAGCACTTAATAGAGTTTAAAATCCCTGGTGCAACATGGCTGCTGTGCTCTTTATATCGCTTTGAATAAAAGCTTGAGGCAAATCAATCAAAAGGGACAACAGGGAAAACATCCACATACACTGTACAATTAATGACCTGGTTAGCCCTTGCTCACTAGAAAATTCACTTTTGAACTACAAGGGGATGTGTTTGCCCAACAAGAACAAAGAACGAAAGCATCACCTTACAAGTGCTCTGCGTGTACTACAAAAGAATGCTGACACCATGGGAAATCTTCCACAAGAGTTTCAGGATTCTCTGTGCCCTCAGGACTTGTTCAGAAGAAAACAAAAGGGTAAGAAAGCAAGGAGGACACAAACACACAAGCGTGAACCTAACACAGAGGGACACTTGCATAAATCCTCCATCTCTCCCTACTGGGGACAAAGGGCACATCTGATGCTGGATGAAAAGGGTGGGGGTTTAAAGCGTGAGCGGCCCCGGCACTACAAACTTCACTCCAAAACCAAAGCTCACCCGCAACAACTCATTTATGAAAGCCGCCATTATCGCATTCTTTCCATACCAAAATCACACGGTGCAAGGGATTTTTTTTATGGGCGGGACTGCGGGTTGGTTTACGCAACTACTGACGGACTCCTAACGTAGTATAGTAGAATTCCCTGAGCAACACAACAGAAACGGCATAGTTTGAGGTGATGGAGCTAAAGGGAAAAGGTCATACAGAGACACTGGGGACAGCAAAGACGACATCACTCACCACAGTGGAATGGGATTTTTTTTAAAATTGAGCAAAACTGCATGTTGCAGGAAAGGCCCAGAGCACAGTGCACAGTGAGGGCATAAAGTCATGCACACATCCCTGTGAAGAGACTGTGTGGCTGAGAAGGGTGTGTTTCTTCACAAGGGGAGACACACACACTGATGCAAGTGTTAAAAAAAAATCAAGTCCAGAGGAATGGTGATCTGATAATTCATTCACCTATTCATCTCTTCCTTTATTGGTTGCTCAGCTAGAGTGACTCCCAGACATCTGGGGATTTCATTCTTAAAAGGCATACAATTATGTCATATATTGTAAGCTGACAGGGTGTTATGGAAAATTAAAAAATAATGCATGTACAAAAGAATGTGGGGTTTATCAAGGATGTTGCATGGATGTGTGCATATATATTTCATACGCATGACTGATAAAATCAGGAATATACATGTTATACAAGCTGAGTGTTTATCCACCTGCTGTGGAGGCTCCAGGACTGTGTGAGATGGCTGAGACCAGCCCTGCAATCAAAAACAGCCAAGTTAATGCATGAGAGAAGCATCAAAGTTCCTCTGAAGAGTGACCCGCATTCAGACCTCTGAGATGATAAGCACATGGTCCTGTCAATATTTGGACAGAGGAGGCATATTTGCTCATTCCAGTCAGAGTTCAGTAAACTACCACAACCCCAGTGGTGACATTCCTCTACGGTGCCGTTTCCATCCGACTAGCGGGATTCACCAGCTGAACTTTACACTTTTGGAAAGCATCTCCTTAATACTGTGCTCAGAGAGCATTCTACCCATTCTACCCATGTACTATATGTTCCACAGATTACCTAAACATTAAAAACTCATTAGCTATCTTAGGTGCATTACATCCATCCTGAAGTCTGCCTCACCTTCCAAAACTGCAAAATAAATAGCCAGTGTTCATCTCTAGAGCAGATCGTTTTGCTGATAGTCTCAGGGAACAAACAGAGGGTTAACAGGCTGCGCTACCTCAGCTGTCAGCAATTACACTTCCCTCCCTCTGCAGAACAGCATGAGGCTCCCCCACCACCCTCCTCTATGTAAATAGCTATGTGATGTCCACGGAGTGGATCAAGGTTAAAATAAGAACTTTCATTTATAATTTCACACACTACAGAGTAAGACAGAATGCCTACTTTAAAGTCCTGTGCACAAATGCACAAGGTAAGCCATATCTTTAAAGGCCCTACCTACACTTATACAAGACTTAATCTGACAATCTTCCATTTTCAAGTATTCTGTTTTTTTGATTCCTGTGACACATACAGACACAAATACACAAGCACTTCCCACACACAGCCTCAACAGAACATTATGGGCCTTCATTAACACGTTCGTCAAATAGACCCGATGCCGCCCCACACGCCATACATCCACGGACGCAAGCCGTCTGAGTTACAAAATCAGAATAAACAACACCGCATCTCATTGAATCCTAACCTATCCCTCCCCCACCCTGGGAGCAATAGCAGACGGGCCTTAATGCAGAGAGGATGGGCCAGCACACAGCTTAATGCTTTTTGTGCCCAGTCCAGCAGAGAGCTTCATCATGTATTTAGCCTTAGGCTTCTAGCCCCAGAAGTTGGTTTCCAAACACAGCCAGCAATCCAAGAAAGCCCCATCCAGGGGCCCCAGGGACCACGCTCTTCCTAGTCGGGAGCTCCAGCAAGCCAGAAGCCATTGGAAGACAGCACTTTTCTGATGGGAAGCAGAGGAAGCCACAAGCCTCAGTTAGCGACTCAGCAGCTGCACATGGCCAAATGACAAAAATCTTCTCCCAGCATCCAAAGATTTTTGGTTACAGTAAGCAAGCTATATCCAGGCGGCAGGGGCCCATCCTGTTAGAAGTGGTTTGTCAGAGGTCACTGGTCACACATTTAAGCTGGGGCTGCTCAGAGTAGGCAGTGACACCCTTGCTGTCAATCAGCACATTTGCCCCTCCCATCTGTCAGTTATTCTCAATCCTAAAACACGTGATCTCGAATGCAGTGCAAAATTTTACAGTGCATACAGTGAGTGGATGGCTTACATTCACATTGACTTCCCCATGCTAAATCAGAGCATGTACCATATCTCATTTATGTATTGATGCTTTTCACTCAAGGAAGACCCTTCACTTGGGGAGCTTACCTGTGGCAGACTTGGCATTGGCCACCGTCATTTTTCCCTACCACACAGGACAACCTTGAGAGTCCAGAGACTCAAACAACCAAAGGCACGTCTCTGTGTTCCTTCAACCTCCCTGAGAACAAGGGGGGCCTGCAGAGCGGGGAGAGGCAAAAATCCCACATCAGTGACGTGTCCCACATTTAAAACCCAGTGAATACATGCCACAGCTCTCCATTCACGTATGATTGGCGTGCCCCATTTCTCTAATGCAGTCCTGTCATTTGATAATTAACTTTAATTAGCTGCCACTTAAATGTGGGTTTGATATTTTCCCCTTTATTCAAGCATCATTATAAAAGTCAGAATTGTGCTTTATTTTAATCAAGGTGTGAAAAAACAAAAATTGATGTTGCAATACTACGAAAATGTTGTTATTGCAACACATTCCATACCTTAACGTTTTACGCATAATTACAGCACTAACACAACCACAGATTTTGCATAAACCTGCCCATGGTTTGTTTGCCCCGGTTTCATGAACCCCACCCACTTCACAAACTCCGCCCTCTAAAGAGCATCTCCAATAACACAAGCTTCATCCATCTGTACTGCTGGGGTGCATTCAATACACAAAGTGCAGGCATATTCACATATGCTGCTTCATGAAATAATAAAGCCAACTGTTTCTGGTACATGTATTATACATGAGTAGCAAAGCCACCATTAATACAGATGCTACCAAACCACTATATAGTGATAATTCAGTTGTTAATTCAACACTAACACTGGTTATGTATAAATATGCTTCCTCAACTGCTACAAACTATGTAGAGCAGCTGCTACAGCTGCACAGCATTTCTGACGCCTAATTAATCTACCATGACAAATACACCGGTTCAAACATCATCACCACGCCCATGAAACTAATGAAGAATGTGTCTGCAGGGTTTTGATTAAAGACGCAAACAGTTTCACATGAAAGAATTCTTCATGAGCAAATGTTCTCAACTCATCAAAACAGTGAATACTGAATGCAACCCAGGTTGATACGTTCTCCTTCTCTGTCCAGCTGTCTTGAAGACAGATCCCATATCATACAATCCTGTCTAAATCTAATCAAAAACACACCCAAGAGTAAGAGGACAAAGTGATGTCACAAAAATGACAGCGCATCTAGGCTACATGGCAACAGTGCATTTCATATGGCAAAGACAAAATGTTACACACAGCTTTAAGACTGGAACTGTAAAGTATCTTCCTGGAGGCTTCTGAACGGCCCAGTCAGCAAGCTGCACACCTTGACTGCAGGCTGAGCGTTAAGGCCCGGGCTTGAAAACAGCCACGTCATCTGCCAAAAATGACCTGGAGCCGCGGGTAGCAGAAACTGAATAAGGGACAGGCGTGGGTATGTCAGCAGGGATTGCTTGCCTCAGCTAGGACGACATCAATGGAGTAACACCTATACTCCAATGACCGCCCACTTCACTGTGGTGCGCTGTTACTTGTAGCGTGGAAAATAGCCATTGGCTGTGTGCAAGTGTACCGGAGGACAGCATTTGCCTCACTTCAATGCCCCTGCATGAGTGCAGAGGATGCCACAATAAGAGAAGCATAACGTACAGCTGGTGATTCCAAAAAGAAACAGGGCTGCATAAAGGAGAAAAGGCATAAGAACCAGTCTAGCTAATGGAAGACAGAGCACTGCTCCAAGGCTTTGTGTGATAATCACATGACTGCTACCTTGTGAAGCAGAAAACAGGATAAGCTGGACATGAGGAGCAAAATGCAATTCGTTCCACATTTGCAGACAAGTCAATTTTGTTAATGTTAACGCTAAGTGACAAATAGTGACATTAACCAAAGCGCTGCCAATGGACAGTATTGTTATCTGAGCATAAGAAAATGTATAAGCCTACCTGCAGGAACCATGTCAAAAAAAGGGAATCAAAAGCTGGGCAAATACCCAAGAGACTGAGGAGGAGTTATGACGCCAATTTTGAGATCATGGTTGCTAATGAAGCAGAAGCGTCCAGCAACTGCCAAAAAATACTGCTAAAATAACATGGTGTGGGCAAGAAGAACAGCATTTCAATGCAAACTATCCAAGAAAATTCTCTTCATGGACGTAATTGTGGTTGATTTGAAGACATCTATGATATGCAAGCTATGCAAGTCACTCTGGATGAGAACATCTGCTAAGCCAATGTGTAATGTGTGTAATCGGGACCGCCTCATATTCTGGACAACACAGAATGCATGGCCAGCGTCAGGGTGCAAACAAACAGACCAGATCCAGTGCAACTTTTCACACTTTGACGACTTCCTGTGCGCCACACAGAGGCCAGGAAGATGAAGGGAGCTCTGACCAGTGAGAGACAGCAATATGCTCAGACATTCCTGTCTGCATCTGCGCCCAGAGTCAGAGAGTGAAAGAAAGAAATGACTTGTTTCGGAGACGTTATTAAAATAACTAACTGTATTCCACACAAGCACCGCAGGACACACATCCAATACCAACACACTGTACAAACAGTGGAGAGCTGCAGAGTACCAGTGCCGTTACTGCCTTCTTAACAACATTATTGGCTACTGCACATTAACATTTAAGAGGTCTGACTTGGCTTTATGTTTATGTGTAGGAAGTGGTGGTCAGTAAAGGTTAGGCGGGTATATTTCTCCCACTCTCTGACTCACACTTTGAAAGGAGCCCCACCCACTCTCACCTGTGGGATTGGATCTGACGCTTCACCCCGATCCAACCTCCAGCTCCTGTGTCCCAGCGTCCTCCAGCTACGCCGCTCTCATCTGTCACCCCAGGAAACCACAGAACCTGCAGAGAGAGGACTGTTCAATAAGAGGAGAGGGAATGGATAAACACTTCTGGGTGCCGAAACGGTCTCAGAACAGATGAGCAGTCTTTCCTGTATGTATGTGTGTGTGTGTGTGTGTGTGTTGGTTTGGGAATGGGTGGTAAAGCCGCCTCGCTTGTCCTCTCCTCACATATCTCGGCCCTACTGTGTGGGACGGGGGCCGGTCACTGTACTGCATTCACCACAGTGCAGGGCATTGTTTCCCCTCTGAACCACATTGAATCATGTGTTTGACCCAGTCTCTGGTCTTTGAACTGGTCACGTGTGCCCCAGGGAGAGACAGAAAGATGCTGACGGTACAGTTCTAATACTCGGGTATCAACTGATGGTTCAGAGGATGAATTGGTTTCCCAGAAATTTGCACTGAAAAGCCCAACCTGGATCTCAGACTGTCAGAGCTGGTAATCCTGCTGAATCGAACATGTTCCAGAATGCAAAACACTGACCAGTCAAATTCCACCCGCGGCCGGGCTTGACTCAGGCTGCTCAAAGCATTAAAAAGGGTCAAGGGTAATTCTGGTAAAGTTCACACCTAAAGGCAATTGAATACATCTCATTTGGAAGTAAGCGTAAGAAAAATGCAGCATGTGAGGCCCTCAGACACACAGGTACCCACACACAACGCGCTGACACTCTGCCCCAGAGTGCGGCCTGCAGACAGGGCGTGCCACCCACTGTAGCTGTCGCCCACGTGCCCGCAGCTCTGAATTCCCAGGATTCTCCTACGGCCAAATTAAAAACAGCAGGATATAATAAGCAGGGAATGGGGATGAATGGAGCTTTCTGTAAGCAGCACTGCACTCCTCACTCTGCCTTTCTTATACGGGGCTCTCAGTTTGCCCTGGCTAGCACTCCCTCAGCCTCTACCTTGGGCCTCACCACAATGCTCTCCCTGGAAGTAGCACTGTATATGTGCAAAGCATACAGTCTTACAGCCCTGAGTGGCACAGTTAAGTACAGGGAATCAGGCAGAGCAGAGGAAACCTTGAGACAGAAAAAAAAACAAGAAAAACCAATTACACAAATGAATCACCATCGGTTAAGATGTCTGATAAGCTGCACACTGCTTACTGATGAGCTGAGGCAGACAAAATGAGTTAAAATACCCAAGCAGGGAACAGAGCAATTTACAGAAGATTGGCAAATTTGGGAACCATATGTACATAGGCAGTCTCTCACAGCTTACATGTTTGCATATCATCTATTTATACTGCTAGATAAACTGTAGTGATTCAGTTAAATTCCACCTGGGATTTTAACCTGTCCCAGTTAAACTGCTCAACTCCTGGAACACTAATGCCTTAAAACATACTAGTAATTTTCTGAACCTGACACTTTCTTTATGCATGGCTGCATTCACTCACAGAAAATGATCAATTAAGGCAGCTTGACTGCATAGGTGAACTACTATAAACAAGTGACTTTCTATGTGTGTGATGTGGAGTATCAGGCACTGCTTGATCCTCAAATGATAATGATCCCTGAAAATACTACACTTACATGACTACAGCATTAGGTAACACAACAGTTACAGATGTGAAACTTTCTGTTGGCTGTTTTTGCATTTTACAGCTAAAAGGGGGTTTGTGTCATGAGTGCTGCCTCAGAGGCATGCAGTTACAGATAATACTGCCTCCTGGGCAAAGTCTGTTATCTCAAGAGGACCTTATTAAATTTCATGTTTCCAAAATTGATGAAATGTCTTGACAATGATTGAATTGAGATCTGGAACCATCCTTGGCGCATGCACACACCCATGTACATGCATGCACACAATGCACTATTCCACACGGATTACACAACTCCTAAACCAAAACTGACAATTCATTCTGAGTATTCAAATCGGCAACGGGTCGGTGCTAGCTAGTCAAAACGACACCCCTCTGTGCAGACACCATCCTTTTAACAAATGTTTAGGTACATTTTCTTTTGCTGCCAAACTTGTTTTCCATGTGGGGGTGAGGCTCATTCTCACTCTGTTCTGATTGTTCCTATCAATGATTCAATGTGTTTGACGTCAGCTTCCAATGAATGCAGATCACAGGTGTTACTTTCTGCAGTGTTCTCAGGATCCCATTCATAAATTATTGATGAGAAAAAAACACTCTGAAATAAGCATTCATACACTGATTCGTGTACTGATCCAGGTAATCAACACATTGCTGCTGTGCTGTGTAAACCCTGGGGAAGGTTTTCTTAAAACGCCTGTGAAACTGAGTAATGACTGATACTACGGCAGCGAGTTGTTCCCTGAACGATTCTTTAACAACCGAAAGTAGTGCAACACAGACTAGTATGTACAGACTAGTATGGGGAGGCAGAAATGATAATGGTACTTTTTTCCAATGTAAACCAAAGCCAAACCTCCCACCTTAAACTAAATAAACTGATTTTTTTGCTGTCAAAGAATGAAGCATATGACACCTAAGGTATGCTGGGGAATTATCCATCAAAGTCATTCTCAAATGAAATTAATAACTTTAATGAACTGGGCCCCATGTTTTTGAATTCCCAGGACAAAAAAGAGATTTCAAAACAAACCTTATTTCATTAAGAAATACACACATACGCCTACTGTACAAAATCTCAAAAAAAAAAAACACGACCCATTACGACACTGCTAACTGGAGCACACAAATAGACCATGGAGAACAGGACTAAAGACCCACCTATACAGACTCCACAAGCATAACTCAGCCATTCCTTTGTGTAGTCTTATGGTATGGTATGCTGTACTGCCAAAGCGCACTTGTGAATTTATTGAGACACTAGTTATCACGATTTATCTCAGCACTGCAAGGGGTTTGCACATATTTGGATGTGGTCAGCTGTGTTTTGTATTTACCATCTCCCATGTGACTATTAGATGCACTTCCAGCTCCTCCTATGCAAGTCACTCTCGATGAGAGCGTCTGCTAAATGATAAAACGACAAAAAGTTACATAAATGTAGGACGCCTTTCTAAAAACCACCACTGCCTAAATTAGATCAGGTGAGTCTCAACAAACTCCCCCAAGCCGTAATTTAATCCCAGACGTTACAGAACCCTTATCATCAACCCACAAACCAACAGGCTGCATTTTTTCCTTATTTCTCTTCCTCTCCAACACTCACACTGTCTTCACCCTTCGCTTTCGCCCCACTCCATTCCAATTAGTGTGCTGTAAATTACAGCTTCCCAACAGATACTGCAGGACAGTGGTATTTATGCTCTCACACAATTCTGAAGGACTCCACTGAAATGTTTGGGCATGGGTGGCGGTAAGCAAAAGTCCATCAGGCTAAGTGCAGGACAGTAAACCAGCAAAATGCGTCATCTCTCCCTCCACCAATGCTTTACTGGACATACTGTGCGTACAGGCAGCTGTGTGGTAGCAGTGTGACTTGGAACAGGCTAAAATAAGGGACAAAGGTGCTGTTCACACGTAATGTTGTTGTGAGTCTGTTGCCATGTACAAGTGTGACAGGAATGAGATGGCTACCTGTGTGTACACAGAACTGAACTTGCTAGTTTCTGGAGCCCATGAGAGTTTTGCTAATGCTAGGCCCGAGCTGTGCTGACACTCTGCCGGAGCTGTGCTCACGCGAGGCTGGAGCTATGCTAATGCAAGAAGAGAGCTGTGCTAACGCACTAGCCCTGTTCAGCAGCTTGGTTTTCCATACCTTACCACTTCAACCTTACATATGTGACCCAAGAGCTGAAAACACACACGCGTCTGTTTGGGGTGAAAGCCAAAGCTAACTAGCCAGACCCAAGGCTAACACATAGGCTTACCAGTACTGCGTTCCTTCAAGCAGACCCAGACTGCGCATGAACCCCAAAACAAAGCCAGTTCATGGTTTTCCTGCCAATATTCTGACCCTTCAATAAAACTGGCTTTCAGCTTCTTTTTATTTACTTCCATTAACTTTAATAACCGAGTTTGTAGCTGACAAAAAACTTCTTAATGTGAACAAACACAACAACCTGTTTTCCTTATCATTTCCACTATCAATTTCACTGACCGTTCACCATGGTTTTCTTCTTCTATTTTTGTTTGACAATCTATTCCACTTACAGTGCAAAGCACGCTCTGTATGTTTCCAAAAATTAACATCCACCCACATATCACTTATCTCTGACAATAATAGCCATAATAACAACAATATTCATGTATATTCCTTTAATGGTTTAAAGATATCTACACCAGCTACCTGTATTCTACATCACAAGTAGACAAATGAATGTCCTTAACAGAAATGTGTATACTAAATCCAACAGCCCCTGAGAGATGACCTACACTACAGTTACCTGGGGGCAAACTTGTACCACTGGCTGAAAAGAACAGGTTTCACATTAAGGTTTATGATACTATTACTGAAGGATCCTGATCCAAATTTCCCAAAACTTTCTCTACTTTGGTGTATCAAAAGTAATTGGTATTTTGCCACATTGCCTTATAAGTCAATACACAGATAAAATTGTGTGATATAATTCTCATTATCTGTCCTGCCTGTAGGTCCTACAGATACATTAATTCATGGGAGTATTCTGTCTGATGTATCTGACTTCCACACTCTCTCCAGGTCCTGTTTGAGATATGGTAGTGTAGATTACAAGACTTCAATTTGGCCGCTGGCAGAACACTATCAACTGCAAGGGTGACAAAACTTTGGATGAATAGACTTAAAGAGCAAAAGTTGTAACTAAGCTTTCAACTTAGAGTGACAATGTCCATTGTTCTGGTCCAGTTTCAACTTCTTCCCATTGTTACTCTTGACAGCGTGCACAATTTTGCATGAATGTTGCATATTTCTTGGTCGTAGTTTGCAGAGGTGTATTAGAAACCTGTTGATGCCCTACGTCCCATGCATGCCAAGTGGACCTGCCGAAAGTGTTTTTCACAAATGCCGGTTACTACTGAAAGCATTAACTCAAACATCATAACATCTGACATGTTTATCGGGCATGGCTTCTGGATGGGCATAAACCATATATTTCCTAAGTCTCTGGCCACAGAGGGGTAGGGTTGCCTCAGCCCTGCTGCACATTAGCACCTTCTGTTGACATGTCAGGCACCTGCGCATTACTCAGATAACGTCTTTGGAGATGCACCTACCTGGTCTGCTCCACTGTGTTGGACTGTAGAACCTAAGGTTCGAAAAATAGCCATTGGCTGCATGTGTGAATGTGTAAGTGTGTGTGTGTGTGTGTGTGTGTGTGTGTGTGTGTGTGTGTGTGTGAGTGAATTTAATGGAGGATTACATTCATCACACTTTAGTACTCATCCATGAGTGTAGTGGTGTGGTGAGCCTCATGTACAATAGGCAATTCCAAAGTTAGGGTAAAAAAAGACATAAAAGTGTAGGTCCCAGTATCTTCACAGCAACGACTAGCCTAATATTCTAAATATAGTTATGCATAAATTACTTTTCTTCAGATTTTTGTGTAAATTTGATCGCTTTGTGTAAATTTGGCTCAATCTTCAAACATCACCTTTGGATGCAGTCCTGTAAGTCGCCAGTCTTTCAGTTGGAAAGTCTTGTGGTTACCCATAGCCTCTCATTTGACTATGCACTCTGAGTGACACACACCAGTCATGAACGCAGAGAGCAGGATGTGTGCTTCCTTCATACAGTTTACACCTTTGCTGGTCAAGCTTTGCGCTCCCTCCCCTCCATTCCCATTGTCTGCTCATAATGAATCTCGCTGTATCCGCTCCATCATGGCAGAGAGGATTCATATCCTCCACCACTATGCAATACAGATTGCAATCACAGACCCAGCCATGACTGGAAATGAGCGATACGCCTTGGAAAAATGTTCCTGGCCACAAAGCGTTGTGCGTTTCCTGATCTATTCTTGAACAAATGACATGGGCCAAAGCAGTCAGTCCCAGCAGGCCATCAACTTGAAAACAACACCAAACAAAAGCTTGCTAAAGACACGTGTGACAGAGGATAAGCCCTAGACAAGCGCAAGAGCAGAATTCGGCATAAGCCTAACATGCACACACTTCAAACATGCACACATGTCATCAAATCCATGTCATGTCCTGACCACTCCAAGGGTTACAAATCTTTGCAGAAGCTGTAGACGTGAACCTATATCAAGTAACTGTAGCATGAAGAGAGGACAGACCTGTTTTGAAATAGACATGCATCACATGTGCAGCCACAAACTAGCCTGAATCCTTGTAAGACTAAAAATGCTGTTCTGTCCAGGCCAAAGCTGGCTTAAACACAGACACATCATAAAGGTACAATATTTAGTGTCCCAAAGTCAGACAAGGCATGTCTTTTTATTCATGTTTTAAAAGGAACTGGACAACTTAACCTTGAGCTTGCAACAGCAAACACTTTTACTGCTTGAACCACTCAGGAGCCATGTCACCATTACAGCTAACTTGCGTAGGCAACTTTAAAAATCCCTATGCTGTAACAACACTGTAGTGAGACATGTTCAACTTGAATACTTAAAGTAAACCTAGCTATCACTAATGCATCTCCCAACATCCTTCACAGTTAAGCTCTGGTTAACACCTTTATAATTATTCCTATTTGGATCTTGATCATTTGTCTTGGTTAATCAGTGCTGGGTGTAAAATGTAACGTAAATGTAAAATCCCTTTTCTGAGTATACACCTAGCAGCTCCATATGGAACTGTGCAAAAAAATCAGCTGAACTACACCCCAGCTCTGGTTTGGTTAGTTATGTCACAACCACCAAAAGCTTCAAACTACAGCTGATGGGTACAGCAGATGACACATGCTCTACTCATGTTCATCACTGAAGCATGCAAAAGTCACACTACAGATGTATGCTCACAACAAGGAAAGTAACAGCCCAGCTTGTGAAAATATATAACACAGTGTGTGCAATTCAAATGTGCAGAGAAGTATTTGGAAGGTCGGCTAGCAGATAAAGCTTTGAAGTTGAAGTATATTTCAAAAATTGAATAAACAAAAATTCACATGGCTAACAAGAAGGGAGGACATACTATTTCCAGTAACACTTAACAAGTGGTTATCTCACATGTATTTTTGTAATGAGCTGGTTGACTAAAATTTCATTCCAGACCTTGGCATATTAGGTTCTGTAATTACTATTTGCTACATTTTTCTTGTTTCCTCACACAGTGGATGATTCAAATTTTGCATGTTATAATTTGGAGCAAAGACAGACTCCTGTAAAAGGTTACCAGCTACAGAGATAAGAGGTTTAGATCCATAATTTAATCAGTGGGACATTTCCAGCTTGAGTCATTTTTTATCTTGGAGGAGAGGAGGGGAGAACATTGATTTTTTTTTCCCCCATTGCTCTAGACTACATGACATCCAATTCCCTGTACACAAAAAATAAAGAAAAAAATAAAATATATAATTTTACATTGTCTTCATTAATTAAACAATGATACAATCTGAGGTGAGATAATCAGGCAATATAATGGATTTTGCTGATGAGGCAGCATTATAAGTAAACAAGCTTCCACACTTTTATTAATGTTTGTGTAATATGTTTTACACACTGACACTGAGTCTCAGCGTATCAGTCCACGTTGTATATTTCCTCTGCGGTTAATACATAAATGGGTATGGGCTGGAAACACTTAAGGGGTGTGTGATATGCGCTACGTTAGATCAAAGACCATAGCACAGGTGTAATGTCAAAATCCACTTGGCCAGATTTCACGTTTCCACTACAGCAGCACTGTATGCTGCTGGCTACTGTCCAGCTGCATCCACGCTGAATACACCAACGGGTTAATCTTTGTGGACACTAGGCTAAGAGAGATTTGTCCACGCAAGTGGCAGGAAAGTGAGCAGTTAGCAGGAACCCCAACAGATTCTAGCTAACGTTATGCATTTCCCACATGTAATGCCGACTAGTGACAGATGACCGTTTAACGGCGGTATTAGAATTGTGTTCGCAGCCCCCAACCCTGACCTCACTAACCTAATATCCTGTGGAAGCGGATTTTCTTGTATGACCGGTGGCGAAGCATATTGTACACCAGAATCAATATTGATGGGAATGTACATTTAAGTTACAGGTTTTAACTTCCACAACGTGTTCCATAACAGGTCTATTTACTGTTCATTTCAAACAGAGGGGGCTTTGAAAGGTAGCAACAGAACAAAATTCCTTGCAAATGCAAATCAGGGTATTTTCAGAAACTTAAAGTCGATCGGAAAGGCAAACTCACATGCTGACCGCATGTTCCGTAGCATTACAGCTCACCGGAGCGTGCTGGCTAGCTGACCATCCTTTTATACAAAAGCTGCATGTATATATCGAGCCAAATTTAATTAGCTAGTTGGCTGGACTATGGACGAAGAAATAAGGACTTAATAGTCAGCTTCTAATTTGGCGAATTAATTTCGCTGGCGCTGCCTTTCAAATTGGCAGTAACGTAAGCTAACCTTAGCTGGCTAAACAGCAACAGAAGATCTGGCGATACCCAGTGATGCTGATACTTATAGGCTAGCTGACTAAACTTCTGGAGTTGATGTTTTTCCACTGATACGCCTGGACGTGCTCCGTTAGAATATAGCTAAACTTTGCCTTTTCATCTAACGTTCAGCACAGCAGTGTGCAGCTTGCTCATTTGTCTAAGCGAGCTAGCTACCTCTGAATTGTGACTCACACATACACACGTCCTTTTCGTCAGGCGTGTACACAGTAATGAACCGACCCCGGGTCCGAACAGACTGATGTCCCGTTTAAAAACCCATAATGCTGTCAACACAATTAGCTGGCGAAAACATACGAAACTCACAAGTAGCTATAACCAGACTTTTATTACTGTGCCGTTCGCTACACGTGCGGCCATTTTTGTTTCCTCCATTCAACCTAACGACGTAGCTAGCTAACAGTTCAGCTAGCTATCTTAGGTAGATACTCACATGGGTGAGAAGCTGGATTAAGATTTCCTTTTGTCATTGTAGCTAACATTAGCTCGCTAGGTTCCTACCAAGAATACAGTTTCATTTTAGCTCTAAGGCTAAAGTCACAGAATCACCCATCACTTTGAAAAAAGAGCCCAAGATGCTGAATTAGCCAGATAGCTGGATCGCAAATTTGCTTGCTTGCTCCTACTTATTATAGATTGCTAGCTAGCTAGACACACTACTGGGGCAAAGCCTATTATAACTACGTTAGCTAGCTAAGCTAGTTAGCGATCTATAAATTTAAATAGGTAGCCAATAGCACTGTCCGGTAAAAAAAAAATCAGATCGCTCACACTTTATGTCACTTGCTGATTAATAGACACAGACTGATCAAAGCTATCCAAATATGTTGGAAAAGAATGACTTACCTGATATTGTCTATAGCTACTGAACTGTCCCGGTCAGAATTTCAAACCCCGACAGTTGTCTTCCACGCTAGAGGACGCGCAACAACTATCCACGCACTGTATGTCAATCAAGCCGTCGAGCCTTGCCCTCTCTGTGACGTTTTTGTGTTAGGATTAGTAGGAGCCTCCCCCCTTATGCAGGAAACATGTAGTCGTTGTATTTAACGGCCATTGCTTACATGGGATATTGTCCAATACATATTCATGTGCAATATACTTTTCATACAGCCATGCAGCGTTGTGAGCTTATAATACTTTACTGTATATAGAATTGTAGAACAGATTTGTTTTTTTATTCATTATGACGTGTGGCCCTTCAAAAATACAAAATCTCCCATAGGTAATCAATGAGGAATGTCCGTCATGACTGTCTTTCCATTGCCATATAAAGCAATCAGCATATAAACAATAAAAGAAAAGCTAAAAAACAGCATTGCAGATTAGTTACTGGAAATGATTTTATGTATATGCTTTGTTCCATTTAATATACCAAATATATTCAGGTTGGGGTTTGCATAAGTCAGGGTATGTTGTTTTTTGTTATGAAAAATAAAATGCAATCAAATCAATTAGCATGTGGTTTGACTTCAAACTTACTAAGATTCACTGTAGATGCTACACACATTAATTTCCAATATAAAAATGTCATGGCAGGGAAAATAAGAAGCCACAGTAAGCCATTGTTATGCCTGGGATGCCTGGGTGATTTCACCACATCACTGATGCCTGCAGGAAAGCTTGTGTACATGTTCCCTTCCTGGGGCACACATGTACAAAGACAAATAAGTAGAGGAGCATTCTGCCTCTTTAATGTTGTATTTCAAGATGTACAACCCCACGTTCCATTATTTATGAAACAAATGAAAGGTTTTAGAACAAAAGACCAGGCTGGCTTTGTGTCAAGTGTGTATATATGCAGTTGTCCTGTCTCAGAACCTGCCAGAGACATCTACTAAATTGTATTCTAGTTGATATGGCCACATCTGTAACAGTCACTGGTCATTATATGACAGTGTTTCATTTAAGGATTAAAAATTTTTTTACATGTAAATATATTTTCAGGCTTTATCAATATGATAGTGGGATCTGTTATAAGTAATAATAGGATCATTATGCAGACTATAATAATATATGTATATAGTATGGTAATATGTTATGTTTTACAGTATAGCAATGGACCTTTAACAATATCACAAAATGTAACCACAGTGTTTGTAATAAACCCTGCTTTTTTTTGAGAACAACTGGAGTTAACAGGGAACAGAGGTGTGCCTGACCACAGGAGGTCAGCATTGAGCCATTGATAAGTATCGTGAGCCTCAAAACTGCCCTTCACTTCAGTTTATTTATTTATTCTTTAAAAAGGCACAGTGTGTAAAGAAGACTATGTAAGATTTCTATAGTTTGATTTTAATGACCAGAAACAATGATAACAATGATGTTGTTTAAAGATGGAGAAATTAAGGTACAGTGCACATTGTAAAAATGTAAAAAAAAAAAAAAAGTTGAGTCCCATTCCCTGTGTTATGAAACACTTTACTGTTCCAAGACCACTTAAAATCCTTGTTGGGTCTGGGGGGAAGGGTCTCATTTTCAGAAGGTCTAAGCAAGGAAGCAAGGAAACATTGGCTCATGCCACAGCAATTTTTTAGCTAAATTACATCACAGGCATATGAAAGTAGAGAATGATTATCTGACAGATGAGAAAAGAGCTAAGTTAACAAATATACCATCAACAACATTTCCCCATTATCAAATATTATCTCACCACAGCAGTAACCTCAGTGTTTGACTGTGTGATTCAGCCAACTGTGTGCAGGAGATTAATGCCATTGTTTCTCGTCTCCTTGAGACTGAAGAGCAGAGAAGAGGAGTCCTAGAGAATCCAGGCAGCTCCTACATTAATGAGATTGTGTATTTCAGCTCAATTATCATTAACCTTGACTAAGAGGGACAGGCATTAATGAGGACAGGTCTGAGAAGCTCCTCAGTCGAAGAGAATAGAGGAACAGGCACCTCACAAAAACATAAGAAACCTAAGAAAGTATTCATGAATGTGAATTCAAAAATATACATATATGTTAATTTGAATCCGTTTACTTTATTTGTAATAGAACATCTAACCACTGAGTGATTTTTGGCATTAAATAATTAGTGAGCTACACTTTCCCTGATTAAAGAGACATCAATGTGTTTTAGTCACACCTTACCCATTACACTGGTTTCTAACCCTGACACAGAGCTAGCAATAAGCTTATTATGTGTCCTTGCTCCCTTCATCTCATAACATAGCAGAGCAGCACCTCATTCTACTTTGCGTACTTTGTACATCTTGGGTACAGCCTAACCTCAGAAGCTTCTGGTCAGATATAGAGTTGATATGTTACGCCAAACAATGATGGGGGTACAACAGACAACAAAAGAGCCATTCATTTTAAAATAATGAATTTTAATGGCACAGATTCACTTTACAAATCAAACTTGTTGTCTTTACAGGACTGATACACAAATAATGTATATACAGTATTAGTGTAGGTGTAGGAAGTAGTTTCCTTGTGGATGTCAGAGTGGTGATTGCATGCAGCTGGTGAGCCAGAGATCCGATAGCGTTGGAGTGATGCTGAAACATTCATGTTGGGGAGGTGCAATGCAGACAAATTTACTGACATCACCACACAGGTGGCTCCTCATATCTAAAGAGCAAAGAAAAACAGACAGATTACTGTAGCACCAATGTTCTCACTAAAAATCCAAAAGAGCTCTTGCTGAGTAGACTGAGAGGTACAATTACAGTCAAAGTTTTATCATTGTGAAGCGCCACAATACTTCATCATGATCTCTGCATTATAATGCAGTCATTGCAGTCATTCTCTGATTGATTGCTTTCTGTTTTTATGGTGATGTCATGGTTCATGCCAAATAACTTTCACATGGCTCTGTTTGAGGTTTAGCGTGTCTTATTTTAGAACACCTCAAAGTGTTCTCGACACCAAACATTAAACAGCACATTATTACAAAGTGTGTGTAGCCTCTTGCACTGAGTTATCTTAACTACCCTTAACTACCACCTTCCCTCATACCCTGATCACCTCATACCTTGACCGTGGGATGCTCTCACTGCTCTCTCTCAGCAGCAGGTCTGAGATCAGAGTGTCGGGCCCTGATCTTTTCCCATACCTGTGTGAACATTAACGTAGCAAATAGGGACAAAAAAGTCATTTCCTGTTTCATAGCACAGTTAAATAACAGAGCTCTATGGTGCTGAAAACGTGGCAAAAACCGTGCTCTAAAATGAGGCTGAGCTTCACATTGAAGCATGGATATTATTTGAATGGAGTAGAAGTCGATCATGATGTACACAAGTTTACGAACAGGCTTTTTTCACCACTGCAAAGCCCCACTGCATTAATTTATAATTCCCTTTTTACACAGAGTTGGAAACATGATGGAATTGCATGTGATTTTATGATGAGCATCACCACTAAGATGCTCTGATCAGTACTGCCAGATGCTAGATTGATTTCTTAAAATCCCCCATTTTTGGATGTCTACAATCTAAACAGTCAGACCCCTTCCATTATCCCTTTTAAGTGCTCCTGTCTTCAATTAACTATCATACATTTCCCCTTGACAACACCCCTATATATTTTCAATAGACTCCATTAAGGTATCGGTCTCCAGGACTCACCTCTGTCGTGTGATGAGGTTGATATAGTGTCTTAGGGCAGAGTAATATTTGGCAAGGTCCTCAGCGGGAGCATCGTCTCCAGGGTTGTCTGGTTTGGATGGGTATGCGTCTGCCATTGTGCAGATGCATATCAGCGTACAGAAGGCTGCAATGGCCAGCCATGTTCCCAAGGTCGGACGCATCTTCCACGAGCTAAGGACAGCCGACAGCAAGGGGGGAAAAGAACAAAGAATGGACAGTAATTAAAGCTACCTTCCTTGTGCCTTTGGCTTTTATAATGGGAACATGGCAGAGCATGAACAGAAAATTCCAGTGTAATGCTGTAAAGATCATATCTGGCACCACTGTAACTGAAAGGTGACATCAATTAATATGAGTTCTGAAGTAGCTGACAGAGACTGCATTTTTCCAGGTGAAGGTAATTTTTACCCTTTCATCAGCAACTGATTACGGATCAAAATTTTACATTAACTGGTTAGGGCTGGAATTATGAGTGGATAAGATAATTTTATATGGGTTGTTAAGGGCTGAAAGTCCCTAGAGCACACCTTCCAGCAAAATGCAGATCACATGACAAATTTGTGATGGCGGCAATCAAGTGTAGTCATCCTGCTGGCATGTAACAACATATCAGTCCTTTTTGATTCAAACAATATTACAAATCAAAGGAAAATCATGACATAGAGCACTGTATCATCCCTTGGTTCATACATTGAAAGAATTCGTTAACCCAGACAAGAATATATATGCATTGAGAATATAACAGAGAATATATTTTTCGCTCAATAAATATATTTAAAATAAATTATTACCGTTTTGGTATATTTCATTATACTTTGCTATTTGCATTAATGTATTTTAATGTCATTGCAATATGTTATTTGTCTGAACAAGACATTTATCAATATATTGCAATATATTACATTTCCATATGGGAAACGTGACTCATGGTCCAGAAACAAGCAAATCCCCAAACACCAAAGATTCAGTAAGACTTTGACAAATCAGCAGCTCGGACAGCACAGCCTGTGTACTGAGACTGGCGCACACAGGGAGATCTGGCTGCACAGAGGACAGGCTGTGCTCTCACTGTCAGCTCCATTCTGCATTTCATAGCTACATCTGAAAATTCTCTTGAGAAATCAGTGCAAACTGCAATATTGCAATATGTGCCACAACATGGAAAAAGTATTCACCAAACTGTCGCATGTAAATAGAAATCTTTACATCCATAGTAGCGTCAAACACATACAGGTTACACATGAAATGCCTTGTTTACGCTGTTAATTCTTTGAACCAAATAAAAGGTGAAAAGTACAGTCATATAAGGGAATCATTTTTTTTAGAATGAAATGACTCCACACACACGTTATAGACCTGACAGATATTGAGGTGATGACACCACTCTATAGCAAAGAGCTGCAGAACACCTGTATGACAGATACAGCCACTTGCCAGCACCAAGGCACGCAATGAGCACTGATACCAGGAAGAAAAGGAGGAATATGCTTAGATTCCCTTTGCATTTGATTCTGTACCGCTCCTGTGATATCTTTATTGTTGTCTGTTGTTGCAATTGTTGCTCACATTTTTTTTTGATACTGCATTGTCAGATTTGTGGCTTTGCCTCAAACATATTAATAACTTTTATGAATGAACAGAAATGTTATTCATAAAAAGGTCCTTTTGGCTAAGACCTTTGAGGGCTGCATTTGAAACAACTCCTTTGCTGTGTACTGATCAAGGATCTTTTCACTTGCATGAAGTGCACAAATGACCAGAGGTAAGCCACATAGGGATGAAAGAACAGCTGAGATTCCTTCAAAAATCAGCATGAACTGAATCGAGTAATGCTCAGGGAATGTTATTTTTCCAGCTATTTGACACATAGCTGTAGGATTCTAGGATCCCAGCATGCAGCTTAACCAAAATAGTTAAACTGAAAACATTCCATGTAATCTCTCCTTGTTTTTCATTTTTCATTTTAATGTTAGAAAGATATGAGCACGTCCGTGGGATAAGACAAAACATTTGTAATTATTTCACAACGTTCCGCTATGGATAATTTTAGTACGTTAAGAGTATTGAAAAGACGCAAGTGCCAACGACTTATTGGATATTTGTCGTAAAAGGTATATTACTCACTTTCAGTAGTGAAGACAGAAGTTATATCGGCCCGTTCTTCGGTGGTCTGCAGTTAAAGCCGCCCTGCGCTCTCATAGGTTTCTGTCATTCTGTGGGTTTTATATTGCATCGTGCGCGGGGTGCGCAAAGGGGAGGGCGCCCAGCCCCACATGCGAACGCACTTCTCTTATCTGCGCCCCGCGAAATCGGCGCGTCACGCAATTACCTGTCACCGTTTAAAAAACACCTTTACGATAAGCGTGATTGCTTTAGTCGGACGCAGACAGGAAATCTTTCTAAACCCTAACAACTTCTCTTGAGAAACTACAAGGGAAAAAAAGAAGTAAACATTTCAGAAGGGGTATCCTAAAGTGATCCTTAGAGATAGGTGTGAATTCAGTCAGTTTATTTTACGTGAATAGGGGAAATGACAGTCGACGTTTAACGTGATATGCTTTAGTCAGTTCAACCCGTTTAGAAAACCTTTGATATTAGACAATTCGATTTACAAACTACTACATGCTGCTGCTATTTTCAGTTCTTAAAAAGCTTGTTGATTATTCTTCATTAATCATACTGTTATTTAGCAGTGTAAACAAATCGACCAGGGAAATTATTGTTCCTTGCTATATATACTTACACCTATAGGCTGGAATACTGTTTACTGACTAACGTTAGACAACAATGAAATGTTCTGATTTAAGAAAATCAAGTGGGTTAGTTAAGATTAGGGTCCATCACTACTGAGTAAACTGTACTTTTCAATGGGCAGTTTAGGTATGCCTTTAGGAGGGTGTGCTAACGGCATACATGGCTGTCAGACAGTTTGGAGGGATGTGCTTATTCTGAGACAGCAAGAGTGAAGAAGGCTCTGTGGATGTATGTGTGATTAACCTCATTATAATTTCATGAAAATGGTTTTGCAGCTGCAAAATTAATATATGCTATTTCTGGGTCCACAATGCTGAGAAAACATAATCCCCTTTTCCACTGAAGAAAGAGTGAAATTGCTAAGAGGATTAAGTCAAACAGGCAATAAATAGGGCTCCACAGTGAGTCACTACTACTGACTACAGTACCCAAACTCACAACAGGTGAACAACAAAAAGGCAGCAAGCCATGTTCATGCAGATCTAAAGGGAGCACACCACTTCTCTCTCTCACTTCTTTCTCTCAGATCTCATCCTGTTCTTACCTTCCATCTTGTCCATTTTCTCAAACGCAGCGATCAGAGATGCTTTAGTTGAGTCATACTTGACATACCTACCTTTCGTAAAACCTGAAAAGGCATCCCTGTTCTGTGATGAGAGTTTCAGCAGAAATGAGTACAATCTTACCTTACCTAACCTACATGTTCAATTTGGAATCAGCTGACAGGCAGTGCATAAAAGGAAATAAAAAGCATGTTTATTCCCAGTGGTTTAATAAAATCATGAACATCTTTTTACAGAAGACTGTCAATTCATGTGAGGAATAAACACAGAAAAAATGAAATCCATTTCTATGTCAAAAGGAAAGGTTTGAGCCCCCCAGAAGGAAAGAAAATGTTAAAATGGTCAATTACAAAAAGGCACAAGAGGTACCATGTTGCGTTCTGATGTCAGACATTAAAGGACAGTCTGAATGTCAGATCATGGTCTTTGACTCCAATTCTCTGTCACAGATAAACCTTTGACAGCATTTCCACATTGAAGACCCCAAATTCCTAAATCCATTCCTCAGATCCCAGTTGCCTGTGACAAATGTTTTGACATTTTGAGTTGCTTTGTAAATTTCAGTGACTCACGCTTCATGTCTCAAACGCTAGATTGTGTCTAGGTTTCCTCACTTACTGTCAGTGAAACTTAGTGAAGTTTCAACAAAGTTATCAGGAGCAGTGTAAAATGTGAAATTCAGCTCATGTGAGTTGTTTCAGATATCTACAAAACAATGTCCTTATGTGTTGAATTTGATAGCGGTAATTTGTCTTGCAGCAATATGCATACTCTCTTCTAAGTCAGACCTGTCACCATTTCCAAATAGCTCACAAGCTGAGAATAACAACATTAACATAAACCTAACAAGAAGCAAATGGGGAAAACAAAGTGCACCTTATATGAATTAAAAGAACAGGAGGGGTATTACAGGCTCTTGTCTGGATGACAGTCATTGTTCATATGAAGCATCACAGACGTTTCTTACGTGACAGGGAATTCACAAACAGACAGCATGACCATGGTCAGCTATAAAACCTGCAGGATTAACCTTTTACTGCTGAAGGCTCGTCAATTTTCCAGGATAGCAAGGCAGAATAAGCTCATTTGAACTCCAGATCTGGACCCTTCTCCAGGCAAAGCTGTTAACATGACATCCTTTTCTTCTTAAAAGTTTGACTGCCGACTGTCCATTACCTTGTGTCTATCAGTTTCTTGAACTAAGGAGTGGGCAACTGAACAATATTGGCTCTTAGCTAAAACCCCCAGTGTTCCAGTAATTGACATTGACCATGAAGTTAACGGCCAAATGGATAATCACTTCTTAGGAATTCGAAGGAATTTCTGAGGAAGTTTATCATGACCTGAGGGTGCACCACCATTAGAGAGAAAATGTGTATATAGAGACAGAGAGTGTTTGTTTAGGCTTCAGTGTAAAAATTGTTTCGAAACTCATCTACTGTATGTCTGTGTCAATACCAGCAGACAGACAGAGACAGAATAGAGGTGGAAAGGCTGAATTTGGAAGGGGGCTGGTGTTCGTGGTTGTTACTTTTAAAAATCTGAGACCTGAAAATGATAAATGAGCCATGTATGCAAACAAAACACGTGGTAGTTACTTTTGTTCAAAACTGCATTCTACAGATAACCATACTGTAAGGTTACGGTTTCATGGGTCATCTCTGCGATGCAGTTTATGGCACTGTAGATAGATTGATTGACACACCAGTTTAGAAATCATTTGTAACACACATAGATGCAACCTGACATCTGTCCTGCATCTCCGGACAAAATGCGGAATCAGAATCACCGCTATGACTGCGCTTCACATGTCTATGAAAATCGATGGAGGTCTGTGTCTTAAACACTTGGGTTGATGGCCAAGACCCCAGCTGAGGTTACAAACAAGATTTTCCATTCCGATGCACTCTCTCCACATTAGAATTCACTGAAGCTCAGGGCAGTTCAACTGGCATGAACAGATCCACATTTCTGACCACCGTCAATTCTTTCAAGTGGCGTCATCATCACAAGACCAACTTTCCAACCCCACAGTCTTGTCAATCAACTCCTAGTTGAATAAAAATGGTATTATGCTTGTTAACCAATGAAATGTGAATATATACAAATGTTAGCATTGCAAATTAAATATTAAAACCCATACTTTGGCATAAAAAGTGTTTAATGCCAAAATGGTTTCTTCCTGTATGTTTAATCTGGAAAAACATTGCAGATGTTTTATAAAGAAGCATACTATAAATCTGTATGCTCCTCCTGCTTCAAAGGTGTTCATTAAACTGACCTTTTGAAAGATTTAATTTCACAGAGGTTACATAAAGAGTGTTTCTAAACAGCTTCCTATCAAGATTAAATCATTCATGCATAAGAAAAGTATCATAAAATGTGCCGATTCTGTAACCTGCTTTATGTAATAATGAGTTTTGACTGTACATATGACTGATCTTATCAATTTAATGCACCTCCTGATGGGAAATATTCTCTTGCTTTTAAAAAATACACAGATAGGTATTTTTCTTTTAAAGTGAGGATAGTGCACAATCAAAATATTTTCATGTTGTCCAATTGCACTGTCCATTTTGAAAAAAATATTCCTCTTCAGTAAATTGAATATCTTTTTTTAACTCACAACATGTGCTGGACAATTTTTTGGTTCATAACAGATTACTTGAGCAATTACCTTGAAGTAGACTTCGAGGTTTAAGGTTTGAATTGGAGACAGGGGAGGGTCAACTTTTTGTCTTTGTAATATTCTATATCATGTGAAATATGACTGTAAAAGTCAGAAAGAACACAATTCAGATGCAGGACTTGGCTCAGAGATATGTAGGTTCACCAATATTCGTTGTGCATGCATTGATCAGATATATATTACCGTACGCAGTGCCTCTTTTAGCAGCGATTTAATGTAGCTTGGTCTGTAAAGTCAGGAAAGAAAACAGTGTACTAGTGGAGAGGGTTTGGCCCTGTATATAAGGATTCTGTTTTATAGCAGAAGGTCTGTTGCTCACTCTCAGCAACCCTTTTTCCAGTTTTGAATTCTTAGCACTAGCAAGAATCTGTTAAACAGCACATCCAAGAAGCTGTGGAATACACAAGTGTTGAGGTTTTCTGTTTCACCATACAAACATCTGACCACGATAACCTCTGATTAATACCACAAATCTATTTGTGATGCTGAATATTGCTTGCCTTATGCACTCATTATCCTTGTCAACTGTTGCAACATTTCATGTATTTTTATCACAAGGGAAAGAGCATACTCTGTGTTACTTGTCAAGCTAAGTGACTCTGGTCACCAAGCAAATTGTTAAGCCAGAAGATAAGGACTGCTTCCTTATGTTGAATTTCTTAAACTTGAGAGTTCTGAATCTCTGCATATAATGAATATTAACTATAGGGTGTGGAAAAAAGATGAATCTGCAAAAAATGGAAAACCCAGCTCAGTTCTTTAGGATTTTGCGTTTTCTAGGATTAAGCGTTTTGAAACGCTTGAATTGTGAATTGTGTGCCCTCACAATTCACAATTGGGTGAATTTTGAAGGTCTGGTAATAGAACTTCTGATTCAGCTATGCAGTGGAGCTCCTCTTGTACACTGTAGAATCTTAATCTTGGTTTTATATAGCATGTTTGACAATGGCAGAAACAGTGTGGTCACATTCCATGTACATTCATTCTGTATGCAACATGGTATTGCTATCCATATGGTTTGTATGCATTCAACATGATGTACTCAAAAGTGAATTATTAGTTACCTAAAAGTCAACAACTAAGCATAACATGATTCTGGATAACATATTGATAAAGAGCTAAAAAGGGCAGTGGTTTCAGAGTCAATCACTCAGTGTTTGAGATTACTTCTATCCGCTTATTCAACACACAGCAATGAAAATGCAATCCAGTCTTTCAGACGGATGTATTGAGCTTTGCTAATTCTGGAAGTGCTTTCTTGGCTCTGCTAATGAAAACGTGTCTGGACACAGGGTTGTGGGGCACCAATGCAGTCCTGTTCTCAGGAGGAAAACCAGGAGAGGACACAAACACAGTAATGATACATCTCTGTGTCTCTAGCCTCACAAATACTGGGGCCACCTTGCAAGATGCAGAGAATGATATTTCTGTGTGGAGTGAGGGTCATTTGTGATAGGAAAGGCAAGTAAAAAATGTTTAAAATGGAAGCTAGGATTTCACAGTATTAATTTATAAGCATAGAAAATGTCAAGAATAGTAGACCTTTTCCTTTTTAGCTGCTTGAGATGAGCCTTTATTATGGTCAGGCTATGCTCTTGAAAACCGCAGACAAATGTATAGTTGAAAGACTCAGAACATGCTCTTACACAGTGGACAAGTTCCAACACAAACTGGAAAACAACACTAAGGGCTTTGCATTCCCTGCCTATCCACATAATCAGATGATCAGTATATCTGCCACCAAAGCAAAATAAGTAAAACACTGTGTGTGTAGTGCCCTTATAAAAACCTCAGTGACCTGAATATTTTTAACATAATATCTTATGAATAGCCCTGAACTGTTTACCCTATGCCCCTTAACATGACTGTTACACTGTTGCATGGTCCAGGAGTGACTGAGACCCTGTTTTCCCTCTCTGCTACCTCTTCATTGTCACCTTGTTGTGTCCTTTTGAGGGCTCCGGGAGTTTTCTATTATAGTGAATCATTGAAATCTGAAACAGGAAAGGCATTACAACTTACAAACGAGCACGCAGAGATAGCAGAGAATCAACGGAAGTCTAATCCGCTGCTTCCTTCCTGCAACCAGGCTGTCTGTTCCCGCTGTCTGTGCTCTGGTTCTTTCAGCCCCTTATCGCTCACTTGCTCTTTTTCTTTAACGTCCCCCTGTAATCTCTGCACTGAAGTCAGAGGAGCGTGCAGCCCCCTTCCCACCGCTAATGTGGCTAAATTTAAAGTCCTTTTGCAATTACCGTCCCTCCAATCGCGGCCCATTTGTGTCATTAAAACGTTTGAGGTAACCAGAGGGTTTACCACTGTCAAGGTAAAACTAAGGCAATGAAAAGTAAGTTGTTCCTTCAACCTCATCTAAGCGAACAAAGAAGACAAAATTCACACGTTGGGAGGGGTTGAATGGAGCAAATATAGTCAAATCATTGCGTTTGTTTCACAGGCTAATTCTGTGCAATGCAATGGAAATGACAGGAGCTTGCTCAGGGTTTGAGCTGCCCGTTGAAAAAAGCCATCTAAAATTGCACGCAGCAAAGCCTCATAAAAATTTAAATGGAATGTGTTGGTGACATTTTGAGCAGGGCAGATGGTTCCGATGTGGCTCCTGTCTCCCTGTTCTTGTCCTAAATCTGCCTTTACTCACCAAGTACAGAAGATATTGAAATGAATACACCACTACCAGGCAGCGTGCTATGATTCTTTCAGTAAATAAAAATGATACAGTCGCTGATGTGACCCCCTCGCCACAGCATGTTTCAATGAGACAGTAATTTAGATTCTTCTTGAAGTGTCTGGATTGATTTGTGGTGTTTCAGTGATCCCCCCCCCCAGCCCAATTTGTTTTATTTGAACAGAATAATCAAAGGCATTCCCGTTTTCACAACATAAGGGCAGAGACATCACGTCCGCTTTGTCTGTGCCATTTCCATACTTCCTGTCCTTTACAGCCTCTCTAATGTCAGAAACAATTGCAGAAACAATCGGAAAGGAAATTTTAAAAGACCAGAAAATAGTGGGCACACGAGGCTGGCATTTTCAACATTCAAGGTTTGTTCAAGGAGCTGTTTCATGACCAAGGGGAGGTTAAAAGACAACTGAGGGCTGTTTTATGAGAAAATAAAACCCAGGGAAAGTGTCTGGCTGGACATGCTTATTATTTTTAAATCTTCCTTAAGGGCATATTCAAATAATTTCAAGCTAAAAAAATACACATTTTTAATGACAGTTGTAACAGAAACAAATAATTTTCATGAAAATAACCTTAACCTGGAGTTGTGTATTACACTGCATGTACAGTTGTTTAGTCTTACATAGGTCAATCTCTTTTATTCTGTAATATGTTCACCTTCTAATACTATAATGCATGCAACCCTGGATAAGGGTGCCAGCCAAATTTATGTTTTTAAATGGCTGGAAATTGACCTAAGTACTTCTTAAACAGGAACTGGAGACCACTTGGTACATTACAGATACCTAATGCAGCATCTTGACTTATTAACCCCCTGTAATTCTTAACATTTCTCAGGTTTATGGACCCTTGGATCAGTGCACTTTTCCTACAACCTCTGCCATCAACCCTGTTAATGCAGTCTCTTCCTGCAAGCCCTTCTCCTTTCATCACAGACGCACTAAACTGAATTGTCACCTATCAGATTTGATCCCTTCTGATGAATTGCCGCACTGTTACCTGAGACAGAGGCATTCAGGTGCACACAGGGATGTCACCTCCTGAGAGAAATAACTGAAATTTGACTGGAAGTTATTCAGAAGAGACAGGTGGCAGGGTGACAAAAACTGTAAGGAAGATTAATGTAACCTTTAATTGTTTCATCAGTCATCTTCATCACCTTGTTAAGTCAACAGTCTTGGGGGCAGGTACTTCATTATAGATCCAAACCCCCTGGACAGAAACCAGCAACTGGCAAATATGAGTTAAAAGCTAATCCCTGTGACCTTACATTCAGTCTGATGTCTTTGGTTTCATCTAAATTCGAATAGCTATTGTTAACTGCTAATATCTTTCCATAACTGTTGCCTGGAATTTGAAAAGAGGCATTCTGTCACCACATCCTTGTCACCACAGCTCAAGGTTTAGCCAACTCAGTAGTTAAATAGCCATGCATACATGTTTAGTTGTGCTACAATTCCTGTTAATTATAGTTAATGTGGCTAATGCCGCCCCCGGGACTGTCAAATGAATGTAGCCAGTGAGAATGAGATACTCTATTTAAAATGTAGATTACAAAGGCGTCCTCTATCATTTACAGAACTAGAAATGACAAATGTAAATTGTAAAAATATGAAAAAAAAATTTGTAGGTGGAAACAATGAATATACTATAGGGAGGTTTGTAAGTTAACACTACACCCTGTCAATCAGTTACTCATAGTTAAGTGCATTGACTGTCTAGTAGATGGTCACAGATAACTCTTCAGCAAACCCAAGCTCAGTTTGTAACCATTTTCTGCTGAGCACTGGTCACATGCTGACTGGTACACTTCTCAAGGATTGAGCCCCACTGCGTCCCCCAGTTAAAAAAGGATAAAATTAACATCACTTCATATGATCACTTTTTGGGCCTTGACTACAGGCTATAAGACTTAGTATAGGCTTTCCTTTTACAAAAGACCAAACACTTTGGAGACAGAAAGCAGTTCAACTTGCACATATATTTAAAAAAGGACACCAGATCTTTCATGTACTGAAAATCTGTGACACCTAATGGTTACAATTTTCTGTGAAGAGCATTTTTTGTGAAAAACTTAAAGAGACGTGACAAGAGACAGGAGCAGGTAATTTTTTCTCCCCCTGTCAGCAGCTACATTCAAAAGGAACAGAATGAGCATCACACTTTACTCTGCAACTGAACATGATAAATATGCCTGTACTGTACACCCAGATATCCATTAGTAACTCTGATCACAGGAGGACCGTTTTCTGTGCATTGATCCAGACTAGAAGCAAGACTCCTGGATTCTGGTTAGAGTGCAGGTCAGATCTTCCCATATATGTGTGGTTTTCTGGAGTCACACTGCAGGCAAGAGATAATATTAAAGAATTGTGCTAGATTTGTGGGGTACAGTATGAATGGAAATCTAACACACACCACTACTACTAAAGCAGAGTGAAAACAAATTATTATTTTCCAAGCACACAACTCATGTTAGCCAGGTGTGTAAAGATTTTACTTAAATGCATGTTTCCGGTATGAAGTAAAAAGTAAAACACTGGTTTCCTCTTAAGAGAACACAAGATGGTCTTTATTAACATCAGTCATTAATTAACAGTGGTGTTTACTGTGGTCCTTTCACACAGCAGCTGAGAGTGCTTGGTCACCTGTACTTTGTGGGTTTTAATAGGTGATTAACCAGGTCTGGTTAACCTCACCCTTTCAATGGGGTTGGTGATGGGCTATCTGTTCATCCATTCAACTGGTATGTTTGGATCATTCATCATTTAATTAAAATCAGTATGGAACTGGACAGCACAGACAGAGGACAAGATTTTGAAGGTATCCTCAGATTTCCTCCATAAGGCTCTTTATTTGTTAATTTCAACACAACTGAACATGGAATAAATAAAGGTCTCCTGTGGCTTTTCAGTAAATCTTTAACATTTACACAACAAAAATTTTTTGCAACAGCAAAAAAAAATTATTTTGAACAGCAGGAAAGGTAAAAAATATTAACTTAAGCTTACAATACCCTCGTAACAGAAAAATTTGAACAATCCTTTATTGTTCCATTCTCTAATTAGCCTTTGGAGTCCAATACTGAAAAGCTCACCCCAAAGTAGTCATCAGACAGAACTTCAGATGCAGTTAATCTTCCAGAACATACTAGCAGCTTTGCTAGCAGAGCATCAAGCTTGGAATCCTGTAAATTATGTTAAGTTTCACTACTTATGTACAGTACAACATTCAAAACATTACATTCTGATATGCGAGTTTTACAGAATATTTTGTGTGACACTCACCAGTTTCAGTTCACTTGTGTCTGGGGTAAGTCCTTCAGGCTTCAGTGTAAACTTGAATTCTGGGAAGTGCAGCTACAACGCAGACATTTTTACCATTATTTTCTATTAAACGAGTTAATTTCCTGAACACAGCTACTGAAGTGCAGTTCATGTTAAGCACCATATCTAAACTGCTATCAAAAGGGTGTGTCTGAATCAGTTCCACCATTTTAATTGTGCACGTGGCACAAAGTGCACAGGGGCTAAGACTACCTCTTTAAGGAAGAGTGGGTGTGACAAAGGTGTGTCTGTGCACTGACCAATCAGGATGTTGCAACTTTATCTTCAGACAAAGTGCCAGACCACATTGTTTTTTTTACATACATCCCACAGCACAGAACTATAATACAGCACACAGCTGTGTGAACTAGTTCATTTTAAGTATAGAAAAACAATTAAGATACACAAATTGGTCAAAGCTTCGCAAAAATGAACACCATGCAGGGTGAGTGCACATAGCTTTTTGAATACCAATTCATTTTATGTTCAGTGATGGGAAAAAATCCAGGAATAAATCCAGACACACAGCGAAAAACTTGAGAACATTAAAATGAAACTGACAATAATATTACAATTATTAGGGTAAGTTTATTGTTATCATTGTATTTATAATTTGTCCCTTGGAAAAAGAAACCACATGATTTACCTTCTTACTGAAATGAAACATATTGGAGTTAACATACATTTTCAAATACTGTACGCAGACAACACAAAATTATCAGTCATGATGCATCTTTCGTGTCATCAACATGATCAATAAAGCAATCATGTCAATGTTGCCCATGAAGGTAAATATAAGTTGTACAGTGTCACAGCATGAGCAGAAAGGATCATTACCTTAGTGCTAAGATAACTGCTTGGTGCTAAGCTAATAGCTGAATATTAGCATAACAGTGAATCTCAATTATGTTACGCTGCGGTAACTGCATTTGATGTTGCTTGCCATAATGGCCTTGCAAGTCACTTTGGATGAAGGTGTCTGCTAAATGACTAAATGTAGATATATAATGTAAATGTGGTCTCACCCAGAGCATTAGGCAGCCAAAGGCGTACATATCACAGGTCTGAGAGGGGAGGTGGCCCTGGTGGACCTCCGGGGCCACCAGGCTGAGGGTCCCCGCGACCATTCCGCTGTCGAGCGCCCGCTGCTCCTGAAACGACATATCCCAAAGTGGGGAACCCAGCCAGGCTGAAGCCTGATGTTTATTCGATCTGTATGCATTTAAACCCTCTTTGCGATACTGCTGTCCTGATGACGGCTTAGCACCAAAACACGTTTCCCTTGCTTGGTTTTTCATGTACAACAAATGATAAGGGAAAAAATGCACTCACAACAAGTTTTATTCTGAATGAATCTTTTACCAGCCTATTTCTTTTGATTGAAAAGTTGTTTGCTGGAATTGACAGAAGGATTCCAAACTACACTGATAAGGCAAGCAACGATACGATCAGCACACTTCCAAAACATACTGGCTAGGGCCTGTATGCTTCTTTTCAGTCTTCTGAGCCACATTTTTAATCAAATTTAGGGGAGCACTTAATCCAATTGCACTGGTGTTCTGTTGTGAATGAATTATGGTGCACACATCACATGTCTGGTAGCCACTGAAATTAAAAACAGCACGCAATAATTAAAATGTAATACTTCCTTAAATGTTTTGTACAAAGTTCAACACAAAGTGGCATAGTGACTGAAAGTTTCCTTCATTAGTGCAGATTTTAGCTGGCGCCATATCTTATGGAGAAACCAGAGTTCCAAGATCCATGATGCAGTTTTTACATCCATGAATTTAGGAGAACAGACAACCATGTGTGTGAGGGGAGGAAGTCACAAATGAAATAATGAGATATCATAACCGCCAACAAATCAATCATTACTCTGGCAGAGAAGTAACATGATCAAATCACTTCTTGCAATAAGTTCTGGATATATTTTTAACAATCAAACCACACTGTTGGTAAAATGGACTTCATATAACAAGCCTTGTCTTATTGTGGGGATACCAGTCCATGGGGTGCCTTTGGAACTTGTTTCCAAGTAATCACCGCAACTTCAACAAAGCCCCTATGACTCATTACAAAAACAGGAAATGTATTCTGCAAAGCAATTTAAGCCATGCTCATTGAATAAAAATAGCCAGCTCCTGTATGTTTAAAAAAGCCAACCAACCAAACAAGCAAGCAAACAGAGGCAGAGACATATGTTGCTGAGCAAAGAATCTTCTTGCTTGATACAACATGAAATGTGGTATTTAAGGAACATGATGAGTAATCAAACTATGGCATGGTCCTTGGGAAAGTCACAGCTGTTGTACCCTTGAGTAAAGATACTGATTTGCTTCAGCATGGGATATGTATAACTGTAAGCTATGCAAGATGCCCTGAACTTAGGTAGCTGCTAAGCAAATAAATAACACAATAAAACCTTAAGGTTTTGAGCAGTAGGCACAGCCTGTAAGAAAACTAATGAGACAACTGCGATGTGTTGGAAGCCATTATTTAAACATTATTTAAACATTCTTTAAACATTCTGTTAAAACACTAATAATTCAATATGGTTTTCAATCATGAACATGGAAGTACAGTTACAGCTGCCATTGTGCATGAAATGAATATTTTGTAATTATACTGCTGGTACATTCATTGTTAATTGGCTTGCCAGTACTTTCTTACAAGCCACTTCCATAAGCACAATACTGCACTTCAAAACTTGTAAAAAGTGTATCAATAAGAACAGTGGCAGTCAATAGAGTGCATACCTCCTGATTTTATGTAGCACATCCATAATATATAGCGACACTAAAATGTCATAACTTATAACCTAATGGCAAAAATCCCCACACCAGACATTCAAATGCACCCATAACTTTTTCAGTCTTGTTCAGTCAAACACAAGCCAGCACATACCCACTACTCCACCTAGTGGTACAAGAGGTAACAACATTTCAGCAGATACTCAAGTAAACAGTAACATTGAAATCAGTCAAAGGAGATTAACTGTTTCCAAGAATTAGCTGCGGTAAACATTTTTAAACTTTTTCTCCTTTGTGTTAAAGCATTTATTTGATCACGTTTGATCAAATTCAGTCCATGCCAAAATCTTGTTCATAGACAGAGAGACAGAGGTGATCACGTAACCTCTGCTCCACCTACTGGTGGAGGGGTACTAAGATATGAAAATTATGACGCCTTAGTGATCACATCAGTTTACAGGTTCTTTCTTGTGTAATTTAGATTCTGGAGTAATGCCACCCCTATAGATACGTCAGGGAAACAAGTACAACTGAACCTGCAAGGGCTGAAATATGAGTGAAGAGAGAGACCTCAGTAGATCATGACCCCAACTACATGCACAATCAACAGACACAGCACTCAAGGTTTGCTTAAAATATTTTTTAACTGGCATGGTTAAGGAGCCTGACCTATAACCAGAAGAATGGAAGTTTGATTCCCAAGTTGGGTGTGTCGCACCCTTAAGGAGGTACAACTACTTTGCAAGTTATAATACTCTGGACCCTTGTGCATAGCAACAAAATGCACTGAGGATTTCAAAACTTGATTTAGATTTAACTGGTTTTATCTGTTGACACGGTGTTAACCAACATGTTATAGGGCAGCACTGGAATACTTTGTTCCACAGAGCTTACAATCAAAGTAATGCAGATTGTGATTAGTGATTATAAGGAAAGTGCAGGAGAGGTGCACTGGGCTACTGGATGAATGTTAAGTCAGGGTGATTGAGGGGTGCTCACAGGTGTCTTGGTGAAGTCGTAGTCGCCCACTATGCCCTGTTCTCGGTTGAGGACAAACACATTGTTAAGGTGCAGAGACCCATGGGTAATGCCAAATCTGTGCAGAGTCTGCAGTCCCAGAGCCACGCCCCTCATCACCACGGCAATTTCCTGAAGGGGGAGATAAAGAGGGTTACATGACTGCTCCCAAAACGGAAAAATGGAAAATTTAATAAGAGGGAAAGATGTCCAAACTCACAGGGACGGTCAGGGGGCTGGACTTCTGCACAGCTCTCAGGCTTCCACCAGCGAAATATGGGACCATCACATACGCCAGTGGGTCAGACTGGGAGAGAGAGGGGTTTGGAAAGCTTTAACAGATGTGGAACATGTATACACCACGATATTAAGTGAGTCTTAAGAAACCGATGAATCCTACACACGCATGTTTTCAAACCAACCTAATTTTACTAATTTACAATAAGCTAACATTGCAGTGGCAGACCTCATAGGATGAAATTCCCATCATGAAAAACAAAACCGCTCAACAGAAAAAAAAAGCTAAGCTGCCAGAAATGCAAGATTAGATTAAAACTTGTATTTGGAAAGATTTCTTTATGGACAGACCCAAAAATGTGCATTTTCTGTTTTTACTATAAATACAGGTCTCAGTTTCCTACTGGTCATCTCAGAATAGATACTTAGGATCCACATACTAGATATAGATATTTATCAAACCATTTGGAAGAGAGATGTCAATTTGTGAATATAAGACATCCACACAAAAACTGAAGGCTGTAAAATTATGCATTGTATACAAAAGGAGAGGCGTCATTTTTCACAATGAACTTATTCACGTATGCTTCCTCTAGACAGTTGTACCACATGTCTGCCTGGGAGACAAAGGGCGATGCCAGGAGCAGGACAAGACTGTTACCTTGCCAAAGAAAAGTGCCATCAAGGGGAGAAGACCGGCTGGGTTCTCACTGGACTTTGTTGCTCGGTGGTACTCAGTTGCACGCTCCAACATCCTTGCCTCTGCTTCCTCATCTACAGAGTACCCCTGCATATTGCCACATTATTAACATCTATGATCCTGGATGCCTCAAAATCATCTACAGCATTCCTCCGCAAGCCAAAATTATCTACATCTTTCTTCTTGTGAACCCTAAAATCACAGATATCTTTTGCCCCAGATACTCCCAAAATCATCTACATCTTACCCCTTGAGAACACAAAATGATGGACATCTTTCACTCAAATCATTCTAAAAAAATCAACATCTTTTTACAGGATATCCCCAAAATAATTAATGTCTATCCTCCTTTAAGGCCATGTCTTTTGACTCCAAATCACCAAACCTTTAAAGAACTCCTGCTATGTTTTTTTCATCATCACCAACTTTCCCACAAGATCAAAATACATCAAAACACTACCCATGAACCACTTTTCCACCTTGCTGTGCAACAATACTTGACAGTTGGCAGGCCAGTCTAGAATGTTCCTTGTACAGAGAACATGGAGTGACTTACCTTCAGGATGACCCTCTGGCCCTGGAACTCGGTGCACACCAGGGGCCTCCGACTGCTTAGTTCCTTCAAGGCTTGAGCGTCAAACATTTCCCGGTCCAG
Source organism: Megalops atlanticus (assembly GCA_019176425.1). Taxonomy (NCBI): domain Eukaryota; kingdom Metazoa; phylum Chordata; class Actinopteri; order Elopiformes; family Megalopidae; genus Megalops; species Megalops atlanticus. Next base: position 16,951,826 of record CM032884.1, on the reverse strand, counting down.
ACTCTTCATCAGGAGACCCTCAGACCTCTGTGATTGCATTACCACACAGCAGACACATGTCAACTATTCTGAGTCACAGGGCTACAGTCTACCACTACAAATTACTAACACTACAATACTTTGTTACATTTGAACAGGCAGGTAAGGAACGTTACACTGCCAACTTTCACCTATGGGATCTTTTGCTATTTACAGAAATGTGGTGGTGCATTTGTGTAGCACAGGGTGCAATGAGTGAGTACTCATTAACAACATGTAACACAAGCTGACACATTTCGCAGTGAAGAGCAGTAGACCTAAAGCACCACCTCCTGAACAGTGGGGGCGCTCACCTTGTAGCTGAGGATGTCTGCCTCAGGGTAGAGCAAAGGGAGTTCAGGGAAACCCTCCTGTGCCAGAGCACTCAGCTTCTTCTACACAGGAACACAGATGAAACCGACAGCAACAGTTAGTTGCATGAGCTGTACCTTCCTATATTTTACACCACGTTTTAAGAATGTCAGCAAACATTTACATTCATACATGAATTTCTCATGAAGCACAAGACATTTAGCAAAATAGTTCAGTGCTACAAATAGCCAAGCAAATGGTTATACAGCACAGTTAACTGGTACTAAAATCGATATTAAGTTATTTTTTTGTAGAATTCAACTTTACATACAATCAAGATAATGACAAAAAACTGTTTGGTTCATGGTTGCAAATGCACTGAGAATACAGTGTCAGCATCTAAGTGTGCTTAATTCTTACAACTGATTAAACTGTATGACAGTTACAACAATTTCATTTAGTTTTGCTCGGTCAAGAAGCCAATCAAAAATGGGCTCAGTTCTGTGTTAAACTCTGAGTTCATTCCACAGGCAAAACATTGATAGCATTTAACTGTTGGGTTAGTAGGAAATAAAATCCAGAGCTGGTTCAGACATGTTTCACAACCTCTAGCTTGGCACTTAATCTCCCAACAGTAATATGAAATGCTTTGCCTAGTGAACTCAGACCCAGTGAAAAATGCTTTGGTAGAGCTTACGTATTCCTCCTTCTCTCGACAGATCTCCTGGAAAAGGGCGGTCCTCGTCTCTGCAATTTCCTCCTTCTTCTTCTCAATCTGAGTTAGGTCCTGCTCTTCAGCCTGGGTGAAGGTACAGAGTTAATAAAGCTAGAATACGGACCAGGAGACTACATTCAAACCCGGACCACTCACTCAACCTGGACCACTCACCCACAAAAACCCATACATAATAAACTGAGGGCGCCACAAGCTATAAACACAGCTTGAAAGCAAAAGTGATTTCGGGGAATATGGGAGATGTTTGACGTTAGCACCAACTGCATTAATACAAGCAGTGACAGTGGCTCTATTTTTCAAAAATGTCAAAACATGGAAAAAAAACAACCTTTTTGGGTACCACTCTGCGCTGCAATGGCTAAAATGCTGGTTGTATGCTACAGAAATATCTATACCAGTCTGAAAACTCCTTGCTCTTCTAGGTGATTATCACTGTGCTCCTTCCAAGGAATCAAACTTCTTGTCTGGCCTCCCCCTCCCACCTCATCCACACTTCCACCCCCTCCCTGGGTCTCACCTCCTCCAAAGTACCCTCCTCCATCAGCCTCCAGCGTAGCTGTGACCGCAAGCTCTTGATCTGTCTCTTGATGGAGAAGAGCTTGTCTGCATTTGGGGTGCTGTGCTGCCATTGGAGAACCTCTTCCTTAAACTGCAGGTGACAAAGACCCGGTGTGAGAAAGCATCAGACACTGATAAGCATTAGTTACTTCAACCAGAAAAAAAAAACTTGGGTGCAGCTATTGAGTTTTTACGATATTCAGATGATTCCAGCTTCACTTTCTGACAACTTAAAGGAATATATTAGGGCTTCATAGAAACATGCATTCACACTACTCATTTGACACAAATTTACTACAGGAAGGATACAAGATACCTCAGATAACAAAGCATTAGCTTGTTATTACTAAAATGTTTTCATTCTATCTAATAACGAAAAAGTACTGCACTTAGTACAATTTTCAAAAAGTATCATTTTCAATTCATATAAGTACAACTTTGAATACTCCAAACAGTATTCTCAGCTTATCTTTATTAGTGTGCCAATGCACATAAGTCATTCTCTAGGCACTACCACTATCATCACACCCCAGTGCACACAAGCAATATTAAATCATAACAAGATGGTTTTACACAGTCACATTATGCAAGCTATACTCAACAAGGCTATGAGCAGAATCCATAAACAACAACTAGGTACAGCTAAAATATGCCTACTGTCTGATATTATTAAGCAGTCATACCCCAAGACTTTGGAGTCTTGGAGTGGGTTTTCACTTGTATTTTATATGCAGTCTTGCAAAGATTGCAGCAAACACTATTGTTTAGCCCCATATTCAAACAGTTCTTCAAGCCTTAAAAAGGCTGTCTCTGTCACCACGTTTTATCCATTTTGCCAGTTGTCAATGTTACATGTAGCACATGAATAGCACCTCTTTGACCTCTAAATGTGCAGACCTTCTGTTATCATCGTATGTGCTCAGCAGGTATTTCAGATGTATAGGGTGTCTGTTCAGCCATATGAGAAGCCTGTGTTGCTCACCTGTGTGTTCAGCAAGTATTTCTCTCGAATGCCACAGATCAAGTTCTGCTCCTTCTGAATCTGCTTCATCACTTTGTTGAAAGCGCTGCACACAATCTCCACATCACAATCCTTTTGCACCTATAGAAACAGATTAAAATGGAACATATAATCACAACAGTGAACAATTGAACAATGAATGAATTCTTTCATTTTCCAATAGCATGTGACAATCAGGTCTTAAGCAGTGGATGGCAGGAGTCTGAACCCTGCTGAACACACTCACAGCATGGGACACTTCCAGCTCTTCACACACATACTGCTCCGCATTCTTCAGGAGGGTGTCCACTCCATCTGTGACGTCTGTCAAGGACACTGATGTTTTGCTTGACAAACAGAAAAACTGAGCACAAAACAGCAACACAGACAGTTTCAAACAGAAATCTGTACATTATATCCACACACACACACACACACACACACACAGATATATTATACATATAGCAGACACCTACATCCACCTACATCCACCTACAAACCATTTTACATAGTTTACATTTCTTTTGAACCCCGATTGAAATAAGCAAAGATTTACTGTCATGTAAAATACCAGTGAATTTCATTTTATCAAATTATTATTATATTTGAAATTCTGAGACACGACTGTATCTCTTCGATGAAAGGAAAGGAACACAGGCTGTACAGTTCTCCTAAGTAATTCATGATCTCTAACATCCCTCTGAATGAACCTATGCATTGCTGCCCTGTCACTGATGGACCTTAACCAAAGTGCCCAGTTTCTGTGACATACCTTGCCCATGTTACTGAACAACGAACACAGAGACATAAGAGACTTGTCTGTTTTCTCTCTCGTGCTCTTAATCTCCTGCTGCTTCTGGTTCTTCCACTCAGAAAACTGTTCAAATGCCTGCTCTCCAACGCACTCCATGGAGTAAGAACCAAACAGTGCTGTGAGAGATGCACTCACATCCTGCAGGAAACACACACACACACACACACACACACACACACACACACAAAGAAGAGATCAAACATTTGGAATGTCAGTCATATATTTAAGCAGAAACCATTCTACTTTGATGCTTCACATAAGACAAACATCTAGCGATGTTGAGTGTAAACACATGATACAATTGTCTGTTGTACCACATCAAAACAGGTATTCCATCCTACTGACTAAAGGCAGAGTCATGGATGCAGCAATTCACAGGAAGCAGACTGTGGGAGCCTCGTCCTCTTGCACCTCAAGTGTTTCCATTCGCTCGCTAATCAGCAATCCATCCACTTCCTGTATGTACTCCTCCACAGCAGCCGCCAGTGCATTCCGTACACCGTTCCTACGGTCAATCAGATCTCCTGCTTCCTCCCTCTGCCGGAACAGAGAACCAGAGATTCAGCCGCACATATCATGGAGAAAGCTGAAATCACTATTCAGAAGGTCGAAGGCATTGGGGACAAAACATGGAGGAAAACCCACCGAAGAACACGCATTCAGCATCTCCTGCATGTGCCTGTACTCTCTCCATGCTTCTTCCAGCTTCTCCATGGTAACTGGGGGGTAGATGCCGTTGTTTGTGACAATGGTGATGGCTTGAAGGAGACTGTCCCATGCAGTGCTGCTTGGAATTCTCTCTCTGTCCAATATTAAGGGGGCCACATCAAAACAATTTCATATAACTGCAACGATTCCAGACTGCATGTCCAGCTGTGCCACACTCCATACTACCATTTTTTCTGATCATTTCCAAATTTTGTATCTATATTTATGAGCACATTGAGGATGTGTCACTGCACTCTGCTTACTAAGTAAGTTATGATACAAGCATACAATACAAGACAAAAAGCAGGAAAAGGGAAGACTAATTTAAAAGGCAGTAATGGAAGTTTTAGAAGAATATAAAAACCAGGGAGTGTATAAGTGCTGGAGGCACCATTTACCTGTGGCTCATTTATAAATACTCATTAATTTCATCCTGACAGGCAAATAAAATTCTGATTGTCTCTACAGAATCTAAATATCCATTAAAGGCTTGGATTCTAGGTAGCACAATAACACAATACGATTTCTCCAAATAAAACCTCTGTGGAGAGCCGAGGCTGTGATGAACATACCTTACTCTTCTCAACGACAACACCCTCTCTGCCAGTTTGCCCAGTTTGTCTCCTACTACTGTCTCAAAATACCTCTCCACCTCTTCTGCCTTCTTTTGGATTTCTCGCTGCACTGTCTGATGAAAACATGAAAATAAGGGCCAGTAATCACACCTTGTCTGACCAATTCAGATGTTGGTGAGGCAGAATATCATTTTGGACTATCTGGCATTACCTTGAGCCACAAAGTCTTCTTTTGCCATTTGTAACGCAGCTTTAGGGTACAGAGGTAAAGCCATATCGATATTGAAGGAAACTTGATTTTTTTATTAACGGTAGCCATAAAACTGGCTGAATTTCTCAATAGCTGTAACATGGCTACCACGTCAAGCCCATCAAGCATTTACATGTGAAACTACAAGTACCAGACACTCAGATGTGTCACAGACTGCTAACCCTCCCCTTCACCTGCAGCTCCAGCCTGGTCCCTCTCAGCTCATTCTGAAGGTTGTCTATGTTCTGCTGGAGGGTGTTATTCTCCCCCTTCAGCTTCTCTACCCCTTTCTCTTGCTTCAACACTTCCTCCTGCATCTTCTGCACAGACACAAACAGGTCAAAGTGCTGGGAGACCACACAAGGAACTGCTATGCAAACTATAACAACTTCACATCTCAACAGGTAGTAACACACACATTTAACACATTAATAATGTGTTTGCATTGATACAATGCAAACTTTTTCACTGCTTCCCTGTAACTAAGAATGGAGAGATCAGGAATCTTGGTGTAATACTAGACCGCAATATTTCTCTGGAATCTCACCTAAAACCATAGTCCTTTATGCTAATTTAAACCATTTTGTTCAAGAGGCACAAATTAATTATTTAAAAAATTGCTTGTACAAGCAGAGACACAAAGCAAACATAAGAAGATCATGTCAGACAAATCAAGACCAAGACTCAGCTTACAGCTCAGTCAAATAAGACACAAAAATTCAGCTCAACTGGAACAAAAGCCAGTAAATACTGTGAGGGTCCCCAGGACCTGGACCTGGATGCACCTCTATACCTCTAGCTCTGTCTGTGTGTCTCTCAGCTCTTTCTCCAGCAGAAGAACACTCTGCTGCTGGGCGCTACACTCTGCCTTCAGCCTCTTGTTCTCCTCCACCAGCTCGTGGTCCATCTTCTTTTTTAGCAGGTTTGCAGGCTGGAGAGCTGTAACAGTGCCCTTCTCCCTATGGGCACGAATCACAGCAAACAGAGACTTCTCAGATTCATCAGTCCTCACTCTCTTTTTCTGTATGTATGTAAATATTTAGCATATACATCTAATTAGTAATTAAAAACAAACTATGTGCTACATGTGTATATGCTTTCTGATTCAAATAAGAAAATGAACAGACTGTGCAAACACCAGGTCAAAAGAACTTCCAGCAGATGCTCTCTCTTTCTAAATAGTAAACCTCTGAGGAACCTGAGGACATTATATTCAACAATTAACTAACGATCCGACTAACTGTGTAATCAATGGTTTGGATGGAACAAAAACCCAGGGCATTTTTGGTAATCCAGACTCAGGGGTGGCTCCACCTGATCTCTGTTGTTTTCACTGAAGATTTGTGTACTAAAAAGTAGTTCTCTCTTGACCCCAGTCCTAGGTGGCAATATGACCTCTCCTGCGCAGGTGTCTTACCTCAAGGCTTGAGGTGTGCGCTCTGGGTTGACTGGGCGTAGTTTGTGCATGCCTCCTGGGGGCATGGCCACTTCTGTATCACCTCTCTCCACCAGCCAGTTAGGCCACAGTGTGGAAGTGCCCTGCAGCACCTGGCTGGGGCGCGAGCTGTCTCTTTTGCCAGGGAGGTTCACTTTGGCAAACTTCATTTTCAGGACCTCTTCCCCAATGTCCAAATTCCCCTGGAATGCCTGGACCAGGACAGTGCCGTCAAAGGAGACAGACTTCTTCTGGATGCGCAACTTCTTCCCATAAATCAAATTGTGCAGGAAGGTCTTTCCCTGTATGTGTGACCCAGACATGGGGAGTAAGAAACACAAAGGTAAAACAAATTTAAAAAGAGTAAAGAAAAATAATTACTATACATTGGGAGCGCTAAACATCTGACCTTTCAGGCGTTCCCAGAATTTCAACATATAATCAGTACAGATAACACGTCTACCATAGATTTATATTTATTTATCAGACTTGCATTGCAAACCCTCCATGAAGGGATGACTGCATGTGATTAGTATAATAGCCAGGGAGAAAATCGCTAGGGCTGTGATAAGTGATCTCCAAAAACATTTCAGCATCATGAGCTGATAGCTCCACATAGCATTCCACAATGTATGCCTGTGGTTTAAAAACAAGCAATGTCTTTAGCTCTCCACATTAAAAATATAAATGTTCAATTATTTTGAGTACTGTGGTATGAAGGGTACTATTAACACAAGAGCATTTCAGCTAAAATACATTTGAAATCAACTTTCATACGATGACTAATTTTGCTGCACGAACGCTATAATATCATTGTAGTTTTATGTAATTAATTAAAAAAAAAGAATATCCATTTCCATTTTATTATCTAGACCTGTAGGTTCACCAATGTTTCAAGTACAAATATTTTGGTTTGGTCAGTTGGGTGTAAGGGTGGGTTCTAATGGGATGAACGAACAAGAAGTTTGGAAGGCAGGCCACGTTCAACAGCAGGGTCCTTTGTTACCTGCAGATAGTGGGGTGAATCTTCATCACTGGACACATGAAAACCCCAGAATTTGTACTTCTTAGCCAAACTGTCAGTCTGTAGTTCCTCTGGGAGCTCCACAAGGGCTGATTGGCTGACAGCCTCCGCATTCCCATAGTCAAGGTAGGACACAAGGAACTGGTCACACAAGGACAACATTGTGCAGAGGAAGGGTGTTAATATGCAGGCTGCTTCATCTCAGACCTCATGTCTAGAATACTTCTTTACGCTAATACTCTGCAAATATGTGAACAACGATTCATGTACCAACAGACCCAAGTTGTGTCTGTGCTATAAATGTAACATGAAAAGGCGGACACTGCAGAATTTATATCATGCTTTTTGGCTCTTAATTGCATCATGCTGTTGTGACCAGGCTTCAAAAACACACCCCTCCCAGTGATAATGAACCAAGCCATTGGCCACAAAACCCTAGTATTATTGTAAACATTCATGTTTTACTCCTTGACTAATACTAATTGCAATTAATTTATGAACTTCCAGATGAGACTCTCCAATTACAAAACCACAACATTCTTGCCATTAGGATGCAATTACAATGAATAACATCAGGCTAATACATAAAAAGTTAAGTGGCCGAATTAAATTCCAAAGACTAAACTCTTACTGTAATCACCGCCCCTTAATATCAACACTTACCAGCACCCCAGACAAGAGTGGCTGAATTCTACAATTCAGTGAGCTCTGCCAGGTGGTTTGAGCTATAACATGTTGAACACATAATGCTCTCAGTAACTTTGTAGGCATGTAACCTTGACTGTGAAGGGGCCCTTCATACACACCTTGTCCTCCAGCTCCTCCAGCACCTTACACCTGTACCAGCAACCATCTTCTGAGAAGAGTGCTCCATATATCTGACCGAGAAGAACTGCGTTAAACTTAACATGTACTATAGAGCCTGTTTTGTGGATCAGTGGGAAGTTTTTGCAATACGCGCTTCATATGACATGGCTGCTTCAGAGCATTGTAAGGTCAGGAAAAAAAAAAAGAGGTCCAACTTTTGAACCTGCTGACCGTGGTGCAGCCCCTCTGGTCATGTTTCATTACCTTCTCCGGACTGGTGTTACCCATCACCCTCTGCGCGACATTGCACCTTTCTGACAGTATTTTAGCCATCTTCTCTACTGCATGGTCCTCACTCACTTTCTATCAAACCCAAGGGAAAATGTTTGACTCAGATACTTCAGCAAAGGAAAACTGTCAGACATAAAAGTTATACACTGTATTCTAGAAGCCACAACGAATTATATGTCACGTTTTCCGTAACATTTATACGAAATTTTATCCTCAACGCTATGAATTTCTTCAGCAAAAACGTAAACTAGTTACTTGGTGTTATTACAGTTCCCGCTAGCCAGGTATGCATATGCAGTGAGTAGCTAGTTGTTCGTAGGTCTGGGTAATGCCAGATAGCTAGCAAAACACTGTCAATGGTAGGCCTACATTACCTGCGCCCAGAACGTGATGGCGTCCACTACATGAGTTACACCAACCAGTTCCACTGAAAAATAGATTAAGTCTGATCATTTCAATTAAAATTAAATTTTCAACTACACTCCAGTAGATATGTGAAAGTAACTTACTTTATTCGGGTTCAGGCTTTGATTTTTCCATTAATTTTAAAGCTACAAGGAACGCAAAATGCTCAGTATTAGAAAGTGGGACAACTTACAGCAGCTATCCAAGCACTAAACGGAAAAAAAAAAACTAGCAAGGTTATCGTATGACCTGTGTACGACCGTTTTCATAATGGATATCTGGTAGACTTGCTAAGAAAAAAGTAACTAACTACAGCTCATATATAACGGCAAGTTCTGTATGCAAACTACGCTGGTAAGCTTGCTTAATAACTAGGCCTACCTCAAAGGGCAGAACCGAGCCTTAAATTTCAAACTTGCAAAGAGGTTTCGGAGTCAGAATTTATCACTGGCTAACTAGTTAGCAAGTTAACGAGGCTGCTAATATCAACCAAGCATACCCTTTAGGACGATTATACTCCTCCAACCCTCAACAGTTCGATTAACTCTAAAGTCCGTCAGCAGTTTACAAATCACGTGTCTATCCGCAGTCGTAAGCCCTTTCGACTCGCTCTCGCTTCGAAACGCTCTCAAAATGCAGTCCGCGGGTTACTGGGGGGCTGCCAGCCAATGCAGATAAAAAATGGATTAATATATTTATGTGTAGATGCCATACTTAATAAAGTTAACTACACTGTGCAATAAAAGTACGTAATGTTAACTTCTATTATTTTCTTTTAAGTCGTTTTTGATCATTATACTGCACTGGGCTGCGGCTTTTTTGGTGATCAGGGCCGCACAGTGTTACAGCTTATCTATTTCCTTAGAGTGGTCAGAGAGTGGTTAAGAGGACAGTGTGCCAGTATTGTACTACGAAATAAAGTATTTATTATTTCCCAGAGTTTGTAAGTATTCCATCACCCCAAAAAGATTTAGAGCCATCGATTGAAGTTAATTGTTTAAAGTTTGTCTTTGCATAGACATCTAAAGCAAGCTTTGTCATATCTGCATCTCAATTAGCTGCAAATGATCAGCAGCATTGTTCAAACCATGGGGTTACCAGCCACACAAATAAAATATAAGGCCTTCAGAGTTCTTTTAGTGGTAAGGTTAGTTGGGTAGGCCTACTCAATTCCACTTTGGGTGTTGAAAGAATTATGCATTTGTATTCTCGGACAATAGAAGTTACTGGTGAGGAGAAAAAAAAAATGTTCTTTTGATTCTTATTTCATCTTGGCACAGGACATTTCATAACCCTGTTGCATGTTCTCTACAGAAGTAAGTTACAGAGGTCTGCAATGTCCATTATAAAGCAATGGAACAGTAAGCACTGTGCAACTAAATATTCCCTGTATTGAAAGAAAAAGTGTATCTTAGCTTTAGAAATTAGCTTCCTGCCATCACTGAAACTCCTTAGCACTAGAAGTCCACTACTTTTTTCCACCTGTTAATTCTTACTGCAGGAACCAAAGGAGCTTGGCTGCTGGACCAGAACGCGGAGTGCGTAGTCTCCCCAATGGTGAATGGACTCCAACAAATGGTTTCACAATTGCTAATGAAGAACAATAGGAGTGTGTTCTGATAACGTACCCTTGCAAAAACTGGAATGATACTGCTGCCATCTACAGGACAAATCTATTTATTACTTGGTGCATTCTACAGTGTGCCATGTTTAAGGCAGGGGTGCTAAAAATAATTCTGAGGTGCTGTGAATACTAATTTTAATTCCAGGTAATGGCCAAAATTCAATCTCTTCAAATTGTTAATTCACTGCTTAAATGTATCTATATTAATTTCAGAAAACAAAGTGCTATAAACTATTGTTTAATATAGTGAACATTCAGTCTTCATCTGTGATTTATCATTTTAAAAAGTGTTCAGAATGTCAAATGAATTAAACTACCATACTGATTAGTGATACTGAATAAGTATATAAGAATATGTGTTGGTGTAAAAACCAGCATACATGTGGTAAAGTCTGACAGCTCATCGTGGTCATTGAGCCCACAAAATTAGCTGATGCAGATGAAAACTAGATGGACACAACCAAAGCTCCATGCACGTTCCTATGTTACTTTTTATTGAAGAGTGCACTGGAATGACAAACAAAGAAAACAAAGATGTTAACAGTGACATTTTGATAATGAAATTTCTCTTCTGTATGATTTTTACAGACCACCTATTTTCAAGAAACATTCTAAAAATATACATTAGAAAGTTATTTTTTACTAACTTAAATAAATTTAAAAATTCATTAACACGATCACACAGCACATTTGTCACATTTAATCATAATTTGATTTGTCATCTTTAGAAAGAAAATTAAAAACACAAAGCCCATACTGGTGTTAACCTCATGAGCCACAGATTGGCAAACATAAAATAATTATCATCTCAATCTGACACTATGAGAAGGGTGTTTTTCTGGCCTCTGTCATCTGAGAAAATAAAAGAGGATTCTGCTTTACTATCTACTCCAAAGCAAAGGGATTAGCCTGAGATAACCAACCCTTATGAATTAATTGTTCCTACCTGGACAGTACTAAATTGATCTAATTAAACTTAATAATTGGATAAACTGTATCCACCAAATTCTTGTTGTACTTTCCTTTTCAGTTTGAATCGAAATGAAATATGCATTGCCCTTTTGACGTTGTTATTGTATCCATGTCTCACTTTTACTGTTTAGAGGGTTTGGCCCCTAACCTTATGATAAATAAGATTGGTAAGGGACCCATAAACTGGCCTTCTTGGTGATGAACAGGGAGAAGCACAGGGAGGTCTATGCATGCAACTGACCACGATTCTGGTGGTTAAAAACACAAAATACAAAACTAATCAACAAAACTCTGTTTGGCATCTCTAATGATAGTTGTCCTGTAATCTGAAGGAGTAGTTTCAGTTTAATACTCACTACCAGTAAAAGATGACACAATAATACAGATGAATAATTTATTCTCCTGTAGGACTGATGAAAAACAATTTACAGGCATAGCTCATCATCAGATAAGATGTAGACATTTAATTAGTCCTTATGTCCATACAAACTTTAAATTTTGTCTAAGATATATATACATCATTTATATTTTTTCAGTCTCTATCAGTTACATCAGAAAAGTGTACTACACGTAGTCTCAACAGAAGGATATTTAAACATATTTTCTGTTGTTTACAATATCTACATTCTAAGGGTCTTTGCTAACAAGTTGGAACTGTATGTTAATTAGTCCTATCAAAAGATTCGTATGAAAAATATTTGTATGTGTACATGGTAAAAATAGTTATTCTGTCTTTTATTTAAATGTTTTAAATGCATCAGGGTCATGTCCATCACATCTGGTCTCATGTCCCTTTTCTGGAATAAAATGGCATTATGGTTACATTTCTTAGGAGGGGCCTAGGAATGAACTAACAGGTGTGCCTTGATGTTTCTGCTGCCTTCTCTCTGAACTAGAGGACTGTGGTGACACATTGAGTATAACATTTTGTCACAGAAATGTCAGAAACTTAGGTTTATTTTGATATAAATGCATTTGTTTGTTTTATGCTTCCTTTGTGCTTTTATACAAAGTTAAAACTATCAAGTAGTGATGTTCACATGCACTGAAGCAGAAAAACAGATGTTTTTTGATGTGTAGCCCCTTCTGCATTAAAAAAATGTTTGTTGACACAAAGTTTGCTTCCTATTTATGCCCTTCACTCAATTAGACAACTTCATACCCACTGAAAGAATTCTTTACAACTTGTGTGTGTGTATATATATATATATATTATATATATATATATATATATATATATATATATATACACACACACACACACACACACACATTCACAAATACATACAATAAAGTTTCAAAAGTAGAGTGATTACAGGGATTACTTCATATTTATGAGCCTCACTCCTCAACAAAATATGAGACCCATCAATGGATGGGCTTCATCCATTGTGATCTGTATTTATTTTGATTTGTAGACACGTACAATCATTACTACATATAGTACAATCCAGAAAAGTAGTTAGACTGATTACCCTCACCATAATTATGTATTCTGGTGTCAAGCAATAATCTTTTGTTTCCTCTGAAAAATGGAACATCAAAAGTGCAACAAATATTTGTTCAAATAGCGATATGGTTGAATATAATTCAGCCAGAATTTTCATTTAAGTAGAAAGTCATTATTTTGTGATTGTATGTTAATTTTGGTATTACAGTACATAAAGCTTTAAGGTATTCTGGTTACATTTTACAAAATGTATCACTCCTTCCCCACAAAGAGAAATGAAGGTGATGCCTATACTATCACATATTTCTTAATAGTTAATAATTTTCTGTTTGGTATGATTATTATTTGAGAAAGTAACTAACAGTTTATAAGAAGGTTCTTTCTACTAATGCTCACAAAGAAACATTAAACTTCAACGTAAGTGTAGTTTAGATAAATCAATGTTTCATGATACTGATTTCAAAATACAACAAAGCAAAACACTAAAACAAGCCAGAGAGCTTTAAACACAAAATACAATGTTTTCTCTTTTACAATTTATTTTGCCCAGAGTTATTGGCCAGACCCATACATTATTACAAAATGATTTTAAGACCTGTCCTAAATTTGAAATATTTTAATTATAACAACATTTTTGACAAAACAAAGGTCCCATTTCTTAAAAAAGTCCATTAATCAATTATGTACAATCAAAAGAAACAAACACTTCAGATATTTTAAAAATTTATTCAATATGTAACAACAGCCATTATAGTTGGTGAAGCCTGTTGACTGAGTACATACCCTGGAACATATCCAACAGAGACTGAGTACATATCCTGGAACCTCACTTACAACTTGTAATCAAAAACTCATCATCATAAAAACTTTATAAATAAATGTTTTACATTCAACAAACCTCAAAGATACAAAATCTGATATGGCATCAGATGTCTCTCACTAATTTCGATCAATGCAATAAACATAGTCTAAAAAAGTCTCTCAGTGATGCAAACTACAATTCAAAGAACACTGCAGAAAGTTTCTCCCCCTTGAGTGATAAAAGTTACCTTCGAATCTTTATTTCACTATCACTGGTGAATAAAAATCAGTAAAACTTGACACAGCATTATGTGGTTGCTTCTAACTGCCTTTGATATGGCATTTTCTCCTGCTCGCTGACATTCAATATTACAGTGTATTAATAAACACGTTTTCAGACTTACACAGAAATCCTGCAAGGACAGGTTTAGCTGTCATATCGACGAATCTCCATCGTTCCTTATGCAGCTCCATTGTCCCGCTTGCTTTCAGTTCAGTTAATAAAATGTTTCTTTACGTTTTAAACATCGGACAAACTATTATTTACGGTATTATTTTAATGTAAAGGTCAGTTGCGTTGTTCTCTTCAGTTTTTCCTTTGGTTAACAACTCCATTATACATTTGACCACGTTATGTAATGTCGAGGGGGTGTAGCTAACGGCTTGCATGCTCTCTACCCCTATACGCTACAAGACAGGCCTGCCCAAAACGTATGGATGTTCTTACCTCGATCGGATTGTGGCAAGAATCTACCAAATTTCGCCTTCAACATTTATTTCGTTAATATTTGCAGCGAATGTTTGCGTTCCGAGCAAATCGATACACATAGCTATGCAGCCTATGCGTGGTTTCACAAGTAAAAAAAATCAAGGACTTATATTTGGACTTATAAGGGATAACGCTAGAAAAAGTTACGGAGAGATTTGGAAAGGCGTTTAAACATAGCAAAACGTATGAAAAATATCAAACGATTTAACTGTAGTAACTTTTTATTCGTCGTTAATTGTTGCTTTGTCGTTTCATCTCATCTTGAAAAGACGATGGTGTTCGGGCTATTGTGGAGAAAAAACGAAAACCTAATTAACCCCGTTACCCTACTGTTTGTAATATACGAAAAAACAACGGAAAAGCTAACAACGTGGGGGCTCCGGTATGGAAAAGGTAGTTTACAACCTTAGAGACCTATCGTTACAGTTTATTGAATAACACAGAACACGTCTCGTGATAGCATGTTAGGCGACAGCAAACTTTCACACAAATTATAAGGACAATGGACAATTGAATTATAAACTATTCATAGTATGTTCTGTAACAAGATGTTTTAGTCTAACTGTATAGGCTACATAGCTACAGATTGCTAAATAATTTCTTACACAAGCGGAGCATCACGCATTTAAATGACTAAATGCATTAGCTAAACGAACAAAAATTACACCATTTGTTAGATCGCAACGAACATTTTTAACACAAACAGATAAAAGTACCTTGTTGCCTCCTGTTTCACAAAGGGAGGAGCACCAATGAATGAAAGGACTTAGACCCAGCCGGCAAAACAAGTAGTGAGGGAGCTGCTGCTCTCTGATTGGAACATTATTTCCACCAATCAGGCGGGTCAGAACAACAAGGATAGCACAGAGAGTCGAACTGGAGTGTAAAGCGTTGGTGAAACGAGAAGAGGTAGCCGGATGAGTTGAATTTCATGTCTAAGTACATGGAAACTCCTTGTGAATGTTTTTTTTAAAATGCATAGCTATTTAGAACTAAAACAGAACTAAAATACACAATTACCGTGTTTTGTGTTACTGCCACTTTCACATACAGCATTATGAGCGTTACGTGAAAGTAACGCTATCAGAACAATTACAAGCAAGAAGGCTCATAGACGTTTAAACGTCTAGAAACCTCATTGGTCCAATATATATACTGTACTTTGTTTTCGTCCATGTGATTAAAATGTTGGTGTTCCATAATTAAGCCATGACAAAGGTAATTGATTTCCTAATTAAACGGTGTTCGGTAAAATCATGGTGTTGACGAGTTCATTTCCTGCTCAGTTATCCTACATAATTTTTACATTTAATAATCTTGCCTACCTTAACACAGTATGTGACCCAACGAAGGACCTAAACGTCGGTGCTGTGTGAGCAAAGAGTAGCCTATGCCCCTCAAACCCATGATGTATTGACGGTTGCTACAAATAGGCCACCTGACCCCTGACCTCTGGGCGGTGCCTGGTAGCAGCAGAAAGTTGTGCCCAAGCACCTCCTTGTTCCTGCACTCGAACACATCCCAGTGTCATGGCGTCTTTGTAACAATTTAAGAGCTATGCAACAACGGGAATGGTTCTTACGGTGACATGTTAGCTCTAATGCAACAAAGGGAACTTTCCACTTTCAAGAGACAGATGAAACGCCACAGACAGAACCTGGTGCATCTATGCAATACAAAAAAAAAAAAAAAAGAAAAAAAAACAGTTGTAGTCGTTACAGTATTTAATTCTTGAAAACTTGTTTTAGTGCGTAGCATTTTTTCATTTACCATTTTGAGTCATTTTCTCATTTGTCTCTGAAACCACATTGAAAATGACAATTAAACTTTCCATGATTGGTTTCATCAATTAGGTACAGTGCATCTTATTTTGTTGGGCCGTATCTTGTTTATATGCAGTATAAGCCGTGATTATGGGACATTTCTGTACGAATAAAAACGTGTTTTCGTTTCTTTGGAAATGTGCCGCAACCACTGTCAAACTTAGGAACCTAAAGCAAACAACTTTTGAACAGTATTAACCTAATGTATAAATAACGACAGTCTCGTTTTCAATTAAATAAAAATCTATGTGCTCTTATCAATTACATTCAATAAAATTATTTTATTGTGACTTTCTGTATTCCTCATTCTTATTTTGTAGAGGTGAGTGCTTTTAATAACAGATTTAAGTAACCCATCAAATATTTTCAAATGGCATTGGTTTGTCACCATCACACACATCGACAGGTCATGTATTGCACAGGAACCAATCCTCCATTACACAAATACATCTTCCGTAGAGATGAAGGAAATGTCACTGGTGTTCAAAGGAAACGACTACAATGAAACCTTTCCGACTCAACGTTCCGTCTACACCATGGGCGATTTTGTTGCATTAGAATATATGATTTTAATAACACTTCCAGTGATTTGTAAATTGATATAGCAGGCCGCTGAATACAACCATAACAGTAGTACGATACATACCATATGGAATACAGTTTTAAGTCAACATTTAGCATTCTTCCATAATTTGCACAAAGCTACACTTGACCCCTGATTGCGAGTATACAATGCCGTTTTACTATATCAGCCAACAGCCAATTGAAAAGCGAGACACAAAGAAAGACACTCCAATTTGATCACGGAGGATGACACAAAATCCCTTTAGCGTACATAGGTTTCCCCAACACCCCTCCCCCTTCACTCGGTCGCTACTCTTGTTCCCATGCCATTTTCCCAAACCAGTGTTAAATTCCATTATTGAACCGAGGAACTGGGAATCCTCACGTGATAGCTGAATTTGTAGTTTGAACCTTGGCTTATTCAGAAAGCAGGAACACCCGAGTGTTTTTTTCCCTCTCTATTTTATTCGGAGGCGGCGCCAGCATTAACGTGTGTGACATTTTCACTGCCTATCTGCCAAACGGGTTCTGGGGAAGACAAAAAACTATTTTCTCTCCTCCCTTTTCGCCAGGTCCGCCATCCTAAAAGAAAAAAGGCTGTAAAATCATCTAGTCAAGTTGCTATTTTTTAGCGCGACAGACCTTCCGAGTAGGCTGTACACCGAGCCTATAAATATAAACAAAACAGTGCAGGCTACTAGCCTGTGTACCGTGGAAGTGCGTTTCACTAAAAGACCGGACATCTGAAACAAAATTCTTTCTGCAAGACTGGCATTTTTTCTGTGCAAAGCGCCATGAATAAGCTTTATATTGGCAACTTGAGCGAAGAAGCGAGCTCGGTGGAGTTGGAAAGTATCTTCGAAGAGTGGAAGATCCCTATCAATGGCCCATTTCTTGTTAAAACTGGTTATGCGTTTGTAGATTGTCCAGATGAAAAGTGGGCTATGAAGGCCATTGATGCTCTCTCAGGTAAGACATATGAAGGAAACTAGAGTAGAATTTGGATTTAAATGATGTATCGACTTCACTTAGGTTATTTCGTGTCGTAATATGCCAACACTACCCTCGTCTATAAATCAGCACATGATCGGGGGTTATAGTGGCGTGGTGTAACTAGCTAAGCTTTTTTCTCCCTTCGCGTATGGCCACTTGACTTCACTCGGACGCTGTCTGTTGTGCTGTCAAGTAAGAAGTTATTTTCAACATAACTTAAAAACGAATTTGGTCGTGCAAGACGTAAACATTACTTTTTAAGAAGCAGTACGCTGTGTCGACTCCATTTCCATTTCCACTGCGCACGGAGATGCAAGGCCAGTGAACGCTGCATCTATCGATGTGACTGTGTAAAGTGTGATTTAAATAATTGTAGAAATGCTTTGGTAGCTTGTTACGTTTTGTCTGTTGAGTTCTTGTCCATTGTATGGCTCATTCAAATCCATAGCAAAGGATGAAGAAAGCATGATTTTTTTCGAGATTATTTTTTCCGTGAAAGATTTGCAATATAGGCGTGAGACATTTAGTGTTTTCACTTTATTTTCACTATCGCCGTAATTGCTAGAAACTTGGTCTATTAAATAAGTGATTTTTCATTTGTGTATTGAAGATTCACCAAATGATTGATGCATACCTTATAAAAATATTTGGAAAAATAATCTCTTTAAAACATGGGTATTCATTAATTAGTAAATAACTGAACAAACAAATTGTAAAGGAAGAAATGTCACGCCATATGTCGCTATATGAAAAATACACTTTGTTGGTTGTAGGAATTTTGCGCGGGACAATTCGTACAGGAGCTAGGCCTGTGTTTCTGTTTGAGATTTGTATCTGTAAATGAGAGATTATAAATGTGATTGGTATACATATTGTTATTAGTCGTTCTACCAATATGTAATTACAAATCTTGCATACCTTTTGTTTTAAGGACACCATGTTAACCCAAACTTTATAGAGATCAGTTTTTCTTTATATATAATCTACGCTCTTAAAGACACTGTCACGAAAACATACACACTGACCCACAGTATTTTCATTATTTTTTCCGCCCTCAGGTAAAGTAGAACTCCATGGAAAACTCATAGAAGTGGAATATTCAGTCCCGAAAAGACAAAGGTAAAACATCTTTTATTTTAATCAGATTTTTGGACTAATTTTGGTAATATGCAGCTGTGTTTAACAGCGCGAAAGACAAGGGCCCTATGTTTAAAAAAAAAAAAAAAAGCTATCTATCCATTCATATGCACCCTGACACTGTCTGTTTTTTCCCCCACATTGCAATAGTTTAATGCAGAGGTTATAAATCGAGGCCTTGTGCCTAAGCGGGAAAAGAAGGAGCCAGTTTGGTGTTGAGCACGTGGATGGCATAAAATAAAATGGCTTGCCTGTTTTGCGGATCTAAATGTGTTGGTGTTGTGTTTCGAAATCAGGGAAATGTACGTTAGTAGAATGCCTATTAGTAATTTACACTCATTTCATTTGCTACATAAGTATTTGGGGTGCGCAGCTACATTGTGATACGCAGAAAACGCAGTGTATGCATTTTTTAATTAATGCCGTATGCTACCTACATTTATGCTTAAAACGGCAGTGGATTAGATTGTAGTTTACTTTTACGGTATTGTGTGTCCATCCCGCACTGTGTGAATTAATTTGTATTCATTGTGATTCATTGTAATGCAACGAAATGGACTCTAGTTTCTGTTTGGGCCTAGTCTGAATGTCTAGTGGAGGCCTCTGCAGTTCTACAGTGGAGTGGGTTAGCAAGATTATTTTTGGTGCTGTCCCCATCAGTCTTCTGAATGAACCAACATCCAGAATTTTATGCAAAACCTTAACACTGAGAGATTTTTTTTTTCTTGAAACAAAATGGCCTCAGAATAACATGCAATGAGCAAAATGGCAACAGTTTGCAGTCATTGGTTGTTAGTTATGCGCAAACCCAGGGGCATGTAATAAATAGTGGTGTCATGAAAAACATTTGAATTTTCACAGCTGATTTTCTGAGGTTTTAAAGGTACTATTTTTTGTTTGTCTTAAGCAAATTATTGGGTCAGTAGTTACAGATTTGTAGATTATCTTGTACAGTGGTGTCACAATATGCTTATATGCTTAATGTTTTTACACTCCTCAGTGTAACTTAAGTTTAAATTCTGTAGATGGACTTGTAACTTACGTGAAGAACTATTTAGCGTGTGTAGGTATTAATGCAAGAAAAAATGAAAAGCAAAACTTTGTACTTAATAAATGATGCAACATTCATTAAGATCCATTTTAAATATTTGGTACAGCTAAATGTTTGAATGAGAAGGGTGCTTAAGGTTTTTTGTGTTCCTGTTTGAAGAATAAAAACAAAATCACATTTAAGAAGGGTAACAATGTATGCAAATACACTTTTCCAAATTTACATAAAATTGTTTCTACACTGAAAACAAGTTGGTCAGTTTCATGGTTTTTAAATAATTATCACAATCATTTTTAATGTTAAGCTTTTAAAAGAAAATCTGCCCAAACCCCATGCATACATTAGTAGTGTCATGTGGTAGATTTGTTCACACGGGCAACGGGCCTGAATGTGGCTAGTGCATTGCTGATCCTTGAAACCTCTGTGTAGCTCATACCTTCCAAGGGTGCATTTAGGTGGGTGGTATTTCTGTTAAATGAGTTCACAGAAAGATAGAAATGTAAAACACGCCCCATTGAAAGTACGCTTGATTTTTGGAAATGTCGTCCCTGCGTTGCTCTAACTGGGGGCGGAGGGTGGGGAGGTGCTCCCCATTTGCTGCCCTTACCCTCTTAACACAAGGGAAAAGGTTAGCAACTGATGGCATGATGTCAGAGCCATGGCTCCCAGGAGCTGATGGGAGTAGGGCGCTCTCAGTGTATTACAGCAAATGGAATTCTTCGGCATCGCCATTTCAGGCCTGTTGTGGTTCAGTCATCTCACTGCCTATAGGGATTAGTGGTGTCAGTCAGCTGAGGCTCCTCCCATCCAGCTCAGCTCAACCTTTGACCCACTGGGGAAATGAAGGTAGCGAGGTTGGAGCTCTGCAGCCATGTTTCAGCCATGCAGTGGAACAGGAATTTGTAGTGGGTTGGGCCTCTTCATAATCTGCTGTGCAAAAGAGGGTGTGGGTACTGTTGAAGGAGGAGGGGTGATGCATACATCACCAATGTTTTTTTTTCTCTCTCTTTTTTTCCCCCTCCCTGAGTAGCCATAGGAGCAGGGTTACTGTTGGCGTTCCATAGGGAGTCTCTTAAACATAGCGTATGATTCACTATCTATATCTGACTTCATTCCTGAAATATTTCCTTGGGAGTCGTGTGTTCCTTGGAAAGTCATTGCGAATGGAAGATTATTCTCTTCCCACATCCTGCTGGGTAAACAGACTCCTGCAGTCCATATTGTCATATAAATACACAGTTAAAAATGTTTTAAATGTACCTAATACATGCCAAGCAGCCCACACTTTCTGTGTTTTTCGGTCAGATTCACTGGTCATAAGAAGGCTTTGTGTAACATATTAATGGGGGGGAAGGGTGAGTGGTGGAGGGGGTTTGCGGTGTCAGAGTGCTGTATGTTGCTCTCTGTGAATCCGTAGGATCTGAGGAAAAATCCTGCGGCCTCTGTCTCTGCTCCGTTTTGGGGGAGCCAGATGACTTCCTGATGACCTGTGGACCCACGTGGCCATGACAGGATGCCTCTGTACCCGTGCGGACAGACATTCGCAGGGGCGTTGCCTCATTCTGTCGGACTGAAAGCGGTTGTGTTTACGTTACGTTTTTAGGACAGTTTGGGTAGCAGTTCATAAGTGTTTTTCAGATTGCCATTCATTCTTTTAAAGGTGTAAAAAGGCTAAAGCTACTTAAAAGAAGAAACAAATGTGTGTTGCTTAAAAAAAAAAAAAAAAAAACTCGCTCGCACCCCCATGCCTGGCATGTCAGAGAGATCCAGCTGGATACAGATATTCACAGCAGTGTAAAGGCGTCCCTCAAAGGAGGGTTTTCTAGTCATGTGTGCCTCAGTTTTCCCACTTATTCGCATGGCCTGCACTTGAGTTCTTTTTTGCTGTCTTTTGTAGAAATATAAATATTATGGTGTGTAAACAGACGAAAGTGATTCAATTCTATTTAATTTATTATTCATTCATTCGATTCTTTATTGTCCCAGTGGGCAGTTTGGCATGCAGACAGATACTTGTATAAAAACACACGTATAATATACTAAAATACAGGAATACTAAAATACATGGTTGTGAAAATATGAATTGCAGAAAGTCAATACATTAAATAAGTAAATATAGAATGCAGTAAAAACACACACTTCATCATTCTATGCCACACTTCATTATCATTCCACATTACAGCATACATGGTTTGGTAAAGGGAGAAAAACAAACTAAACAAAATACTAGTGACAGAATACATATCGCAAATGATTGTACACTTATCGTATAAAGTATGAGTGTTTTTGGTTTTGAATCGTAATGTTGAGTCTTTTGAAGGAGTGAGCTAATTTAGCAATGTAAAGTGTGATTCCCCTTATTTTTGAGAGACGGGGAAGTCTGTAGCGGGTCAGGCTGTGTGTGCCGTTCTGTCTGATCAGGCCTCGGAGGCCTGTGTAAACTGTTCTAAAGGTTTTCCTCATATTTGTTTCTGGAACGTTTTAGGATGCATTAACCATTCTTCGTGACTGTAATTTATTTACTTTTGATCATCAGTCTTAAAGGAAGTTCAGTGAGAATCGCATATTCTGTGCATGTTTAGAGTAATTTGTGATCATTCATAGAGTAATTTTTGATAGAACAAAGGAAATCTACTTTTGACTCTAACTTGTAAAAATTGAATCAACATTTTCACAGTTCACGTATGTGTATCTACATATATTTTTCTATTCAATGCAATTATTGCAGTACAAAAAGGTCACAACCTTTAAAAGAAACATGACACAATCCTGCATTGCATTTTACATCATATTGTGACTTTGGGAAGAGTAATCACAAGAGTCTATACTTCTGTTGCAGTTCAAGAATATATTCACACTGTCCTAAATGTGTTAATTTTTGTCAAAGGTGTAGCTAATTGCTATCTACATATGTGTGTGCTTGACCCTTATTTTGCAAATGGCTGACAGCTTGGCCGCAGTGGTGAAAATGCCTTAATATCAAATGTATTTGAAACACGAAATTGCAATTTATTCAACAAACATACATACCTTAAGATGTGGTAAATGAATGTAATGTAATGCAGTAACACCCACAGTTTAATTGTAGATAGTGCTGTGATTCCTACTACCTTGGGTCCAACAAATGAATGTCACTAGCAAGCTGCACTGAAGTCTACACTTTTGTCTTTGTTTCACATGGTTTCGATGTTGTCTGTACTAGCCTGAACAAATGCATCACTTCACTTTTTATTTCTCCTGATTATTCCCACCTTAAGGTCTGTATTTTAGTAGCTGGACAAATTGATAGATATTTCAATTTCTACCCAGGTCAGCTACTTGCAGTGACATTAGATGTCTGTTTGGATGGCATAGTTGCTTAATCACTGCCATTTGTTTGGGGAAAATGAAGGGGAAAGCGAGATGGGCCATTTATTTAAAAGAGAGAGTTGCAAACCTAATTATTGTTTGGCTTTGTGTAATATAAACAAAAACTTTTTTTTTTTTTCCAAAAGAGTGCATTTATGCTGTTTTGAATTAAGATTTTTACGTAAAAATTTCATAAATTTTTACTGAAAAAAAGGTTCTCAGAGCTCAGAGGTCTAACTGTGGTTCTACCGTTTGTGTGCTGATAATGTAGCTTGTTGCAGGTTTTGTGTCTTGGGCTCTGCATATGTGTGAGCCTTTTTTTTTTTTCGGGAGGGCCCCCATCCTTTTCTGTGATCTGTCTGTCACTGGGGGACAAGCTGCCTTGACTGCAGTAACCAGACCCCTTCCCCCACTCCCGCAGGGCAGAGAAAGTTCTCATTCCATGGGGCACCTTCCTCCCCAAAGCCAGGGGAATTCAGACTGCAGAACCCGGGAAAACGTCATTGTCCCCCCCTGCTGGACTTGGGGGCTCTCTCTGAGGTTGCTTGTGGAGGGCAGAGGGGGAGGGGGGCTGAAATGTCAGGAATGCAGGATTTCCTGGAGGGATGATTTAAGCTCTTTGTTCTATAGGTTAATCTTGGCAGACAAGTTCAGTTTTTTTCTATCCGAGTTCCTTTGATACAGTGTCTTTAGGTGCAGCACCTAATGCAGTGTAGAAAGGTTAGATTGTGTGACTACATTCAACATCGTGTAAAAAGTAGTAAAGAATGGTATCTGTGTGCAAGTGTGGATAGGAGGTGATTTATTAGTGAGGTGATATAAAGACAATATTTTCAACCACTTTGGCTTCTGTCAGGTTAGAGGGCAAAAGCGAACAGTTTACCCAAATAGCAAATTGGCAAAAATCAAAAAAGTAAAATGGAAAATTATACCAATTAGATCATTGGTGAAGTAGTCAGTCTATTTTTTCTGTGTATGTGTCAGTTCTGAAATAGAGGAAATGACATACAGGTTAATATATCAGTGAAGAACAATGCATTTATAACTACATTAAAATTTTGCAAAAAATGGAGTAACCCAGTATGAATCCAGGTTTATCTGTCCTAGTGACAGGGCTTAAAATTTATCTGGCAACGTACATATCTGACAACGTATGGTCACCATTTAGCTAAAGTTAGAAACCACTCAGTTTTTTATGTAAAAATATGTATTTAAAAATATGCATTTACATTTGTTTGAATACTCTTAGAATTTCTCTAAAAATAAGTGCAAATATGCTAAAATATTGACAAGGCAGTTAATCTAGTAATGTTTGTCCTTGTTTGAAGCAGGCAAATGAACAAATTCATTTAAAATACCCAAGCCATTGTTGAAAGACAACTGCCTTCCTTCAAGTGGTAACACTGGGTAAATATTTGTTTGAAGTAATAATGCCTACGTTGTCTGCACAGTAGTGCTCTTAGTGAGGAAAACAACCTATATGTCACATGATAAAATGGCACATTTTTATGCATGTCAAGGGTTCACAGATTACGGGTTACATACTAAGTAAATGGTTAGCCTTTAAAACTCACTGACACAAATGTCAGCTTTTGCTGTTTGGCTGGGCTGTTGATCATGGTGGACATTTTAAAAAATGAGAATTATCTCTTGATTGAGCTAAGCATCTCTTTGGTAAGAGAGCAATGAAAACTACATGAATAGCAATGTTGTTGTGAACTAGTGCTATTGTGTTTAAAAATAAATGGCAAAAAAACAAATCGCAATTATAAAATTAAATTATATAATTGCCATTTGGTACCAATGCCATAAAGTAAACTTACATTATCATTACCATTATTAGTAGCATTTTTGTAGAAACAGTTGAATTATTACAGACCATTAAAGTCCAAAAATGTGTATCTACAAATAGCCTACAGATAATCAAATTGTAGAATTAAACTTGCTGTTTCTGAATGAGTGTTTTTCCACAACTCTAACCACAAATCTTAGAGTGGAAACTGTAAGTTCTGTCTGAAAGTTGAAATTTGTTTGATTGCTGTACAAAATGTAGGCCAGTTATGTTTTTTCCTTCAATTCCTGTTTCCTTTTCTTTACCCCTTTTGAACATTTACTGAACTTAAGAGTGCATTAAGATGTAACAATTGGAAAATCTTCAGGCGCACACTTGTAAAAAATGCAAATGTATGTGAGTTGAAACAATCATCTTTATTGCAATAACTTTGTTAAATGTTAAAAGTCAAAGTGAACAGACATTAATTCTGTTTATAATGGACATGTAATATAGTCACCCTTTCCTTGGCACAAACCTTCAGTTATGGTAAGATGCATGTACCATTGCGTATGTCTACCTTACTGCTTCTTACTGTTATCCAGGCTATCCCTTTTTATTATTCTCAGGGATAAAATTGATGGAAGGGTGACCCCCTAATTCAATCAGCATATATATATATATACCCCCTTCCTTTTATAGTTTTATGTAAAACAATTAAACAGTGCTTTTTTTTAACAGTGCTCCCATAATATGCTAGTTTCCATGCAGTACATTTTACAAAAGTGCAAACTGTTTGATTCCATTTTGAAATGCCCTTCTGCAATTCTACATCTATTACACTAGAGGGCAGGCCCATGTTACACTGAAACTACGGTACTAATGTTTTGTTTTCCCGTTTATTCATGAATGCCCCCTGATCTTGCACTTGACATGGCACACCTTTTGGTCTTGCTGTTTAGTGTTTGGCAGACAGTAGGAGCTGTGTGAAGACTAGGAAAATAACACTCAGCCTGGTATCCTGACCCGCCTTTGCTCTCCTAATATGGCTGGGTGTATTTCTACTGATGGAGTCTCACCCACAGCTCAGCAGCTGCTGACCCTGCGACATCTTGAAAGTCCTCCTAACCTTTATGTTTCGTTTGTGTACAATGACCAAATGTTCTCAAACATTTTATGGCTGCTTACCAGCTTATGATGAAGGAAGAATTGTGTTTTTTCTTGTTTCGGTAAAACCGCAACAAAAATGTTGCTGTGAATGATGCTGAATATATACAGAGCTGGCATACAGGTTGGGAGAAGGTGGTTTTTTTTTTTTTTTTTGTTTTCTCAGGTGTGAAACATCAGTCACACGGAGAGCTTGAATTTAGGGCTTTTACTTGTGTGTTGTTGGTGTTTATTTTCGTGCATGTCAAGGATTTGTAAATTTGTTTATCAGTTAAAAAACTGATTCCAGTGTATCAATATTGGAGTAATGAAAAATGACACATTAAGTGAACTTAGCATTCAAACTTTGTCATGAAGTTGTAAAAAAAAAAAAGTATGAACAGGCAGAACTAAATGGAATGTTGAGTTGGAGGTAATTGGTTCTACATACCGTGTAGCACATAAGAATAATTCATGAGATTTACCATGTATTGCTTTAGAGTCTGATACTGTACAAATTAGCTAGGTGTGTGCATTGAAGCAGATTTTCTGCCTGTGGCATTATTACACAGTATAAGCATGCCTACGTCTAGGTGACTTGCCTGGGCTTAGGACAAACCTACTATCATATCTGAGGCTGGCCAATATCCTGTTGAACTGGTTAAATCTACTGCTGAAATACCTCCAGCGCACCTGAGGTGTATATATCTTAAAAATAGGGGAGGTTATAGTAAATGTGGCTAGAGACTGCTGTATACACACACTGTACATATGGAGAGTACTATTAAGTGGACTGTATTTGTAGAATAATATCTAACATAGTCTGTTGATTCTCAGGAACAGCAAGCTGCAGATCCGGAATGTCCCCCCTCACTTGCCGTGGGAGGTAAGTTCAGACCGTTTTTGCTCTTTCTTTGGGGAGCACTTTATTAGTATTACACTTAAATTCCATAGCAGGAAAGCCAATGTTTTCAGCATGCAGTCTTCTATGTAAAGGTTAGGAGAGACCGTTTTTCCCTCTCATTCCTCATAAGTTCCAGGTTATGATGTTTTGGAAGCTGAAGGTTGACACAAATACCCCTTTTCCACTAGCGTACCAGACCGTGAAATTCAGGAAAAGTCTTGGATCGCCTGTGTCTCCACTTTGTGGCAGTCCCTATTAACTTCTACCAGAAAGCTTTTCAAATGAATTTTAAGCTCCAGGTATACATACAGCCATGTTAAATGATTATTGTAATGTAATCTACAGACATTTTTAAGGACAGCTCTATGGGGTGTTTTGAGGTATACCCACTCCAAAGTTAAATTGAGATGTTCTATGATAGCTAATAGTTAAATGCATCTTGTTCGCCTAGACCTTTACCAGCTCCTCTGTGTGGTGGCAAAGCTGACAGTACTAGAGGTTTTCATTAGGGTTAACAAAGAATGATCACTTAAGAGATTGTTCTAGTCAGTTAAGGACACCAGGAGTCATGTATAAAAACAGCTTGTGACCATATTTGGGTGGGATTTGTGCATGTTATAGATTTTGTTGTTAATATATTGTGAACACACCATGAGTCATTTGATATTGACCTTTTACTTCTCCAATAGGTTTCTTGGTTCTGATGCAAATACAAAATTCCCCTCAAATTCCAGAACACTGGAATGCTTGAAAATAGGGGCTGATTAGAAATTCACTCCTTTTTTGATCTATGTTAGTATACCTGGTTCTCCAGGGAGCTCTGAACGGGTTGGCTGTGGTGGCTGTAATTATTTTTAAGTTATGTGTAATTATTTAAGTTATAATTACAGTAATTACAGTTACAAATTGAAATAAATAATCATACTTCAGATATCTTGAATAAAAAGGTTATCCTCTCTATCTAGATAAGTTTGCAAGGCATTACTTATCTAGATAACCATCCCACAGTAGGAATCTTATCAGGCTAGCCAAGATTAAGGATGACTGAGACAAATCAGACAATTCAAAATGTAAATAATATATTATACATCTGTGGAAGTTTGCAAATGTTGACAAAAAACAATATATAGACCTATACAAATCTTCAGTCTATCAATAAAAGCATGTTTTATTTCTTTGTTTATTGAAAAGATATACAGTCTGAATTCTGCAAGTTAATTTACAGTAGAATTAAAATTCTTGTTAGTGACATATAAATACATGCAGTTCTTAAAATCTTAATCAGCAAAAAAGAAATAATTTCAAAGTGATTACTGAAGTTATTCAAATTCACCATAAATTGGTGTTTATGGGGTGGGTCAAACTTGATTGCACCATCTCATCTATTCAGTACACAGTGTGTATAGCCCCAATGTGTTTTCTTTTCTTCATCATATTGCGTAGTCATGCAGACCTGTGAAACCAGTTTGTTGTATGCTGATGACTCTGCAATAACTGAAATGGTCCTCTTGAGGTTTTCACATGCCATGATAGGGGTCACCAAATGTTGCAGACAAAATTATTGATGAATACATGTAAAGAAAACCAATGATATAGTGATAAATTTTAGGAAGAGTCAAGACTGTGATTGTGTGGGGGCAGCTCTTGCTGTAGTCATTGAAAGGAGGTTCAATGTTTGTTATTGAAAATATGACATTGTACCTCCAAATTCTGCTCACACAGTTAGGTAGCTTGCAAGGCAATAACTTGTATGTTTTTTGTATGTTGTATGTTTGTAGGCTAGCTACCCAAAGCATTTCTGTAACCTGCTGTGTGTGATTTTCTTTTCAGAAGTAATGAGTACTTTTCTCTAGAATCACGTCGTGAAAGTATTGCAAACCTATAAGCATTAGCCCTAGATCAGCCTTTTACATACGGTTAAAGTACGGTTGCTCAATACGTTTGATACAACACCACCTTAGCATTTATGTTATATTTAAGCATTAATAATTGTAATCACAAACAAAAGTTACTGCTTTCTCCATTATGCATCAAGTCTCAGTCCTCTTGAAATTTAGGGTCTGTATCTTATATGTATGTTAAACTACACTTTCAGCTGACGCAAATCCGTTTCCAAACCTGATTTTGTACTTTGTAAATGACCGTAGTCCATATCATGGACTATGTCCTGAGTCCAGCAAGAGATAAAGTTTGATTCATTGGTCGTGTCCACTTGGGAGCAGTAAATTGGGGAACAGTTCATTTGTGGATGCACTTGGCATGTCTTCATTTTTCTTGTTTTTTCCCTGTTAGGAAAAAAAAATGTGACTTTGATTGGACTGGACAGAGTGGCAATGGGACAAGTTAAACCTTTATTGTTAAACATTGGTAAATAAACTGAAATATGAATCATTCATGGTATTAGCACTAGCAAATACCACCAAAGTTCTATTCGGATCAGCACAAAGAGGATGTGAACCAAGGAATGAATCAGTCAGTCAAAGAATCACGACAGAGGTCTCTGTAAGGCTGCTTTGGGCCAAATTCCCTTTGTAAAAACTGCTGTACAAATAAAACTTAATTGAAACAGGAGAGTGCATATTGTCAAGCTACTCCATCTGACTTGTTTAGTAGGCTAAAAGAAAATATCAGTATAGATGCAGTTTAATTTTTTTTTTTTTTTTTAAATTTTTTTTTTTACGATGTCCCTCACGGCAATCTGTATGGACTAGTGAAGTTGGGGGCGCATTTCGATGACAGTGTAATTGTGCTGCACAGTCAGTGTAATGATGTAACTTTGTTTACCTTCTGTCTCTCCCTCCCTCCCTGTCGTTCCAGGTATTGGATGGCTTGCTGGCTCAGTACGGCACTGTAGAGAACTGTGAACAAGGTGTGTTCAGTTACAGTGCATGTAAATAGCCCTCTGCTATCTGAAACGGACCTGGTTTTGTTGGATGTGTGTCAACATTCATTGATTTCTTTGCTTACAGTGAACACTGAGACAGAGACGGCGGTTGTCAATGTTAAATATGCCACAAAGGAGCAGGCACGACAGTGAGTGTGCACCTCAAAAAACACACACTTGCGCACACTCTTGTTTACTCAAGACTGAGCTGTAACAGGCAATCTTACAGGCTATCTGTTGTACACTTTTTCAAACAGTGTACAGTTGAATCCTACCTGTATTATTCAGACATACCAGTCTTGATCCAGCCCGGTGACCTGCAGATTGATTTTGTGTATTTAAATTGGTGATAAAGTCTCAGGCAAACCTAACCAATAACTAATACTGACACCATTGCTCTCTACTATATGTACAGTCTATCACAGTTTGTCAGGAAATGTAGGAAGACTGGAAACTGTAGTTTATTTCAGTTGTACGCAATTGTGTGACTATGCAAAGAAGTTGCCTGCTATAAAAACATGGTACTTGCTTGTATGCAATGGGACTGTAAGCATATAAGAAGTCTGGTTTTGATATCTCCGGCTGTTGTGGTTTTAATGTGAGGCAGTTCTGTCTGAAAAGGATATCTTTTGTTGGTATCAAATATGACTTTTCATATAGATACTGATTACTGATTACTATAGGTATGTACATTAGGGTTTGGCTGATAGCCGATAATATCAGATATTGGGATATTTGAAGATATTGCTGTTCTGATTTTCATAATATTAGCATTAAAAAGCTTTAAGTATGTGTATATATTTAAGTGGTCTACAGTCAACTTGTAGGACAACTTGAAGGACATTCTTTGACATTAAAAAGAATGGTTAACCATGTTAAAAACCTGCAGCCATTTGGAAATTTCTTAGGTTCAAACATGAAGAAAGAGGAGAGCCAATTTTCATTAAACAAATTGCCAATAAGGCCAGCTAAATGAGTGAATATGACAAATCTTCATTCTTGCTTGCAAGTTCACCATCCTGCTCAGTTCACACAAATGGGGTTGGGTACAACAGTGAAAGATGCCTCATCGGTAATGCAGATGAGTGGGCCAGATCCACGCCTTATGGTTAATTAAAAATAAAACTTTAAAAAGGTTTTTAAGATTGTTTGTTTTGTCAGATCAGGCTAGCATTAATGTTAATAATGTGTCAATTTAGTGATGATTTAAAGTGAAATGTTGTCACCTTGTGATAATATCATGACAACGCCCCCTGTCAACAACAATATTGTGCATCAGTTTTATTCAAAAAAAAAGGGTGTGGAGATTGAAAATTCTGATATCGCCCAATGCTAATATACATGAAATTTGATATTTATGTCATTGATGTATTCCAGTTTATTGTAAAATCCAATTTAAAGGCATGAAATGGCAACCAGTGGCAGGATTGTCAACATCAAAGCAATCCATTATTTTACATTACAGTTTCTTAGAAGACAATCTCATCCAGAGCAACTTGTATAGCTCATAATTTTTCTGTCATCCATTTATACAGCGAGATATTTACTGATGTCATTCTGGGTTAAGTACCTTGCCCAAGGGTACAACAGCAGTGGCCAACCAGCAACCTTTGGGATACAAGCCCTCAAGTTTCTCACCATACTGCTGCTTAACTAAGTAAATAATTCATGCACGTGTGTCTTGACATGCTCACAGACATGGTTGTCCATAACTTTATTCTGCAAAACCAGTTTGGCTGCCACACCATGTCACCTACAACAGTAAAGTAAGAGTTTTGGCTAGTTTGTGCTTGAGAGAGATGTTTTTTTGCCAGGTTGAAACAAGGAATCTAGCCAGTGACATTTTCAAACACAAATCTGTCAGGTTTTGTGTATTTGGATGTATTCAGGATTTCATATGGTATGAGGAAATGTGCAGTCTGACAGTTTGTATCCAACATGAGCACAACCTGCACTTGTTCGCGCAGGGCAATGGAGAAACTGAACGGGCACCAGATGGAGGACTACACCCTGAAGGTGACCTACATCCCGGATGAGACTGCCCAGCAGGACGCTCCCCACACCGGGCGGAGAGGGGGTCCGGCCCGTGGGTCTCCCCGGCTCGGCTCCCCAGGTGCGGCGTCTGGTGCGCGCCCCAAGATGCAGCCGGATGTTCCGCTACGGATGCTGGTCCCCTCCCAGTTTGTGGGAGCGATCATTGGCAAGGAGGGGGCCACCATCCGCAACATCACCAAACAGACACAGTCTAAGTATGTACACTCCAGTTGGATACATTCCTAAAACACTGCTAAAAATGTTTTAGACTTGATTCTATTCAAACTTCCCTCTGGTTTCAGTGCCCTTCAAAAGGTTTAATTACTTATTTTTTATTTAAGTATTTGATATCTACATGTTGGTGTAGGCTTGATGGTTCTGCATCTTAAATAACAATGTTCTCACTGTTGAGATGGTAAAAGAATTATTTCACTGAAAAAATATATTTTGCTGGGTTTACCGTATTTACTCAATAAGATGGTGGTACACTGATTCATATTAAACATACCTACAGTGTGCTGTGTGGTAAAATTTTGCTGCTGTTACTTTTTTCAGTAATTACATACATTTTGCAATTCAGGATTTACTGAAAGAATTCCAAAGTTAATATATGGTAACAAAATTTTGTTTATGGTAGCAAAGCCATGCTTTAATCTGTGCATGCAAGTGTAAAATACATTAATATACATTAATCCTGTACCAGGATTGACATTCACCGGAAAGAAAATGCAGGTGCATCCGAGAAGCCCATCACTGTGCACTCCACACCAGAGGGCTGCTCGGCTGCCTGTAAGACCATCATGGAAATCATCCAGAAGGAGGCGCAAGACACCAACTAGTGAGTTCACATTAATTCACGTAACAAACTATGTAACAAAACAACACCTCGTAACAAAATATGGCTATTTGAACAGCCATCTCTCCCCCCGACCAATTGATCAATCGATCAAAGGTCATCATCGTTGAACAGAACCATGTTTTTATACCCCCTGTCCATGTACTCGGGACAGTCCATTGGATGATGCTGACTAGTCCTTGAGCACCCCTTTCCAGGCATGTTCCTTGCTAGCAAAAATGTAACATTAACTGGCTGTAGGGTAATTTTACGGCTAATGTATACCATAATGTCAATTTGTTTAAGAAAAAGCCTCACATACAGTATTATGCTGATTGTTATGGCAACGCAAGCTCGTGCAGGCTGCCTTAGTTCATAAAGGGAGACAAAGTTCAGTTGGATTAGAGCACATGGTGTTTGACAGCTAGTTCGATGACCAGCAAGCGAGTGTTATGTCTCTTTCATACAACAACCTCTTCAGCTATATTTTGGATCACAACACAGATAAATGAAGGGAAAGTGTTCATATCCTGTTAAAGAAATAAATATTTCATTGTTTGATCAACTGTAATATAGTAGTAATGTAGTTCTGTACTAGGCTTATATTGCACTTCTACCTATCCACAGAATGACAGTTTATTTAGATAAGTGGATAAAATGCATAGTTACCAAATTGCTGGGTGGAAGTTCATAGGGAAAGAGACAGACTCAGAGAGACATGGTGGACAGGTTTAAAGAACAATTGCTGGCAAATACATCTATAAGGAGGGTGCTGTTTTTTTTGTTGCATGTTTGGGTGGTGCCCAAAAGTTCAGGTAGGAGCACATGAACTCTCCAGTTCTTTTTTTTTTTTTTTTTTTGTTTCCACAAGAGGGAGTAAATCCCACAAGGCAAATTTTCCTAAAAGCAGAAGAGAAGGTAATGAGAGATGAGGTCTGTGATGAGAAGTGTCCCTATGCCATGACACAGAGACATGCAAAGCCTTGACACTATAATCCCTTGTATCTGGCCTACACATCACAGTTTGGATGTGAATATTTATTAATGTACTCAAGATTGGCAGGCTAAACAAATTACATTGCAAATACCAAAGTGTAGTTTGTGAATATTCAGTTTTATTTGTAGGTTGTTTATAGAGGCACAAAACAAAGCATCTGAACAAATTATAAAAAATAAAGAAAAGAAAGAAAATGTGTTGAAAAATTGGAAATGAGTGAGTTAAATTGGCAAAAGAAGCAACATTTAACAGTTCTCAAACTTGTTAACAGTAGCTGTTAACAGTAGCTGTAACTGATGTAACTCATTCTGGATAAGAGTGTCTGCTAAATGCCAAAAATGTAAAGTAATGTCACTGTAAGGCTTTTTTCCCTGCTTGATTTCCAGTCAGTGGCATAGATATCAGAAGCATGTTTTGAGTATGGTCCTTGAAGAAATACTTAAGAAATTGATCGTTTGTATAATCTAAGAAGTTTATAACACAACATTGTGAAGGACATTCTCAACACTCGCATTCTCAAGAAGTGGCTTAGTTGAACGTAGCAATTCCCAAACAGTTGGGGGGAAAAAGTTGCTTAATGAGTTTGCATGCACTGTATTTCTTTAGTTTGGTAGAAGGTAAATATGTGCACAACTTTTTTCTAATGAAAAAAGTGAATGGTTTGCTCACCTGGATAATTTCCTTGCACACCTTTCCTATTTAAGCAGTGGCATTTTCTTAACACAGTACTGGATGGAATGTAGAGCTACTTTCACCCCCAGTTCTGCTAAAATGCCCGTTATCTGTGTGGTACTTTTATATTTCTTTCTGAATGCCCTTATTGCGCTCCTGGGAAAGTATCTTCGTTTTTTCCATAGCGCTAGACCCAGCTAGACCTTCTCCACTCCAGCAGCAATGGACATCGCTATTCTAACAGCAGCGATACCCGCCGCTGTTGCCTCAGCATTTTTTGTCCGCGGTCCAGCTGTTCTACTGGATAATGGAGTCAAAGAACATTCCAATGAAGTGGACTCTTTCATACCCCAGCAAGCAGGCAGTAAAGCCTAACACAAGTAAACGCTAACACAACATGACTTTAAATAATTGCAGTCGCAGAGGAGGGAAAATGTAAGCATTACAGTCTGCCAGTTCATGCCCCTGCATATCATAGAACAGGTGCTCATATCCACAATGATTTGATAATGAGCTTTTTAACGCATCGGTAGTACAGTTGTTCAGAGAGTGCGTTCCAAAAATCTCAAGATGTGAGGTGGGGAATGTGAGAAATACAGAGTAGTGTAGGGATAGGTAACCTTTTTGCAGGTGTAATTTAGTCAAGTAGTCATGTATAGATGTTTGCAATCCACATGTGTGTCTGCTGGCATTCTCATCCTATTGGTAACCTTTATATTGATGTAGAAAGAAAATACTGGGTTGTATGCTTGTCTGTGTCTGTGTGAAAAGTAATGTTCTAGTGTAGTTCTCACAACAAAAATAACACTAACACCTGCGTAGATACTGATAAAGATTGATAAGAGAAAATGGAAAAAATATTCCTACAGCTGCTCTGCTTCCCCCTCTTAATTTGTTTGCTGCCGGGCTATATGTCTGTTTTGAAAAGCTGTATGAGGAAAAAGGTGACCAGTATAAAGGCAGATAGGTTGTGATACAATGATTTGTGGGAAAAGTACTTGATTTACTTAAAAGTGTTGTGTGGTTATCTGAAGCACTGTTAAATATTGGAAAGCAAAGTCAAAGATCACACAAGTTTTGGGGCAGATGCCTTCTGAGTTATTTCTCTACACCAGAATGGTTGGAGTTATTTTGAATTTAAATTATGACCAACAGAATCCAAGGTTTTCATTTTTGCACAGAGAAACACTAGAAGAGAACGTACAAGGTCATTATGTAAATCCTGAGCCACATTTTGCAAGGGGCAGATGGAAAGAAATGAGTTAGATGGTAAATCCAACTATGGCAGATTGTATAGTTTAAATTTTGCATATAGCTCACTGGTTGATTTATGCCAAAATCCATGTATGGTTTTAAGTAATTCTTAAAGTTCCTTTCTATTTGTAGAAAGTTAAGCTTTCTATAATGTTTTAGAAGCAGGCATTTTGTCATTTTTCGTAACTTGATGTTTTGTCTAAGTTAGTAAGCTCTAACCATGGAAACGAGACCCTTAAAGTGTGTCCTAATGTGTTTCAGTACGGAAGACATTCCTCTGAAGATTCTCGCGCACAACAACTCCGTTGGCCGGTTGATCGGCAAAGAAGGAAAGAACCTGAAGAAGATCGAGCAGGACACAGACACAAAGATCACCATTTCTCCGTACGTTTCACTCCCCTCCTTGCTCTCCCGTGATGTCTGCGTGTTTGCTGGACCCAGAATGAGCATCTTTTCCCCTCTCTCCTCTCAGTCTGCAGGACCTCTCCCTGTACAACCCTGAGAGAACCATCACTGTGATGGGGTCCATCGAGGCATGTGCCAATGCTGAGAGGGAAGTCATGAAGAAGATCAGAGAGTCTTATGAGAATGACATGGCAGCACTGAACGTACGTCTGTTGGTTTGAAATGGTGTTGTCTACACCTTGGTCCCACAGATCCACAGTCCTG
The DNA here is from genome assembly GCA_019176425.1 of Megalops atlanticus. Taxonomy (NCBI): domain Eukaryota; kingdom Metazoa; phylum Chordata; class Actinopteri; order Elopiformes; family Megalopidae; genus Megalops; species Megalops atlanticus. The sequence continues at coordinate 16,915,195 of CM032884.1, read as the reverse complement.
AAGGATTTCAGAAATGCCTTCAGACCAGCTGACACCTGCAATAGTAGGGAATGTGATTTCCCGTCCCATCAGTTGCTACAGTTCAGGCAGCAAGACCTGGGAAGGAAATTCAGGACAGTTTGGATCTTGAATGCTCACACAGATTTAGATTGAGTGATCATGATAGACAAACTGTTCATGGCAAACTTTCTTTTGTACTGGTGTTTCTTTCCTTGAGGTGGCACATTCACATTGGCTATTTCCTCCTCCCTCCTCTACAGCTCCAGTCAGACTTGATCCCAGGACTGAACCTGAATGCGCTGGGTCTGTTCCCCTCCTCATCCCCAGTCATGGCTCCCTCCATGATGGCAGCACCCTCTGTAGGACAACCTGTACACTCAGCATTCACGGTGAGTGGCTCATCTCCTGACCCTCCTCCCCTCGGGAGTGTACCTGGCCTATACCTATATAGTGAATCTGTATGGGCCGTCTGGGAAGGGGGGGTGGTGGTGTATGTACCTCCCTCCTGTCTTTAGTGCTGTGAGGTTATGTAGGGAGTGTAATGTGTACCTTTTCCCTGTAGAGTGGCCCGTTTGGGATCGATGCGTTTTGGGCATCAGCAGTGTCGGTGGGCAGCCAGCCCCCTGGTGTAAGTGACCCTTCCCAGAGCGCTTTGCATGGCTCCGCCTGGCTGCTCGCTGCTGTTGGATTATAGGGTTGCACTGATCATTGAAGCTCTCATCGCATCTCGTGTCTCAAATGGCCATGAGCTTAGGAAAACTAGTTCATCAAGAATGTAATTACTCCAATGTAACACTTTGCTATTCTGAATTTGTCTCAAATCATGTGAAGAAGGCATGTAAACTGCAATGTCCACCTCTGATCTTAACATGTACCGCATTTCCCAGATGCAGGGTGCAGATAACGCGTTATTTAATCTTTATAAGTTACTGGCATAAATTTCATATTCTTCTGGGTCCATGGAAGGCTTGCAGAATATTCACAGCTTGGTAAACAGTATATTCTGTGGTCACTTTTCATTCACACTATTGTTTCTCCGTAGCCATGACAAAAAGAAAAAAACATTTTCTGAAGGAAGAAATGAACTTCCCTTGTAAAACAGTGCTAAATTCTAGCGATTACTGTATGCTGTGTTTTCTTCATAGTAGGATCAACTCATTGAATTTGACCATTTTTTAGCATTGTCATGAGGGTACTGTGTTTGTGTCTACCCAAATTACAGGAGTGCAGTGATGTTTTGTAAGACAATGTCTGGGTTTTTTCAGAGGTTCTTCAGGCTATGATTTCACTTGTTGCTTTCAGCCTTCTTTGCTTTATGAGTATTTTATGAGGCATGGACCACACCTACGCATTGCGCTTCTGGGCAAAAATTATTACAAGAAATATAACTAACAATCTGAAAACTATTACAGAAAACTGGGAGGAGTGAAGGTGTGGTCCTTGATTTGCTTTTAATTTGCTCCTGAGACGCTGCACCTTTAATGAATTTGCAGGTCTTTTGTAGGCATTTTTCTCCTGAAAGCTTGATACATTCTACAGGGTACCCTGCACAATAAAAAGTGGTTGCATAAAAGCCTCACTCAAAAGCTACCACCTCGTCTGTCTGCTTGTCCTTGGTACTGTATGGGTTTAATAATTCTGGCCAGTTTGGCTGAATGCAACAACCTTTGCAACCTCTTGTCAAATGCATATTTTTAGCTTGAGTCGATGTTTATTAGCATATTTTTTCATGGCCAAATTTGGAAAACCTGGTTCCCAGTCCCTAAACAGCACCAGTGTAAGAAAATGGACAATGAGGAACTGGCATGCAGAGACTTGTCAGGTGGGGATGGGATTGCTGTCATGTATACTGTACCCCTTGCCTCTAGAAGGCCCCTCCTTTTGTAGCTGTGGCTGTTCTTTTTTATGTGCATTGCTATAGTTATGCAGCTTGCTTGCGCTGACATTGCTTGGTTTCTGATTGGGTCATAGAGGTGGCAAGAATCTATCTTTAACATACACTTACGCAATTTTGATCTGTGGCAGTCTGCAGTGCACCATCCAGTCAGTAATTCCGCCACCCAAGCAGAGCTATTTCATGCAAAATGGAAGGCTTGTAATATAATGTAGATTACCATCTTGTGGTTTGTCATTCTTTAATTAATGTCTAAGTTTGAGAATAGTAGGGTAAACACACATGCAGAAATCAAACCTCCTGGATTGAATTTATTGAAAGGTATTCATTTTAGCTGTTTGCATGTTTTTTTTTTTTTTTTGCTGTTTTCCCCATAAAGCAGCCCTGTTTTGGAATTGTCAATTATATATTAGTGTCATCTCAACTGGACATCCTCTGAACTCACAGAATCCCTGAGGCAGGACAGATGCAGTCCTCCGATACACTGGCGTACAGTGAGCAGCCTTTATCACACTACAAGTCACGTAGCGTGCTGCACTCATTGGAGGAGAGGTTCTACTCCACTGATGTCTGAGCAATTCACAGGGGCCTGGCGAAATGCGGCGTGCCTGAACATGGCGAGACGAGCATACCATGGCCGACCTACCCACCTCCATCCCTGGTAGAAGCCAGTTTGTTCTGCTGCTGTGGACTCTGGGTTACTGTCAGCAAATGACACGGATAGAATCAAACGTGGGCCGAAGAGCACAGCTTACACGCAAAGCGAGGACCTTAGCCACTGAACTACTTGGGAGCTTTTGTGTTAAAAAATGTTTAGAGACAGTCTTTCAGTCCAAGCCCTGGTAGACCACATTGAATGCTTGTTTTAGTTCCAGTTGGCCTCAGTTAAGCAGGTTCACTTTAGCTCTTGCTTATCAGAATTGAAATTAATGTGTGAAAGAAAGTTGTAGTTGAAGGTGTAAGAAAAAGGGCATTTTGCAACTGGTTTTGTTCATTTCTGCCTCTTTGATTAACAATCCAATTGCATTCATGGTGACTGACTTTCATTGTGTATTAAATTGTTTTATTTTAAGCAATTACTGCTGTCCTAAATTTACTTGAGCTGCAAAATGTAAAAGTAAAACTTTTTTAGTTAGAACACATTTCTTTTGCTGGTCAGTTACAGCTAATATAACTAAGTGTTATTAAATCCAAATCAGAATTAAAAGTTCAATCAAACCTGCTTAATTGTGCCCAGTTGGAATTAAAAGCAGCACACTGAGTGGTTCCTCAAGACCAGGACTGGGAAACAGTTTTTTCGTCCTGTGTTTTAATTCTGATTAGACAGTTTGTCACAACGTAGCTGTGTGACTCGAGAAGGTACAGCGCTCTTCTTTGTCTCTGCAGGTGAGGATGAATATCCATGAGCAGGCATGCCTTGGACTGTGCTGTATATTGATTCTTAATAAATAGCAGCTACAGGGATTCTGCATGCATTCGTTGTGATTAGAATCCGAACCCAACCAAACCCCTCACCGCGGCTGAATATTCCGAAGCACCTGCCGTCACCGGAGCTCTGACAGATGTAGAATGCAGGGCGGAGCTGTCCGTGAAAAGGGGGAGACCGATGCCGTGCCAGTGAAGAGGAACGGCTTCGGTTCTTCATTCACAGCCGTCTAAAAGCAGCTCATCTCTCCTTGTCTCTCAGCAGCCGCCAGAGTCAGAGACGGTCCATTTGTTCATCCCGGCGCTGGCTGTTGGAGCCATCATCGGCAAACAAGGCCAGCACATCAAGCAGCTGTCGCGGTTTACTGGGGCGTCAATCAAGGTACAGCTGTCAGGGGTAGATTTTAATTTGGGCAGGGACCTGTCAGTGTTACATATTTAAGAAAATGTAAAAGGCTCTTTTAGAACATGTTATGGTCTATTGATAAATTGTATGGTTCCAGATTGCTCCTGCTGATGGACCTGACACCAATCAGAGAATGGTGATCATTACAGGCCCGGCAGAGGCCCAGTTCAAGGTATGTCAGGTGACCCTTTTACAGAGACATTCTCTCTCTGTTTTACAATTGGCAACTGGCGTAGGACCTAACGATGTATAAAAGCAACATTACCTTAACCCACAGTGTTTGTATAGGGCTAAACGATGATCCAGAAGAGCAGGCATGCTCTTGGTGACTAATGATGATCTGAAAGACCAGTGTTACACTGTACCAGAGTTCACTTGATAGTGTTGTGATGCTGTTTTGGTAATGCAATTTAAAGTGTCAAGGCATTTTCCCAACTCCACAGGCTCAGGGTAGGATATTTGGGAAGCTGAAAGAAGAGAACTTTTTTGGACCTAAGGAGGAAGTGAAGCTGGAAGCCCATATAAAAGTCCCATCTTCTGCTGCAGGCAGGGTGATAGGCAAAGGTGGGAAAACGGTAAGTCTGTGTGCCTCACAACTGCACAGAACTAGAGCAGGGAAAGCTCCTTTACTGTGTGAAATGGTTTCACATCTCAGGTTTAGACTTTGAGGAGCTTCTGCACTATGGTGTGTTCGAAGATTAAAGTTTGAAGAACAAGTCCATTGTGAATGTTCTGAGGCTGCCCAGTACAGGCATGTACAATAGAAGAATATTCAAGACAGAATACACCTCCTTTGTGGATGTGAGCATAGTGATATCGAGCACTTCTACCTGATTGGGGTAAACTTGCAGTGCTCTGAAGCACTCAGACAAAACAACATAAATAGAGAATTACCAACTTTATAAATTTGCACTTGGTTGTATTATGTTTCAAAGAGGTTTACCTGAGGAAGCCCAGTCGGGTTGAAATGCATGCAAAAGTCACTGCAAAGAAGTGGGTAACTCACCATTTTCTTAATGGTTGAGTGCTTCAAAGAAATCCATTTGTAACACTTGTGGGGCAGAGAAGCAAAATGCCCTAAAATACTCTGACTCTGCTGTGCTTTTCCTTTTACATTCTGGTAATATTTGAAGTTAAAAACTGAAACCACTCTGACAGCCATGTAAACCTGTTATTCTCTCTTCCCCCCAACAGGTGAATGAACTGCAGAACCTCTCCAGTGCAGAGGTGGTCGTCCCCAGAGACCAGACACCTGATGAGAATGACCAAGTCATCGTCAAAATCACTGGCCACTTCTATGCAAGCCAGGTAGGCTCTATTTTTACAGCATAATGCGGCAAGTAAAAACTTGCCCCTGTGTAAATTAAGTGGGTCCATACATACAATTACATGCCAAGTGCAGTTTGGTTAATAATCTAATGATTTTAAAATGTACTGTATGGTTACTACCCAGCTTTCACTTAAATGGAAGCTATTATTGTGTCACTGGTGAGGCTGATGGTAATGTAACTTGGATGCTGTTGAACATTTAATATTCAAGCTTTCTTCTCCCTCTTTTAGCTTGCTCAGCGGAAAATTCAGGAAATATTGTCCCAGGTACAGAGGCAACAACAGCAAAAACCCACACCTGGGGGTCAGCCCCCCCAGAGGAGGAAATAGCTGGATTTAGGACACTACCTAGGCACATTGTGCACATTGACAGCAGACCAAAGAGGAAGTAAAGGCGGCTTTTCAATTGCTGTGATGATGACAGTGGAGCTCCCACACCCCCTTTCCACCTGTGGTGTACTGCCCTCTAGTGGTGGGTGCTTACCCCCAGCTAGCTTGGACACATCCTGGCAAGCCACACTTTACTTCAGGACCTGGGGGGGTAAAGGAATCCAAGACACCTTCACTGCCCTGCTGCTGTTATTTAATTGCCACTTCACTTTCCCAACAAGTTTTTTTTTCCCTCTGAATGGTGTTTGATAAGTTAATTTCTTCTTAATATCCGTGGACTGTGAAAAAAGCATTTCTCTCATAGCTCCGTGTGTCAGTGTGGGGAAAGGGGTACCAGAAAAGGGGGTGAGGGGCCGGGGACCTAGAGTACAGAAGAGGTTACAGAAATGGAAAGGATTTTGTCCTGGTATTGATAGTGGAATTTTATAAATTCAAGTGGAATTTTTTTAATGTGCATAAGACCACTGTCAGAGTTACCTAGAGGGGCATGTTGAATGGTGTTGGCCAGGGAATACATTTTAATATGCTTTTTACTAAACTACCTCAGGCTTTAGTACCTCAGAACAAGAAAATTATGTGTATATGAGAAATGTTTGCTTTCTTTTGTGTTGTGGTATTTTTATATACTTTATAAAGCTAATATTTCTTGAGCGTTTTATTTTTATAAGAAAATTATAAATTTGATCAGCTAAACTCTTATTTTACATATGTACATGTAAAGAGCATGTATATAAAAAGTATATGTGTACATGAGATATTCGGTAGGGATGAAAAGTTGTAGCACCATTGAGAGCGGTGCGTTCAATTTCTTCCGTGTTCCTAAGGTTCTTCAGCACCATCTTCTGGACAAGACATACTGCAACACTTACACAAGACAAAATGAATGCCAATATTGCATTGCATGGCATTTTTGGGGTGTGCTTAGGAATTCCGATATCGGTTAAAAAATAAACATACTTGTTTTCAAGACAAAGGAGATAGGTAGTGATGGGAAGAGGTGAGGGTTTATACCGGTTTGTTGCGTGCTTGTGAACCTCTGGGCTTTGTTTAATGGAGTATTCTATGAGTTTAATGGAGAGAATACTGCAGTCCATCTGCCTGAGCATGTGATTTAAAAGCAACAGTTTTGAAGTTTCAGCTTCAGTTTCACTCGCTGTGTTTGGGAGAAGAGGTCCGATTTTTTTTTTTTTTTTTTCCTTCGATCACGCTAAAAGATTGCAATCTTAAGGTTTTTATACTGCATGATACACATTGACACACCCAGCTGTTGCAACAGGCGCATGCAAGCCTTCCCTCACAGGTTTGGCAAAGTCAGGGTCGGTTTCCTCAGGGTCAGCCATGTCATGGGATGCTTGCAAACAAGTGGATTCCGTAGGTCATTTCAGCATTTCATATTTCCATTAACCAAAAGACAACAATAAAACTTCAATGAACCCTTTGTCACACTTACCACATCTCATGCAGAAGGATTTGATTTAACATTCTTGCGCATCCATGCTTTTTTTTTTTTTTTTAAGATGGCAGAAGTCAATCTACCTCACCTGTAGAGACATAGTGGTTGATGTGGTGGTAGCGCCTGTCGCTCCCCAGCGATACCTCTGCATGAGAAAGCAGGCATCATGTTGCACTGACAGGAGGGGCACACGTGTTCTTTTTGATCTACCTCTAGGATACATGTTTATTTAGAGGCCTACTTCTACTCACCTTTAGGAGAACTTTCCAAAGGAGTCTTGTTTCACAGTTGAGAACCGAAAGGACAGTAATGATGATCTGAAGTTTAATTCATTTAGTAACTGATTTTTAAATGTAGTTTAGTATGTTCTTACTGGCCCAGGCTTCCTCGTATAAGGGTAGACTTGTACTTCGACAAATAAAAGGTCAAATGTTTAATTTTGAATTGTGTGGATTGAACAGTCAGAGGTCTGCCTTTTTCCTGCTTTAAATTTCTATCTTGATTTTGGGTTGCTGCATTTCTCTTAATTGAAATATGTTCTGTTCACATAACTCGGCTGTAAGGTGTGGTAAATAATTAACTAGATTTTTTTTGAAGGGTTAGGAGGCAATGATGATCATGATCCTGTTAAAGCATGAATCATTCCTTTGAACTACTCATATGCCCTTAATGCATCTCCACTTGTCAAATGCCTCAGAATAAAGACATATGTCCTCCAGTTGTCCTCTTCTTATCATTTGGTGTTCTCCATTTTCTCCAGATGTCTCCTTTCCACTTACCAAATATAAGTTGTCAGTTGTCTAGGGGGGATCTGAGCAAATGACAGTGACAACATTGCATTGTGCTTAAAGAGTATGGCTTGTAGCCCAAAGGTTAAAGGTTCATTTCACAAATAGGTCACTGCTTTTGTACCCTTGGGTAATGTGAAATCCTTCATTAAAATCTCTAGGTGTAGAAATGAAGATTATAAATTAAAGTTATGTAAGCACACAATGGTCTCAACTGATGTATTAAAAAGGGAACGGAGCACGGGCTAAAGATATAGTTATAGGAAGCAAATCGGGGACCATTGTTACATATGCAAATCTTTAGCTCTACAGTGAAAAGTATGAGTCTTGTCAAAGCAACACGAATTACAATGAACTACATAACTTTATGAACAGAGGGATTTGGACCCTGAATGACAGTCTTTTTCACTACATGAACAAACATCTGTTTTACTAAACCCATTTGTCTTTTCTATATACCCTGACCATATGTTCTTGGGAATACAGTTTTTTTTTTTTCCCTGAATGTGTAGTGTCTGACAGTGCATAGTGTTTGTGCATTTTACAAGGAATGTATTAACAGGTTATTTGATTATTGTCCAGGAACCCTTGTAATGGCAAGCTTCACACTATACAGTCCAAAAACTATGTATGCAGGCAATAATTGCATAATGGACTTTGATGTTTACACTTCTATGAAAATACACATTACAGATGTATGACTTTAGTCATAAATTATTCCTTAATTTTTATTGTACAATTTGAATCCAAGACAGCTAAAGTCTGATGACCCCACTCTATGACAGGAATGTTTAAAAGCATACTTTAAGTAAAACCACAACTACAAGAATGATTAATTGACCTCTTTGAATCCACAGACCCGCCAGCGGGTCCAAAATTAGACGCATTTTGCATAGGTAAACATATCTGTGTATTACAGATTGAACAGGTACCACAACTTGCTATGAATGTTATGTCTACATACATAATCCCAGTCCTTAAAGGATCATATATCTTGAGAATAAAACAATATACAATATACAAAAACAATATGGTCTCACATGTCCAAACACTTCACCAACTAAAGAAATTCTATTTCTCACTGAACAAAACCTAACAGAAGACTACACATATTATTTTTCTCACCTGCTGATCTGTTCTCTCTTCCTGGCTGTCTGCTGCTCCTTCAATTGATTATGAAATGGCTAAACCAAAAAAATGGCATTGTCTCACTTAACAAGTACTGGGAATGCTTGTATTGGCACATGCAACACCTGTATATAGTTTATTTCATTTAATAAAGTGTTGGGTGACAACTCTGTTTTAACAATGACGTAACTATGAAGCCTAGGACTGCTTCACATGTATTTAAATGCACGTGTGTTTACATGTACATCTCTACATGGCTCTGGCTGATACTAACTTCACCTCAGGAATATGTCAGTGACAAAACAGCTGGCTAGCTAACGTTAGTTGGTCATTAACGATCAGCGAAATAAGTAACAAGCTAACGTTATATATGAAAATTTACGACTAGAATACTGTTCAGTAGTAGGCTACAGAGAATTTGATACCAAAAATAGCGTGCGGCGAGTAGCCCAATAGTTCCTACGTCCTTGATTTGCAAAGGCGGTTACCTCCTACCTCGTGAACTCAATGTTTTTAAACCCAGTGCTTTTTAAACGGCTGTTGTAGCTAGCTGTGTCGTCCCAATTAATCTGCTGTGTCAACGAGCGGCAGCCCCAAGTTATCTTGAAAAAAAAATCTGTTTAATGGATGTACTGTGCTTGCGGTCGTCGTTTAACATGAATTCAACGTATCCTGAAATCAAATTTTATTTAACGTACACGTACAGTAGTTTCAACAGTACAGAAACTAGCTAGCTAATAGCCTACGCTACAATCGCTGTTGCCAAATTATTCAAAAGATGACTAACGTGTAACTGGTCGCTAAATAAATCCACATACGCCTATCACTATCATGTACCATACTTACAGTAGGGGGGTCCATGTTTAAGGCTCAGGTTCAAGTTGATTGAGCTTGCATGTTTTTTGATAATGATCCAGTCAGTAAAAGTGGCGCGCTCACAACACGTGATCAGGGAGAACGATATTCCGTTTCCAAATTAAACTTTTCTTCTAAATTTGCCGGTTGTTGTGACACGACTAATGTTTTTACTCAGAGAAATTAATTTATATACCACAGACCTGTTTTACTGGGGAACTAGTTGGGGTGGACGTGTCCCCCTCCGCCCCCCCCGGCGGTTCCTACGCCCCTGGCTATATAACCTCGCACGCTCAACCCACATACCAAAACATTATACTGCTGTTTACCGAAGGTTGTCCCCTTCAAAACGACACCAAATGCATATTTTTATGTAATTCCATCAGTTAGTAATCTGATTTTGTTTGAAGTGTTAAGCGTGCACGAAAAAATGATCAAAACAACATACAGCAACTTCAAAAATCGTAAAAACTATGCCCTCTCAATTGAATCTAAGCTTTCCAACAATAGGTCGATCAAGACCCTACACCAATCAGACGGCAAGATGTTGCGATGCGAAACGAAGCGTCTCAAGCAGAGAGCATTTGGTTGTTGTACACAATAGGAGTGCACACTGATGAGCAGAGAGATTTTTGATTATTTCCTGGAATCTGCATCTTTGTGATCCTTGTGAGGATGCTGAAAACATAAAAAAGGAACCCCAGGATATGACAAACTGGTCAAAATCAAACCCCTGTACACAGACATTGTGTCTGCATGCCGCACTTTTTTCCCCACCCCAAAAGAGAAGTGGCAATAGATGAGCGGATGGTGGCCTCAAAAGCAAGAATTGGACTGAATCAATACATGAGAACAAAGCCCACCAAATGGGGCTACAAACTGTTTGTCCTTGCTGATTCAGCCACTGGATATATATGGAATTTCTTCATGTATGAGGGGAAAGAGCACCATGACAACCGGAAAAGGACTAAGTTATGATTCAGTCATGGCATTGCTGGATCATTCACTGCTGGGCAGGGGATACAAGGTTTACACGGACAATTTCTACACCAATCCAAACCTTTTTTTCTGACCTGCTAGGAAAATTGTCTTGCATGTGGTACCATCCGTACTAACCAGCACAGCTTCCCACGAACAAAGGTGAATGACCTTCCAAAGAAAGCAAAGAGAGGAACCATCCACTGGCTCAGACGTGGGAAGCTGCTGTTTGTGAAGTGGATGGACACGAGAAGTGAATATGTGTTCAACAATGCACAAAACCTATACAGGCAACAAAGTGAATAGGAGAGTGAAAGATCAGCAAGGTGTATGGAACATTACTAGTGTTCCAATTCCTGCTGTAGTCAAGGACTACAATCAGCACGTGGGTGGTGTTGATCTTTCTGACGCCCTGATTGGTTATTACAGTGTTCACCACAAAACAAGAAAGTGGTACAAAACATTCTTATTCCATTTTATTGACATTGCCATTGTCAATGTAATCAGGAAATGGCCAAGGCACACTCACAACCCACTGTGTCACAAAAACACTTCAGGGAGAAACCACTGGTTGAGCTTGCAAACATTTCAGACCAGCCAGCTGAAGAGGAGCCTGTTACAGGACCATCAACACAACCAGCCCAAACAGAACTGTGTATGCCTGCATTCTTTTCCACTGATGCCACCAGTGGAAGGAGGGTATGTGTCCTATGCAAAGAAGCAGGAGGTAAAGTAAAAACACCCCTGTATTGCACAAAGTGCAATGTGGCATTATGCTTGGTGCCCCAGCGCAACTGTTTCAGGCTGTGGCATGAAACTGGATATCAAAAAGTGAGTAAATGAGACAATGCTCTATATGGCAACAAAAAAATGTAAATAGTTTAAAAAATGTAAACAGTGGTGGTAAATTGTTCTGTTGTTTTCTTGATTTCTCAAATAAAAGTGAAAATTTCATCTCTTGCCTCCTGTTTTCTGTTTGGGAAGGCCAAAAAGAACACTTAGAGAGGTACATAACATGAGACACTCAAGTAAGGGAAGAAATCTGGAGAAAAATGCATTACGTGATGTTGCCATTCAGTGCAGATAATACATATAAATGTTTTTGTGCAATTTAGTTGTTTATGTATATGCCTTTCTTTCTGGAAAGGTAAGAAAGGTAAGTGGCCACTAGGAGATGCCACTTGTCCTCCCTTTATCCGCATTGCAATAGCATCAGATTGGAATGAAGGATGCATTCCAAATTTTGCATGGTACAAGTGCACCACCTAGTGGCCAAAGTTGTAATCCCAGAACAGCCTAATGACATGGATGAAATGTTGTTTCTGACATTGACATCTAGATTTCTAAATGCAGTTTCTAAAATCGGCTAATTTTTTTTAATATAGTATTTTGGACATTTTAGATTATTTTAAAGCGTTCAAGTGATTTTTCCTTCAATTTTGAGGGGTTCTCTGTAACTTTACATGAGATAATTACCTTACTGTATGTGTTGAGATGTGGGTATGTCAATTCAGGCAGAAAATGTTAAAAAATGCTTGGGTTCGAAGAGGCTAAAAAAATAATTTTCAGTCATGTACTACACTCCATGTCAATCATTACTACACTGAAAATATTACCATGGACCGAGAAATCAAACTTTGTTTCCCCACATGCAGAGACTGGAAAGAAGTTCATCTAAATAATACAGTGCTGAGTATTTATGATGGTTTTGAGCAAACTGGCTCACAGAAAACTTTTTGCAACACTCTTGGGGAGATCATCTCTTTAGATTTGTGGGCACATCAAGATGACAAATTTGGGTTTCCTATCATGTCGGCCATCTTAGTCCAAGCTGCCACTGGTGGGCCTGATCAAGCAGAGGATCTGGATCATCACAATTTGGCAAAAGAAACTCCAGATGGCATTGGCAGTGCCACTGCTCTACTTATTTCACTGCAACAGGACATTTAAGGACATGTTTGTTGTTTTGCAGAGCCGATGATTACAGTCGTATCACGTTTCAAATTAAACTGTAGCTTATACATTATCATATACAGTAATAGTGGTCATGTAGTTTGCATTACTGTATGGATTTTCTCTGTTCCCTACTAAAACAGCACACAAAGGATGAGAAAACTCCATACCATACTGGAAGCATTTTTTTAAACTGACAATCAGTACAAAACTATTTCTGCTTTAGAATTCTTTATGCAACAGCTGTATCCACAAGTTGGTCACTTAGATAGACCCAAAATCAGACGTGGTTTCACTGACCTCCAATGAGGGACTTTACAGTCTCATTTGATGTTTAACAATAAAAGATCAAGAGGTGTACAAACCTCATCAATGGCACCATCCAGCCAATTGCAAAACCATTTTACTCAGTCCTCTTTATGATCATAATTAAAATATAGATTAATATACTTTGTAGAACACTATAAAAATGTGTGCTGCCACATACTGTTCTGGCACACTGGAATCAACAGACTGCAATAAAATTCATTTGAGAACTTTGAGAACTTGTCTATCTTTTCAAATGGCCTACATAAGCTGCCATACATGATCCGGGAAATAAACGTTACCCAGAATGCAGCTTGCTAGTGGATATTATGCTATTACATTTGTAAAATATCAGTAGCTGGTTAATTTGCTACACAGCATAAGAACATAACCAAGTCACCTAAGCAGTTGGCAAGTTCTCCAAATGCAATCCTCGCAGCCAAAGAAAAGTATTTTCCTCTGCCACAGCCATTCTTTTGAATCTGTTTTGCTGACTGCCTTATTTTCACAATGCACCAATTGAAAATATGATAAGTACAATCTGACATTCAAATTTCTTTGTTATTAATACAGAGTCAAAGCTGTTTAGCACTATACACTTTACCTCTTGCCTGGATGTGCTATCAACATGTTGCACACATGCTCTACGAGAAGTTTGAAGCTCTTTGAAGTTTAAGGCGCCCCAGTTTACAGTGATCCTCATCTGACGTCACACAGCAGCACCATTTTGGCCTTCGCTGCCGCTGGCTGTCCTGCACAGCTGTCCCATGTCCCACATGTCCATGTTGCTGCTGCTGCATCACTTTGTGAGTTCAGCTTCATAGATGAAGTCCATGGGGAGTGTCTCTGGTGGGATGCTACTTAGCTGTTCATCAAATGAGCGCAGTGTCCACAGTTTCTCCAGCTCATACAGCTCCCTGGTTTCAGGCAGCATGAAATGAACCACCATGTCACCTAGAGAGTGGAAGACAGAGCACACAACATCGTCTGTCACCTGCTGACTCACCTCACCTGAGCCCAAACTGCATCCTAACATGGAGATAACACAGAGTATCTCCTCCTCCTCGAATTTGAAAGGTAATTATTCACCCAAATGTATTTTAGCCAAATAGGTATATGCATTCTTTTAAACAAACTAATGTAAGGTGACTTCATTTACCAAAATCGATACACATCCAATCCTCTGCATCCTTGCCCTCGATTTGGATGTGTGGGTCACTCTCTTCCTTGAGGTATTTGTACTGCGAGACAAGAGTCAGATGGTCATATTCTATTGAAAAGAATCTGCACCCCTACTATACATCTAGTACTTAACATACTAAATACTGTTGCACTTGCATGCACAGGGATATTTACAACAAAACACCATATGTGGCGACAAGTCTACCAGTTTGAGTATTCATATAACAAAACAATACTAAAAATTATTTTTGTAATTGTTCTGATTTTTCAGGTGTAGAATACTATTTTAGAAGTCAATTGTAAGAAAAAAGTGCCACTGACTGTGATTGTGGCTTTCTTCCAGATTTCAGTAGTTAGTAGTCATTTGGTAGGACAGTGTTATTTGAAAACAATAATTTAGGCAAAGAAATTCACTCATTCACTGGATAACCAGCCTGGCTAGCTTTGTGGCACAAGGACAGCACAGTGTGCTAGTCTATAGGGTGTTAGCAGATTGTATTTTTTAGCAAAACAATGCTGCTTAAAATAATGTTGTATTCTGCATATGAGGATCTTCTTAGACAGAAATGTCAGTTTCATTCTCTAAAAAAATTCATGTGTTTCTTTCAGAGTAGCTAGCTAGAACTATGGTCAAACTTCTAAATTCGTCTCCTAATGCTTTCTCTCCGACTTCATCCCCAATGACGACATGAGCAGGTGAGCAAGCTAGCAATAGTGTCCACATTCATCTATAGTTATGTTTAGTTCATAAATGCCACTGATGAGATGAAAGGAATATCAGATAACTACCACTTTGACCGCATAGTGAGCCATTGCTCGGAGATGTCTTGTCGAGGATCCACTGACGACGACAAAGTAGTCGGTGTATTTCATCTCTTTAGGTATTTTGATAACGCAGATGTCTGCGGCGTTCTCCTGGCGGAGAACTGACACCAGGGCGTCGATGTTAAAAACCTGCCCGGTACCTGTGGGGGGAAAAAAAACCAAAGAAAGCGACATCATCAGTGGCACCAACGCGGAGAGTAACATTAATTCACACCACGTTTCCCTTACGAACTTCCAGTTGCTGACCTAAGATGCCTCGCTGGCTACTGTACGTTAGCAATGGGATTTACTGAGTAACCACAGTTACCAAACCTACTAGCCTGTGAAACCTACTAGCTCTGTTAACTAAACAGGTTTTTGCTAATCTGAACTAGCCACCGCAAAATGCTGTCAAAAGGAGAAATCTCAACAAGACAGTTAACTACCAGAAACAGCTGATGGAATTTCACCCTGAGGTGGCGGTATGCTATGTCTAGCCAGACAGACAACTCGCTCTCTGCTAGGTAAGCGGTTACTCACTTTGTCTTGGACCTTTTTCAGCCTCTGAGTCCGTATCGTACTTTTGTTCTTCCAGTGTACCCATGCCGTGCTTCGTTAAATCACCATTATTAGTGTGTACGTACGTACAGAACGTTGAAATCCGGCCTATAAGTCGAGCACTGTGACAAGGGTGCAACTGATGGCTTCCCGAAGCATAATATCGCCATGAACTCATAACACCGTGTTTACCTAAATTTGCACGTGGACTTTTAAGAAATCGGAGATTCGCGCTGGTAATATGTTGATGACATATTTTCATGAGAATTCTTTTTGAGCAACTAAACACATGTGTATAAACCATCTTTTGGTCTTTAGTTACCACCGTTCAGTCACACGTGAGACTTCTCCGCGAACGAGGTTACTTTGTCAGTTCACCCTAGCTTGAAGACAGCACCAGTGTCAAGTGAAACAGCAACATAAGGACAACTTCCGGGTGATATGTTTGCAACGTATGTCAAAATACAAGTACTAATTTAGAGGCTGTATTACGACAATAAATATTTCAGCCAGTACAATTTTTGATGAATTGTCCTATAGTATCACCATATTTATAAATTATAATATGTAGTAATCATACATTTACAATTTTGGACGTTAAGCTTTTTTCGATATTTTATATGGCTCCTTAGGTCGGAATGCTAGGAAAGATACTTCCGGTGATCATCAGTGGTAAAAAATCAAAATAAAAGCAAGAACGCATTATTCCAAAGAGGGGATAATTGGCAATACCCACAAGATTAACATTGATTTAACTACGAAATTAACAGATCATGGCAGTTTGTCATGCTGTCATTGCTGGGTATGTCTGGGTAGGAAGGAGAACCTACACCTTTCCCCCAAACTGTTAAACTGTCACTTGTTGAGGGTCTAAGGATTGTTGTCTTCCATTCTCAACCTTGTAAATTACTGAACTCACTCATCACTTTCATTCCATACAGGTTAAGTGTGTAATTGGGAAGTGACAATTGTATTGGTCTGCATGAACTAGCCTAATTGGTAACAAGCTACACCTGTCTAATTAAGGCTCTTTTTTTCCTGATGGTTGTGTGCTTATACTGGTTTCTTTTGTTTGTTGTTTCAATATAAGTTTAAAAAAAAAAGATCTTTCTGCTCATTTTTGTGAGAAGTGTCAGCCAGATTTTCCATACTGGGTAGCTAGTAGTGATGGGAATAATGGCTCTTTGAAGGGAGCCGGATCTTATGGCTCCGTTCCTTTTCAAGAGCCGTTCAGAACAACGGCTCATTGTTCTTTTTTTTTTTTAGGGGGCGAGGGTTAGCTTTGGATCAGAAATTACTCATATTGCCAGACCTAATATTGCCAGAAATTACTCATAATGCCAGACCTTGTGTATTTGTGCTTTAGAACATGAACATGTTTTAGAACATGAAACAATCAGGAAAAAACCACTATGCTTCAGTGAGGCAGTGAAATTTGGGCGTAACGATAAAAAGAATGGCTCTCAAGTACGACTTGGATCCCTTCGTTTGTACCAAAGAGCCATTCAAAATACTTGGATCAGTCGCGAACGTAACATCACTAATAGTTAGTCAGCTAAATTTGATTCTGTGCATTATTGTAAAGGTCTCATCTTGCAATGGTGAGCAGGCTGGGGAGGCCTATGAGCCTCATATTCAGATGGCAGCATAGCTAAACAGCTGGGGATTGACAGAAATTGCCAGTTACCTTGCTCCTCCTTGCCCAGGAAGGCACTTTGAAGGAGAAGGTGGGAGCTCTGGCAGCTGATCTAGATTCCTCTGTGACTTGCATCTCCTTGCATTCTTGAGGTAGCCCTCTGTGAGGATGACAGTTTGAACACATTGTTGACTGTTAAGCTGTTGCAGATGGCTTCAGCACAAGAGGCACTTCCCTAAGAATTGAGTGAGGGGAATGGCACCCTCTGTCTGCCATTGTCAGTCAGATCAATTGGGGCTGCAGTCCATACTGTAATGACATATTAAAGGAAGGGCACTTGTCAGTACTTGTCACAAACGTTTAGTAACGTTATTGTCAGACCCAGTCTGCTGCAAGGGGCAGGTACTCAAAATCCACCCTTCTGGGAACTGGCTATGATCATCCTTCAGATGGGGAGGACAGCATGCTGAAATGAGAAACTGCTTGGTGACAGAAGCCAGCAGCAGAGCCTCCCTCACAAAGATCCACAATCCTTTTTGAGTGCAGTTGGATATTTGAGTTTTTCCTCTAAGTGGAAGGAACAATCTCGCTACTGCTACTAGGGAATGTGACTCCCAAGCCACTAGCACAGCTGCTCAGTGTCACATCCAAGGCTCACTATGCCATGAATGCCAGCACACCAAAGCAACCGGCACAACTGTTCCATGTCATACACAAGTACCACAGGGATCAGGACTGCCAGAGTAGTAAACGCATGTCATTGCTTCCATTGTATTAGGTGTTAGAGCTGAGGTGTTAGCAGAGCTGAAAGCAGTAGCTTGCAGTCTTTCATGTTGGTTACATTGGTGCTGTGACCCGTATAACTGGTGACAGCTCAGCTTGGTCATTCATTCCAGAAGTTGCTGCGGAGACAGAGGATGTCAAAGGGAGGGAGCGTAGCAGAGCTGACAGTAGTAGCTTGTATGAATCCTGCATAAAGCTGGAAGAGTAGCAAGGTAACAGAATGCTTTCAACAGTGACGTCACTCCCTGAGACTTAGTTAGCTAGCATCATTGCATATGGAGCTAGGGCCAAATTGCCTGTAACTCAGCTGGTAACGATGCCGGTGATTGCAGTGCTCTGTGTGACAAAAACAGGGGTTTGGATCTCATTCACAGGGGTGCAGAACTCTCTCACATATTTACAACAGCATCAAATATCCAGTGCATTACTGCTCATTAGAATGCTCAAATGTAAGTTAGGTTAAGACTGGATAAATGAACAAATCCTGGCTAGCCCTACATATACAATGACACCTATGAGTCTGGGCTATTCTGAATGTCCTACAGCACTGATTCTCAATCCTGCTCCTGGGGCCACCCTGCTCTGCACGTTTTCCATCTTTCCCTGCTCTACCTACCTGACTGAACTCATCAGTGGCACTTTTGATTAGCTGAGCACACCTGATCTAATGAAGAGCATGTTAATCACACTAATCAGGTGTGTTTGGAGCAAGGATAGATAGAAGATATGCAGGACGGGGGGCTCCAGGAGTAGAATTGAGAAACACTGTCCTACAGCATAGTGTCCCCATCACCATGCAAGGACATTGGTTTCTCAGGGAAGAGGACACTACTATTACTAGCACTCCTATTAGTACTACAAGCACTACTGTCAGCCCAAAACATTTTCAAATGGCACAAAAATAAAAATGTAATATCTGAGTATGGTGGTACAAAAATCTGGTAAACCTGTATAAAAGTACCAATATTAAGCGCCAACATTAATACAGTACATAGGTGACATATCAAAGTATTCACAAGTGGTTTAACTTTGAGCAACAGGCAACATGTTCTTGCTTGGTTAAATACTTATTAAATGTCAGGCCAAACCCCATTTTCAGCCCACAACAAACTGCCCCATAAAATGTTTAATGGAGTTATTTCAGTTTGTGGTCATTTGCACTGTAGGCTACCTATCTGGGATGCAGTGACATTGCAATACTAAGGATGCAACTTACTTTCTCTGAGGGAGTGTTGTTGCTGTTTCAAACCTTCTGTAATGTTCATTTGACACAAGAAGCCTTTTATTAATTTAATTATGCACAGAATGTTAGCCTTGACAGGCTGTGAGTTTGAACAGCTGCATGGAAAAACAGCATGATGTATTTATCTCCAAGCAATAGATTCTGATTTCACAAAAAGGCCTTGATTAAAGATAAATCTGTTTGGTAGTGTAGTTTATAATTGTAAAAAGTTGTGAAACCCTTTAATGTTTCAGAAATTCACATCTCTGCATTTTACATCAAAAAGTACAGATAAATAATAATTATACCTTTTCAGTGCAAACACAGATTATTTGTTAAAATATCCATTATTTGTTAAGTCCTAAAGAAATGCATAAGTGGAAACATAAAAAATGTAAATGAATTAAAAGAAAAAGTGTTAGTCTGAAGAGGATAATTTGTTGAAGAGCTGTCTATTTCTTAACTTTCTGGACATGATTATAATCCCAAAATTAAACAGTTGATGCAAAATGGCTGTACCCAGATGGTGTATATCCAAGTATATATTTTTGGTGCTTTAAATGTAAATATTTGTGCAGTATGAAAAATGAACTTCTTTTGAATACAGAAACAAAAAGGATCAAACTATTGTTAAGGAAATGTCAAAAAGGAAACACTTTGAGCAGGTACATTTGAAATGTACAATTTGGTGACATGTGACTGAACTTTTTCTCACAATTCTTTGAAGTTTTTTAATGTGGTACCATGGCAGCTGTTCCTTCCCATGGCAGTTCTCAGTCCTGTAAATTATTAATGCTGATAACAGGTTAGGGAGTTGTTTATTCCCTATTTTGGCATTGTATTACAAATATAAAAATGCAATGTGTCGGCTGACTGGTCCCACACAGTGTGTGTTCATGTGTGTGCACGTTGTGTGAACATGGCGTGGATTCTTTTTGCTGCAGTCTTTGTGCTATCTGCTCTTGCCCCTGGGTCATGTGACTCAGAGACGAAGCCCTTTGTGATGCGTGCTGGTACCAGTTTCATTGGGCGAAACTATTCCAGTGTCCTCACTGTGCAAAATGGGGAACAGTTTGGAAACTGGACATGGCCAGAGATGTGTCCTGAAGGATTCTACGCTGTGGGCTTCAGTCTGAGGGTAAAATATACTTATACCATCTCCTCTACACTCATTTCCAAACATCTGCACATATGTACATATTTGCACACAAATTTACACGTCTATACCCACCTTCACATTTCTACACACTCCTCTACACAACATAAACTCCCGTACCTGTAGCTATACACTGGTACACACAACTGCACTACTCTACGGACATATTTACACTCATCTTACATTCTGCACACTTTTTGTTTCTGTCAGGTGGAGCCTAATCAGTATGGTTTGGATGACACTGCACTCAATGGAATCCGTCTGTACTGCTCCCAACCCGGAGACAGGAACTTCCTGTACACCATTGAGTCTCACACTGGATAGTAAGTCCTGCCTATATCAGAGATACTGAACTTCGGTCTCCTGTGACCAGGAGAGAGCCGAGAGCCAGAAAAATGTTATGAATTATTTCTCAAGCAGAATATCACAGATTTTGGGAAAACTAACCCTGAAATCTATGATAGATCTGTTTCAGACATCAGTACGCACAGCAAAACTGTGTGAAGATATGACACTGTTGTCCCTGTTCCAGTTTTGGAGACTGGTCCGACCCCCAGTGGTGTCCCACCGGTGTCCTGACTTCCTTCCAGCTGCGTGTTGAGCCCCACCAGGGCATTTTCGGTGATGACACGGCAGCCAACAACATCAAGTTCCGCTGCAGTAGTAACCCCACTCTGGAGGGTCCTGGCCTGGAATGGGGTGAATATGGGCACTGGAGCCATGAGTGCTCCAACACAGGCATCTGTGGCATCGAGACCAAGATGGAAACTTACCAGTATGGGCTGGATGACTCATCGCTCAATGATGTGCGCTTCCACTGCTGTGCCTAGCGGTGGTGTGATGTTCTTGTGGTGAGGGCCTCTTACTTTGTATGAGTCCTAAACATGTGATTGGAAGAGGTGGCTAAAAACCTACATTTAAAATGAAAATATTCAGTTTAATATTCAATGTGTCCTGAAAATATTTCTGGTTATTTTCCAATTAGCATTTCCAAAAAGGATTGCCCATTATCAGCCGGTACCCTTTTTACCTGGTTACTTGATAAATGACCAAAGTAACTAACAGCCTTGGTATGGAGTTGTTTTCAAAAATCTAATGGTCAGTTTCAGTTCTGGAGAAGGAATTGTAATGCAGTGTATGTGGGCATTGCAACAAGACAAGACCAGAGAAAGTACAAAGGAGTGGAAAACTAGAATTGGCTCTGCACCCTCACCATGACTGCTGTCTTCATTTTATTGTCTGCAAAAAATTGCTCTAACCTTGCACCATCTCCTTACAGTAAATGTGTGTAGATACACTTTATGCAGACAATAAGTATTTGTGTTAAGGTTACCCAGCACTGAGTGATGCTGAATCAATAGTCAAAGTATGGTATTACTTCAGATACTTGTATAAGAAAAATGAATGAAATACACTGCATTCTACCTGTGACATGCCAGACAAGCTCGTGAAAATTTGATCTAAAATTTGTAAACAAATATGAAAACAGCGGCCAAACCTACACCTCTGGGTGAAAGTCCACTTTTGTTTCTGCTTGTTTGTTTTTGTTGCTGTTGCTGACCCAGCTGTGCTGTGTATCATTCTGCAGCCACAGATGGGAGAGACCACTTTCTTTGAATTATGTGTCATTTTCATGGCCACCAGCAGAGGGAGACACTAAATCAGAACTGGAGTCAGAACACGCACTTGGAGATCAAACGTTGGGATCATTATCAATACAATAAAACAAATTAATAACTCTATTTCATGTAGCCAATTTCTGTGGGAGAATAATAAGCAGACCTAACTGAAGAAACCAAAAATCACAGTGTGAATATTAGTTTAGCATGAGTGCACTAATATACTGTTAACCCACAAGAGAAGCACATGATTAACAACTATTCATTCATTCACTTATTCAACAAAATGGCTAGTTCCTGGGTTCTGTCAGGTCTCTTGCACAATATGACATTAAGGAAGATATATTTATCCTTGCCATCACCCTGTGGACTCTGCACCTCTAATCAGTGCAGTTTCCTGTTACAGACAGATCCCATGTGGTGCACGACAGAGATGTATAACATAATGCTCCTGACGTACATCAGGCGTCACTACCCTCATGGTCAAGTCCTTAAAAATGTATTTCCAGTGAATGACAAGAAGATTGTGTGACGAAGCGATTTGCAGTTAAGGATGAGCAATGACCCACCGCTGAGATGCAATAGCAAGGTCATCTTGACAGCTGCTCAGCGTGACTGTGCCACAGCAGAATCTTCTGTCCTCAGGCTGAAAATGCAGGATGCCATGGCAGGCAAACTAGGTGAACAAATTGCTGGTGTGACCGTATCTGATATGACAGTGAGTTTCTGTACCCAGCGTGTAAAAGGCTGGAATGCCTTTGAGTATGAGTGACCATCATCATCTGCTGTTGGGTTTTTGTTGTATCACATTGTGGAACCACAGAATTACTGAATCATCAAAACAACAATGAGCACATGACTGGAAGGCTTGCACATGTATATTTCACTGTATGTAACAAAAAAAGCTGAAGAAGAAATTATAAGACGGAACAGTAATTGTGCAGGTTGGGGCCTGAAAGATGCAGATAAAGACTGGAGAAGCACCAAGGTAAATGTTAATTAATTGGAGTGGATAAGCTGCTTATGCTGTTTACATACAACAAAAAGAAATGGATCTCTGCTCTGAGCCCCGACTAATTTCTTTGGCTTGGACATATTAACAGACTTGCAGATTCCTATTTAGGATAATAAATCTGGTTTCACTGATGGGTAATTAGCCGATTAACAAGAGACCTTCTGAGGGGCCTTACTTACCATCTGATTGACAGTTTAAGTATTTAAATGGAAACTGATGTCTAATTAAAGGGTTTAAAAAGGCAAATGACAAAAAAAGATGCATAGAAGGGGAAATGGGCTTGCAGTTCACAGCTTCTAAAACCACATATTTCTGTGTGAAATACTGGCAACACGCATTACTTTAATACCACTGAAAGGCTATGTCACCCTTTGCACATGCTTACTCATAGACTTTGTTAAATATTTTTAAATGACATGAGACTTTAGTGTTTTCCTATATCTTTCAAAATGGACTTGAGCTTTAAAGTCGTGTGATGTACAGAATATCCCTCCACAAGGTGGTTGGAAATAATATAAAAATATATAGTAAAGGAATTCATTTTCTAGAAATTTATCTCAAAATAAATGTTGAGTATTTGCAGTTATGATTCAAATTTTTGATTACTTCTGACAGTCATCAAGGTATACAGGTGTTCAGATACACCAAAAAATTCTTCAGTTCCATTGCAGACAAAATATCTGTGCATATGTTGACTTAATCCATATGCAGTGGATCACAGTGGTTCAAATGGTTACCCTCTGGGTGTTGAACAAATAACAGCCAGTAGATGGCAGTGTGTACTATGATATGTGATGGTAAAGGAAGAGGTTTTAATGAAGAAGAGATCTTAGTAGAATAAGAGGCTGGTTGATATAGAGAGATGATGAATTACTTGGAAGAATTTTGGTTTGGCGGGAGTTCTGGTTGTTAAAGCTGTTGAGGAGCTGTGTTTTTTGTGATGGAGCAATTAGTGGCAGGGAATAAAGTCAGTAGTTTGCTATTTTGTTGCAGAACTACAGATAGTTTTCAGTATAGAGTGTTTGGCATTTAGAACATTACCCGCGCTCCAGAACACACGATAACTGTAATAACATGTTACATAACATAAAGCCAGACTACTGTTTAGCTCAATGAAGGGTTTTGACAAAAATAATGGTTTTTCCACGTAAAATGTTTAACAGTAGCCTCTGTTCTGCACCCCCAAAAACCCCATATTTTTGTGATCAGATTTTTAAAATGTTGGACATAACACGTTACAAGTTACAAAACAGAACTGAAAGCAACAGAGCAACATATCAGCACTACTTCAAATATCACACAATGTTACCAAGCTCACTCCAAGATCTGGAGTTATTTTTCACTGCACCCAACTCACTGGCTAATTAAAGAGCAATTAATACTTTCAATAATGTGCTCAAGATTGCCCTTGTGGTTGGTACGAGAGAGTCATGACCATAACAAGCCTGTCTCAGGATTTCATGCCTCAGAAGATGGAATCTCATAGTATTCATCTCATCAGTATAACTAACCATCCAGTCCCCCTTAAGCCCCCCACCAAACTGCTTGGAGAAACAGACTCACCCTGCAATGGAATGCGCTTGTGGAGGCTAAAGTAATTTTTCCTCACCTACATGCCTTCGCTTGGCTGCATGTGACACGGACGAGTCTTCCACTGAGTGCTGAGAACACAACCCAGCAGACATGCATGCACCAACTTGCCTTGCCAAAATTGAACACATTTCATTGGTTAACCACTCAACAAAATGAAAACCTTCCTTGCAATTGTATTGGTACAATTTACTTCCATTTATTGAGTCAAATACATGGTGACATAATTTATCATTTAGTAAAACATATTCATGTTGAAAAGGCAAATGAAAGTCAAATATAAAGCAGATTTGTAATATACACATTTTTACAGATATGGCAAGCATGTGATGCTTTCCAAACATCAAGATTTTAAACAAGCATGTAATATTTCATGAAGACTATGGAATGCATGATGGCGACTCTTTGAAAGTGGTGATGACAACATTTCAGTCTGAAATATGAAAAGCATTATCGAATTCTAAAAAGTGCCATAAACAAGAGAAATTCACCCCAGACAGTATCTTCTCTTGATCTAAAGTCGACTACTTTTCTTTAAAACTATCGAGACCGCATATGCCTGTTTCACAAACATCTGCATATATGGGCGTCACATTGCAATTATTTTCTGCATGTTACTATGACAATTGATCTGCTGTGGCTGAAGCCTTTGTGACACTGTAGGTTACATAAGACAGGAAATGGTATACATGCTTTTTTTCACCCAAGTGGTTATTTAGTCCTTGCCCTCAAAAACACAGTTGAAACCTGCGTTAGTCAGAGTTTCCTCTGTTGTCAGAGTAGCACCAGAAAACAGAGTTCAATCTCATGCATGAGGTGAAGTGCCACTTCCTGGTCTGCTACATCCTCCTTTTTTCTTACTCATGGAGCCTTGTGTTGTTTATTTCAGGAAAAAGCATGTAAAACCCACACTGGCAAACTCATATAGCAATTTGTCTGTCTGGTGTGATCAGGAATAATCTCCTATCACAATGTACAGTATCTGTCACCCGTGTAGTAAGGAATCAGCTCAAATCATAAATTGTCAATCAGGAATAAGTACATATCATAATGAATCTGTTACCGGTATAATCAGGAATAATCTCATGTCACAATATACAGTATCTGTCACCCGTGTAGTGAGAAATCCGCTCATATCATAATAAACCAGGAGTCAGCTTTTATCATAACATACCCACACTCTATGGGAGAAACTTAGATGAAAATCATGAGTTCCTTGGTCTCTAACCTCTAATCTGCTCAACTCATATACTATTCAGTCTGTGGTTTGTCTCTGAAAACTGTCAAGGAACAGACACCGCTGACAATGGCTGAATATCACACAAACTCATTATTGTTGTCAACAATATATTTCATGAAAATGACAAAAGGTTACAGATATTCATTTAGCTAGAATGAGCAGAAAAAGACATTATTTGTTTTCTTTCACACAAAGGCATAAAAGGACAGAAAGAATTCAAGAAAAAACAGTCTATCTAAAGGACTACCTGTTTACCCGATTTGTAACTTTTTATCCCTTTAGTCATAACACACAAGGCATTTGTTGAACACTTAATGACTGGTCATTTTACAAGGCATAATTCCCAGGCCATACCCCGTACTTAATTTAGTAAATCTAACCCAAATCTCAACTCTGAAAAATCATAAGTCGAATTGATGGAAGGATGTGATTGAAATGTATTTTCTGTCAAAAAATATTCTCACTAATAAAACAAATTATTAGAACATGAAGTCATAATTAGGTGTGGCTCTACCAAAGTAGTACTGCAACAGTACATAAATTGAAAGGGGATCTTTGGGGATCTTTGGGTGATCTTAGGGGATCAATCCATTTCCAGATAGGAAATTAGGGGAGAAAACATCCTGTGGTACTATTAAATAGTAACCTGACATGGCTTTGGGAGACTACAGCATGCATACTTTGAAAATCACTTCTATCTGTGGAGGATGGTGGAAATTCCATAAAATACCTTCAACATGACCCCTTGGCTAATGACACAGTTTTAATATCAACATGATTTAACTCCCTCACATCTATGGCCAGAAAGGCACTACATATTACCATGGTGATAATATCTCTTTTCCACAAACTATATTTTAAGTACGGGAACGCCACTATGAAACAGAGCTAACTGTGGCTGTAACTGTTGGTGAAGTTATGGAGGATGTAAAATGAGTTGTTTTTTAAGATATGGATTCTGGAATTTGTGTAAGCTCATTTATATATCAATTATTGTCTTTTGATTTGATCATTTTATTGATTGATTATATATAATCATTGCAGACAATGTGTGGACATTCTGCCCTTGCCTGTTTTTAATATAATAAATGTTCTTTTGAAATAAAACTTTCCCCCCAAAATGGGCAGTAACACAACAGTTTTGTCATAATTGGAAGGGGTTATTATTTTGTATTTGTTGTTAAATTCTATAGCAAAGCCTTTTCTGATTCTCTGAAAGTCTTCCAATTTTGTAGAATATGACTGAGACCCTGTAATATCCCAAGTAGTCAGTCTTTTTATAATTAAAGTTTTTTTTATCTTAAATCTAGGTGGAACAACCCCTGGCCCATGGACCATTTGAACTTAGAGAGCGCTATCTTGTCAACAGCTCTGACACAAATAGATCTTTAACTGACAAGGCTTTAGCATCATTGATAAGGGGCTGTGTTCAGTCTACTCAAATTATGCATTATGCATGTGATGTATTGTAAGTAGTGATAGAGTGAACTGAATCTCAGCTCTCTCACTAGGGAGAACATTTGGACCTTAAGCCACCTGTCCATTTCAGCCTTGGCTCCGGTTTCAAATCTTTTCAGGCCCTTCACAGAACTCTCATCTTGAGCTGAGAAAGCATTTCTGTGTATACCAAAGTGCTGTCACCAGGACACTCTGTTTTTATTAAGACATCATCTGGGCAAAAACCAATTAGTCATTTTCTCTAACTGTCCAAATATTTTTTAGAAATAACAGAGCAATATAATTGGCGTAATTGCTCACATATCTGAATGTGGGGCACATTTACTTTTCTTTGCAGCATTAAGAAGTAGCACTAAGAGGTGACACAAAAAAAAAGATTAAGTTGCTTCCTCTCTTACAAGAATACAAGAAATTCAAGCATAAACAATAGCAAACTAGAAACATATCCAAAGTTGTGATAATGTTTTACAGGGAGACTACTCCTGTCTCTGTTGGCATTGCCCTAACAGCAGTATTCGTCAGTTCTCTACAGGAATAATAGGGTTTGCAGTGTGTAACCCAGGTATGTGTGTCCAGCCCAGAATTCCTCACACAGTTGAATCAGACTCAGGTCCCAAGAGTAGGTCCTTTATCAGCCATGGATCTTTTCAGAATTGATCTTAATTTCCCCTTCTTTTATATTGAATCAATATATTTACATAGATGCCAGTTCAGACTAAAATTATAAAACGAAATTTATCACATTCACCAGTGATGGACTGTAGAAGGGGAAATTCAGTGAACTCAGATGTTTCAGAGGTCTGATGACCAGACTGGACCCGCATATGGCTCCATGGCTGGAGCGCCACCTTCCCCAGTCTCCATAAGCAGTGATGGGGAGAAAAAGTGTTTCTGAGTTTGGCCCCACCTCAATCAATGCTGGTGGGAGGGTCATCAGTGCAGCTGGAGTCTGGAGCGGCGTTGGAGCTCATAGCCTCCGGAGTGATATCTGACACTTCATTCACCTGCACTGCACATTCACAGTCTGCGTTACCCTCCCTTTGTCCCTCTCCACTGTTCTCACTGGCTGATATTCCCTGCCCATCTTCTGCCCCTCCATCTTGTGGCTCAGTGGCTTTTCCCTCACTCGTATCAGTGGCCCTACTCTCTTGTTCCTCCTGTTTCTCTTCTTGTAGAGCAACTTCCACACTAGTCACTGCCTCATTCCTGCCCTCTTTCTCCTTCTCCTTCACAGCCTTTGGCCCACCGTCTTTCTCTTCAGTCTTTTCCCCTGCCCCATGCTTTCTCTCCTCCTCAGTCGTTGCCCTATCCTCTTGCTTCTCCTTGGTCATTGCCTCTATCCCCATTTCTCTCTCCTCCTGGGTTTCTACCGTTGTCCCACCTTCTCCACCCTTAAAATCTGTCTCTTCTTCTTTTTCTTCTTTGTGGTCCGACTTCAGGCTTTGTCTCTCATTCTCCCTGTTTTCACTGTTTTTCCTCACCACTTTCTCGCTCTCTGCTTTGCACGTTTTCTCCTCATCCTCACACATCTTCTGTTCCTCCGTCTCTTTCTCTGCCATGGGAGGAGCATTTTTCTTCCTCTTGTTTTTTGGCACATCTTTGATAGAATTCTTGTTGGATTTGCTCCGTGTTTTGAAGCCCAGTTTCTGAAAGGCAAGTCAAAATGAGTTGAAGTAGATGTTTATATATGGCTCCACTTCACCAGTTCTCTTTTGGACATTTTTGGTAAATAACATTGATTGTCTTTGCAACAAACCTTTCATCAAGTTGCTTCTTTGGTCTGCTCTACTGTCTTGAAATACTAATTAAGTGGTCATAAGATGACTGCACAACTTTTTTACAATTGAGTGAGTGAGAGAATGGACAGAATCTCTAGGGCTGAGCTAAATTTCCACTGGGGGCAAACTGTACTCTAACTGTACTGTACTGTGAGAAATTATGTAAACACAACAGTCTCACAGCCTGGGAAACACAACAAACAGCGTTTTGAAAGACAACATGTAATTGCAATTCAATAAAAAGTAAGCATGCCCCTAGGAGTTTATTTGCTTTGCTCTTTTGCCATTTGTCAGTTGTGCAGAGTGCAGAAACATCACATTCCTGGCATTCCTTTCTGGAGTGCTGGAGGCTGGAGCAGATTACTTTGGTGTTTGGTTGCCGATGGCAATGCGTCATAATTTAAATCCAGGCCTGGGCAGAAGGAACTAAACACATGGGTGAAGATTTACAGCAGAGGGGTGAGGGGTCAGATATGGAGGTTATCAGCACTATGTGGACTCAGGTTCAGGCAGGAGAGACCAACACTACTGTGGTCCTTCCCAGCATGCCTTACTGTTTTAACACAGAACCAGAACGCTAGGACTTAGCACGTTTATCTTTCTGCAAACAATAACAAGCAGTGTGAGGTGTCAGAGAGCAGTGCTCTCGGTGGTGCGAAAGATGAGAGGAGGTCCTGTGCTTGCCAAAAGAAACAAGCGCGTACCTTGGACTCCCTCTTCTTGCGAGGCAGAGTGGGTCTCTGGAGGAAAACAATCTGCTTGGTGGCCAGACTTCCATCACTGTGGGACAGAAGATCCGTCACACACATATTTCGCTTCTTGTTTCCCATCAGCACAAATGACTTTCCCTTACAATCATTTACGGCTTCTCTGAACATCTGCGGACACTTGCCAACTCTGGCCACAATTTTAAAACTCACTTAAAAAAATACTTTTTATCATTGCTGTTTCATGTTTATCTTAAACAAGCACCCAAATTTGCTTTTGAAGGAGACTCCTCCCCCACACATCTCAGGGCTTTTATGCTATCCATGGCTTTGATTCAATCAAACTGTAATGGGTGTTGTCCTTAATTTTGAGTGATAAACTTAAGACAGCCTAACTATCTTTGCACAACATCACATCTTTGCCAGTCACTATGAGGAAGGAATATGCAAAGAATGAGAATGTTCTGTCATGATCAAATGAGAGTAACACCTGCTTAAAGTTGTTAAGGCTTAGGACAAAGGACACTGCACTTAGATTCTAGGCTTAAGTCTTTACTCTCCAGTTGAGAGAGTACTTTGTATTCTTGTCTGTATCTGCTGGAAATCTCATTGGTCACAATAGACCCAACCTACTGTATCCATCGACTGTAGCTATGTTGCTGGTGTGTCGCCTATGTAACTCTCTTAAACAAAAGTTGCAAGAGTCCCTTAGACCACTTCCTAAAATTGTGGCTCACAAACATTGCATCTCTGTGAATGTGCTGTGCCCTCACTTGCTTTTTCTTTTCCTGCTCAAAAACATCATACATTCTCATTACTTTCTATTCCTGTTTTTGAATTCTGCTGTTCTCTCACAATCTAGGGATGAAACACTTGGCACACCTCATGTAAAAGGAAAAAAAAGGAAAGAGGAGAGACATGCTGTGGGGTTTAAAACTAAGATACCAAACAAACATCTCCCGCTGTGAGGTTTAGGCACGAGTTTTAGACAACAACTGCATCTCTCCCTCTTCTGTGCTCCTTCCCCTCTCTGCTGGCAGACTGGCTGTTGGGAGGGAATTAATCACAGATAAACTGTGAGCTTGCACACAGAGCAGCAGCGTATTTTCCGGACGCTCACTGCACCGCAGCCGACTCGCATTCCAGCCGGATTCTCCAGACGAGAGTGCAACTTGGGTGCGTCAGAATTACAGAATCATTCATGTCAAACTTTGTGTTCAAAAGCCCCTAATCTGCAGGCTGCTACTTCCAACGAAGGATTAATTCTCTAAAGGGAGTGCAACGTCTGTTAGCAACATGCTAGCTCTCTCTCTCTCCGTCTCCCTGATCCCTACACAGGGACACATTCAAAGCAACTGTAACATGCTCATTTTTACTACTCTGGATCTTCCGCACACTGCAGATGACATGCTTTTTGTTGAATGTCAATAGATGTCTCTGTTAACAAAAGTTGTGCCCCTTACCGTCCAAAAGCCTTGGCCATGTTTCAAACGGCTCAAATGACTACCTAATATAATGATTTACTGTTTATGTCTCCATAATTCCACTGGTCTTTCATTTGAATGAAAACATCACAATTTTCACCAGCCTGTGTTAGATATTATCTTGGTGATTTATCAAGGCTGGTGGTAGCCACTCTGGTCTCTAAAAATCTGTTACATTACAGTATCTTAGCAGATGCTCTTATCCAGAATGACTTATAAAGAAGAAGAAAATTTTTATGTCTGAATATTAACTTTAAGGTGTAGATTTCCCAAGGTACAGGACCAGTGATCCACTGGGGAATCAAAGTGACAACCCTAAGGCTATGAGTCCTGCTCCTTACCACTGTGCCGCACTGCTCAATGGTACCAAGCAGTGATTCAAATGATTATTGTGACAATATCATTTCTGTTCTCCATGGTAAATTATCAGGTACGTAACAACAACTAACGAAATCTTAGAATCTGTGAACTTACTTGACACCCTGGCTGCCATTGACTTTGCCACTACAATGAATTCTGACAATTATATCATGAAGGAACGCTAACGAATGCCAGTTTTATGTTTAAGTTTTATGGGGGTGTGAACTTGTGATATGCTGTATGTGATATTTAAATGTGCTCCCTAAGATTATAGAGAATGGTTATAAATGACTGTATCTGCCTGGGTATTAATGTCTGACTCAGTCCCGTGCTTTGTCTGACGGATGGCTGGAACGAACCAATCACATAAAAATGCAACACACTTGTTATGTTGACAGGGGTCCGCGCAGATACATTGAGAAGGAGAATTTAATTTATTAATTCTGCAACTGCATCCTAGTTCCTCCGGCAGACCCCCCCTCACACCCCACAGGCTACTATAACTAATTAGCAGCTATTAGAGTGCAAAACACATATACAGTGTCTAGAGTAACAGTAAGAAATCCTGATCCAGATTATGAATAGAAAAATGCTCTAATGGGATGATATAAGCCCCTATGTGGAAAAATGATGACTTGAGTCTCCCCCAATGTTTGCCCCTGAGGCCTTTATGTTAAATACACGAAACATAATTGAGTATAACTACCAGTACACAAGTGAGGAAATATAATAGAAAGTTGAGAGCAATTTTTGGGTTATGTTTAATGAAATGTTATACTGGAATTGGTCCCTGTATGTGGTAACTGCAAAAAAATGAACAGACAAATGAATGAGAACATTGTGAAGGGAAAACAAGGGAAAACTGTTCTATCTAGGACATCGCTTTGATTAATTAGCCATATTCCCAGTGTTGTGTAGCAGCATCCTCTGTGAGGAATATGAAAGATTAAAATAGAGCTGTAATTAATCAGCAAAGCTCTGAAACGGTCACGAATGCTGGAGACAAGAGACAGGAGACACAAGGGCCCCGTAAACACAATCAGAAAGAGAGAACCATACAAGTGAGATGTTGATCTCATGGACTACTGGGGGTTGGGGTCTTCTCTGCCTGCATCAGTAAGTATCATACATTTAAGGGGTTACAATCTCTACCACTGGCTTCTACCAAACACATTGGTGGGTTAAACTGGGCTTATGTGAATGCATTTTAACACATTAAAGGAGTACAGCACTGTTATAGAACCTCTTCTCCAAAATTACTGTTTGAGTGCCTTGTCATATGTCTTTCCTGACACCACATGGTTGTGAGTTATATGCCAAGAATCTTAGTTATACTACTTTAATAGTGAGACCCACAGTCTCTCTGTTAAGCGGTTAATGGGTAGCGGTACTCTGTAGAGGAACATGTGGACATCAAGATGCTTTACAGTATAGCAAGATTAGAATAGGGTTAAACTGTATGTGTGTAAGTGTTGTACCTGTTTGTCTTGACGATTGGAGTGGGCAGCACACAGGTGAGCTTCCACCCATACATAGCCAGGGACTGGAGCAGGGGGATATAATCTGTCTTTACCTCCACACCCTGCAGAAAACACACCAACACACACACACACACACACACACACACACACACACACACACACACACACACACACACACACACACACACACACTCCTTAGTAAACACATTGGAACCATTGGCTGCATCCAAACATTTTATCTTTTTTAGAAAGAAACCGATCTATATATATATATACACACACACACAAACACCACACACGCCTGTCTTGCACGCAATCTGCAGTACTTCCAGACCTGAGGTACAGACAGGTTCACACATATACATACATCTGCTAGTGCTGTAGATTACGTGCAAGACAGACAGACACACAAACACCGGGAGTTACAACAGGAAATGACTGTGGTTTGTGCTTTTGCACATAGCTTTTGCACCTGCCACAGTGAAACTTGTCGCGTGTCAGCCTTGTGAACATCCCCCTAGAGCCAAACCCACTAGAATCATGCTGTACAAAAGTCAGTTTAAATACACTGAACGGTGCTGTACCAGAGTCAGTTTAAACACACTGACAATGGCCCTGTACCAGAACCAGTGCCTAACATCAATAGAAAATATAGCTATTATTCCCTTTTCATTAGGCAAAACAAAAGGTTAAGAATTATAACAACATACATTCTTTTTCTCCTGTGTTTGTGTGTATGACAGTGTGACATCTCTCTTTCAGTTCGAAGCTGTTTGACATATCAAAGTCTTGGCACTACAAGGGAAGTCCAAACGAGCCTTGTCAGCCAGGCCCATCTCAGTTCCAGCGTATCTTGGCTCAGTGTAGTTCTATCATTGGAAAAGGGGTTCTGTTGTATTGACATTGGCTTCTGTCTTTCCAGCATACTGGGGGCGATAGAGAAAAGTGTGGGAGGCTTTTTGGTTGGAACTGGTCCCAGACTACACATTTTTAAAACTCATTCTGTATACGAGAATGAATTTTAAAGGAAATTATTCTTGTTTGATGCATTTTTAGTCCTGAGCATTTTTTTGTGGGTTCAGCGGGTTCTTTGAGTTAACCCCCCTCACCCCTTTTCCCCCTTGCTACGCTCAGCATGTCATGGGAGGAGAGGAAACAGTAGGCCTACATAAAGCAATGTCTCAGGTTTCACATGCTTATCACACATTGCTTAATATGAACAGAGGTGTAATAGTAGGAGGTAGAAAAGAGGTGAAGGATAGACACATTGCTTGGAAAGACAAAAGAAACCTGTGCATTTCTTATACATGTCATAGCCTGCGCATTTTTTCAAAAGCTGAACACTAGGCCTGTCAGATCAGGCCTTGACTTGATGATGAAAGAAATGACAATTCTATTTATTTTACACAATCTGAGTGGGGGACAAAAGTGTGATCATCAAAAGGCACTGTTTTGTTTTCAACAGATTCCAACGGACTGACTTGGATGACAGCATCGGCATCGACATTCAAATGCATTCTCAGCCTTGCTCCGCCATTCTAACGCAAAAGCGCTGATGCTGATTCCTTTCACGAACACTAGGAAGTTTTGGTCTGGTGACAAACGTGTAACCATCCTGGGACACATGCACCCAGGGGCCATGACAAAAAGAAGCATTTCTCTGTTGTATTTGAAGTCTCTCTTCAAAGATTCTCTATTGGAGAGCTGATGCTCGGCTGTTAGTTCTAATCTCATTTTGGCATAATTCAGTTTCTGGTGACTGTAATCTGGCTTGCTCTCGCACCCTTCCACAGCTGAATCCTTTTTATAGCTACTGGGATGATGGGAAGCAATGTCAATGCTGTTAGCTGATCTCTCGCAATGCTGCTTTCAGTGTGCCGTGGTTCCCTCTGATTCCTCCATTGCACAGACTCTTTGTATTCAGTGTCTGGAGACCTATTTGGTTGCATTCCCTTCACATGAGGGAAAACGTTTGCTTAATTAGAAAGAAGAATGTCCAGACCCTGAAATAAGTTTTTTTTTTTAAATGCTCAGAAGGGGACAAACACGGCAGCTAGCAATGACGATAAACATGCTCATCTCGTGGAACCGATGAAGACAGACAAGACTGTTCTTTCATTGAAATAAAAAACAGGCCCATGACCCAATTGGGTTGCGCTCAGAAAATGCAGTTCATCTAAATCAAAGACATACTGTACATTACAAATCTCAGCAAGTTAGCATTTCACCACAGTACGCATCCCCATCCAGAAACACATCTGAAACACATTTAGGATGACTTTTAAAATGGCCAAAAAATTGCTTTGGAAAGGTGACAGCAGTAAATGGTAAGACAGTGAGTTTTGAGATGAACTTTTGCAGCATGAATATACAAGAGACCTGATGACTTGCGTAAAAGACAGTGGAACATTAGCATTGCCAGATCAAATGACTTCTGAACAAGCAGCAAGTTACTGTAGCTTCCAGGAGGTCCTGTTTCAACCACATAAAAGACTTTTTTTTAAATATTCATCTTGTAGAGGAGTAATAAAATTTTGCTTAAGCAGAAAAGTTGTCAGAAGAAATGGACTGCTTTTTCCACCATAAATAATATCCTATAACCACACTGACAGGGAGCAATGCTCCAAAGAAAAGCTTCGTTTGAAAATTTCAGAAAGCATGTCTTGTTTTTGTTCACATGTAGAATTCCCAAAATAGGTGCTCACAGTGCAGTATTTCCAGGATTTCAGTATTTCACCTCTTGTTCCTGGTATACCAATCATTTTAAAGTCACAACAGTTCAGTGTGTTTAATACAATGTACTGAACGTATGTGTGGGACGCTGCAACAGATCTTGTCCCATTTATGGTGTCTGCCTACAAATAGTAAAATGTAATTGTTTTCCATTTTCCACAAAATGTCTACTTTGATAAATGTAACATCTAACTGGGGATTCAAAGCATGACACTGGCAGCCAATTGCAATAACAAAGGACATGCAGCAGCTGCTTATGTTTGAATTTTAATAGAGGAATGTTTGCTGAGGCTGTCACAAAGTCAGGTTCACAAAAACATAAAAGTTAGTCACAGTAAAAATTAATTCTGCCAGCTAAATAAAAACTTGCTGTTACAAGGCTGTGCACAAGGTAGTGGTCTTTTAGATAATTGTTAATGTAACTGGCAGAATTATTTGCAAAAATATTCAGCTTAATTACATGCCTGGGGTTCTGCAAACCAAACATGTGCCCATGGAGCATGAATTCCACTTTACCATGCAGCGATATAGAAGTTGTACTGACTTCTCAGAACTAAAAGGCACGTAATGGCCTAGCTCACCCTCTCAGAAACAAAATGGAAATGACCATTACAGGAATAATTACCTCATAACTAGGAACTCTGTGTTTCACTGCTTTAATCACTGGAAATTCCTATGTTTTTTCTGCCTATAATCATAGGACTGAGTCATAATGGCCTTTGCACAATCAAAATGGGTTCAAATGTGAACAAAAAAAAACTGATCAGAAAAGTGTATTCCATGTAGTGTTGTAGTAGTTGGAACTTGACTTATTACTAGAAGGTTACAGGTCCAACTCCTGGGTGGGTCCTGTGAGCAATGTACTTATCCTGAATTTGCATTAGATTCTTAGCATATCCAGTTGTATATATTGAGAATATGTAAATGTGTGCAATGTAAGGTATTGTGGGTAATGATGTTTGCTAAGCAAATTAGTGATGAATACTAACACGAATAGTGGTCTAAAATGCTGGATAAATGCTTTTACACTTACATCGTAAGGCTAATAATGCATATATCTTATGTCAGGGCAAGGAAAAGATTTTACTGCCTGGACTGACTGTAAACAGACATTTCTTTAGCATGGTGGACTTCATAGCATCTGACTGTGGCATAGATGAAATGAACAAGCAACAACATAAACCACAAGGGGAGCCAGTCAAACTCTAATTGTGTTAGATGAAGATCTCTGTGCTGCAAAAAGGCACCTTGTTCAGCTTGGGGGGTGGTAGGCAGGATTCGACAGGGTACTAAGAGAACACAGAGGGGAACAAACTGCTCTTTTGTCAGTTATAGTGCCCAGGGGGTGTAAACACCAAACTCAATTACTGCGATACCATCAGAATACATGCTGGTACCCATGCCAGTGAAGTCCAGTACACACAAACAAGTATAGGAAGTAAGAGAACTCATGACAGAATTCATTCACAATCATATCAGAACTCAGACCCATCTTGTAATCAAAAAAACATGGCACAATCACAGTACTAATAGGTGCTTGGTCACTGATCAAAGGACAGGTGGTTTGATACCGCAGCGCAGATGCTATCAGAAATAATTTGTGGTTGACCTGTGGGCTAAAGTCTAGATTTAATCTGGACAGTTATGTGCTCTGCTGGCTCTCTACAGAAGCAAAGTTATGGCAAGACCTGGATTATGGTGAAAAACTGGGAACACTAAACAATTCACTCACATTAATGACAGTCCACTGCTCCACAACGATGGCGTCGTACGGCGTGGCTGTCGTGGAGTCTCCCTCCAGCCCCTCCTGGAAGATAAACACGCTCTCCACTGACTTGGGCATCACATCTGTGAAAAACAGACAGGGATTCATGCAGAGGTCTCTGCTTCAGGAGTACTATTTGTTTGCATGGGTCATAGCTTTGCACCACGTGAACTCTATAAAGTAAGGTATTGCTTCTTTATGGATCCTCAGGCTCTGTACGTACATTAGGATGATGTAGGTATGTCACATTGCAGGTTAGGCACCATACACACTGAAACAATCCCTGCTACATGCTTACATTTCAACACTGTTTTTCAGCTTTATGCCTACGCATGATTGTTCAGTACCCACTCTACTTTATTTGCATGTGCATGTTTTTCTTATCATGCTGCATGCCTTTAATGCATTTTGCTATGGTGGCCATGTCATTTCCTCCAGATAAGATTCTGCCAGTTAGATAAATATATGTAAATATAAATGTGTTTGTATAGATAAATATATTTATGTCTCTCAGAATACAGACAGATAGGCAAGGCCTCTGGCCATCTCTTCTCTTTGTAGTGGTCAGCTTGGTTTAAAGAACATAAGGAAGGATAACAACTCCAGCTGGGCATTGAAGGGAGAGAATTCCTCTACCATTCTATGCCTCTTATTATTCCACAGACAATCCTCTCCTAGTCAGAGTGCATTCTTATTATCTCTTCCACGTTTGCACACTAATACTGTTTGTGCTGGTCGTGTCTCTTGTCCGAGACACTCCAGATTTCATTATTACCCTGTATAATGGGGATCAGGACTCAGGGGCAGGAGGGGGGATTCAGGAGAAGACATGTCAAGACTCCTTTCTTTTCTCTGAAATCCATTTAGGCCCTGCGCTCGCTCTGTGAAAGACATCTCTCTGCCCTTGCAGTCCGAGATATTGTTCCCCCCTTTCAGTCATCTGATGCCCTTGTTCAATTTGTAATTGGAAATCGAGCCCTTTCTCTGATAGCCTTGCCGGACCATTCAAACATAGAAACGGATGTGCAGAGACCGAAACAAACTGGAGTGATTCTTTTAGAGTGTCAGCTATAAAAATGTGCAGGGGCCACAAAGAGCTCTTTGTGCAGAGGTTGTTCAGGTGAGAAGCATGTGGGCATCTGTCTCTTGCCTCCGGCAGTCGGGGGAATGCTTCTCTTCACCAAGATGGACTTGACAACGGTCTGAAGTGAGGCTGCGGTCTAGGAGTATAGCAAGAATGACAGGATGACAGTGACAGTCTGGCCAGTGTCCTGCTGACACAGAAGGGCATGTTCTAAATGAACCTGTCCAGTGTGGTGTCCTGGTGGATAATGTGATTTAGACATGTCTGCCTGTAACAGTTGCAGAGCACTTCTAGACACTGCTGTGACAGCTAATGTATTTTTAAGTGGGACAGGCAGTGGTACCAGGGAAAAGTGGAGTTGCTAATGTATGTGGATTAAACATGACAGCTTCACCTGGTGCCAAAGGTCACAGAGTTCAAGCCATATGCCTGTTGTTACCAGGCAAATCTTGGCAGAAGTGCTAGTACAGGTCTTACTATCACTTACGCATACACATGCACACATAATACTGAGACCAAATTAGGTACACTTCACAAACACTTAATTAAGTGGGATACTCATCCTCTGATACAAGTCACGTACACATAAAATAACAGGAAACAGACTTGCTCTGTTTTTAAAAAGAAGCTATAATGAATTGGGGCCCTGTAGCATTACACCGAGGCAAATTTATGTATGTCTTTTTCCCAAACCAGTGGCCCACGTACTGGGAAGATGAGCGGTTTCTCTTCACACTGAAATAAATCTGTCTGGAATTTCATACTTCGCATTGTAGATCTCACCCTAAGCATTATCCAAACATACAAAGCAATATGCACACAGTTATGCATATGAATGTTTCATAGCCGTGGATACAAATCCCTTCTGAAATGGGAGACAGCTTTGGCAGTGTGCAACAAAAGGAACTGTTCGCTCAGTGTCTCCCATCCAATGAACATGCTATATCCATGGCCCAGCAGGCTTGAGGTGGAACACCACTCCCTGCAGCGTGGAGCTGTGCGACCCGCCATCTATGAATCTTTAATAATGCTCTTATGATGCCCGTTGCTGTGCGTGTGAAAGGAGGGCAGAGAACCTGCAGATTCAGTAACATTCTAATATCCTGCCCTCCGTGCAGCGGGGGACCCCGGTGATGAACCCATGCCGCCTGGTCTGCTCCTTTGGGAGCAGGGGACGTTTTTTTTTCCCTCCTTTCCTTTCACCATGGAGATGAGCATAGGGACATTGGCTCTGGGTATTTCCCTATAATGACCCCCGCCATCTCCGCTAACACACGGCCACAAGATGTGAGACAAAATCGCTGTTAGAGTACTGTCATTATAATCGCAAATTGGGTTTGGAAGGATGGCAAATTTTCATCCTGAGAGATTTTATTGTGGTGTATCACACTACGGCATACCCTGGATATTTATGGGGCAGAGGCTGTTTGAGCATTGAATCTCATAATGAATTCAGAAAATGATTTCAGGGAGAAGCTAAATTTGGACCATGTCTGACCATGGGTTCTCTCAAGCTTGTTAAACGTGTTCCTGCTTTTGGAGTAATTAGCGATCTATAAAGAAAAGTCTGTAGGAAAGTAATGCTTTGATATCATACAGCAGGAAAAACTCACGGGAATTCTGCTTAAAATGTTCGCCTGTATGCACCTACTGAATAACAGTCTCTTTACACGTTTTCTGCTAAGGAGGTATATTATGCACAATTGCATAGATGTTACATTTCCATTTCCTGTGCAGAACTGAATCATTCTTTAGAAATGAGGTAGTTTCCTGTGTGAATGCCTTTTTCACACATAACCACAATAATCAATTGTGCTTCCATTTGTGATCAGTATATAAATGCTGTGAAATCTGAGTAAATCTGACACATTCGATCATTGGTCCTCACTAAAGGTGATTTTATGCTTACATTTATATTTAGTCATTTGGCAGACACTCTTAGCCAGAGCAGCTTACAAAAGTGCATCCAATAGGGTTAGGCAATCATCTGTTCAGCCACTAAAACAGTAGTACCACCCATGAAATGGAGTGCCATTGTGAGGAAATATTTTCACAACAGGATTAAGCGCTGTCAACGTACGGACGTACAACCTTAAACTACTACAGTACAACATTAAGCTTAAACCATGGAACCTTAAACAACATGTGTTTGTATTGTCACAACACATTTTCAACTGCAAAGGATGCAAAAGTTTGAGGTGCCACTAGGCTTTTATCTTTTAGGTTTAAATCAAAGTCAGTTTTACGGCTACTAGCTCACATTAGTGTTCAGAGGAGGAGGCTTCAGAGGACAGAAAGCCTTGGTGTGATCCAAGTAGGTGGGTTTTTAGTCTGTGATGGAAAATGGACAGCAATCCTGCAGCTCTGACAGCGGTGGCAGCTCATTCAACCACTTGGGGGCAACAGAGAGAGGGGATGTGAACATGATGAGCAACTCCTCCAGGACAGAACTACCTGGCATCCAGAGGTAGCAGAGCAAAGTGCTAACATGGCAGGAGAGTAGGGTGTGAAGAGGGATATGTAAGTATGGGGGGTGCGGTTTTTGCTACATCTTGGTAGCCTAGAGTTATTAATTGTAACCATAATAGGTAGCCAGAGTAGACAGAGGAGAGGCAAGTTAGACGAGCAGCTGCGTTCTGGATGAGGTGGATAGACTTTACAGATGTTGTAGAACATGAGTATGCAGCTCTGTGTCACTGCTGCTATATTGTTGCAGAAGGACAGGTTGGTATCCAACATCACCCCCAGGTTGGATAATGACACAGTCGTTGTTGAGGGAGAGGGAGAGGCCACAAAGTGGTGATGGTTTTGCTAGGATGTAGAGGTTTTGCTAGGATGTAGAGAAGTTTTCTTTTAGAAACACTGAGTTTGAGTTTGATGGTTTGTTTGCTGGTCATCCAATTAGACACAACACTGAGGCAAACCTTGATGCGAGAGGCAATATTCTTGTCAGTGGGTACAAATGACAGAAAGAGTTGAGTATCGTCCATGTAGAAGTGGTAGGAAAATCTGTGGAAGTAGATTTCTGTTAGCAGAGATTTAATGTAGAGGGAGAAGAGGACAGGACCAAGAACAGATCCTTGAGGGACTCCAGTGTTGAGACAGTGTGTCTTAGAGACAGAATCATGCCATGTTTCCTTGTACAAATGGTCAGAAAGGTAGGAAGAAAACCACTTGTGGGCACCAGTAGCAGCATAGCTGCTGGCTTAGGATGACTGGTGTAGGGAGGTAAGGATGTCTGTTACTTTTTCCTCAAAGATTGTAAAATGAAAGATAGAGGAGGGAGGTGAGTTGAGTGAGGAGCAGAAGGTAGACAATAATATCCAAGGATTTTTTGAAACTGCCTGAAGTTCAGTTTGAAAATACAAAGCTTTAGCAGATGTGGCAGTAGAAGAAAAGGAGTAGAGAAGGTGCTGATATTCAGCCAGGTCAGAGGGAGGATTTGATTTTTTTCCATTTCCACTCAGAAGACTGCAGTATAGTCCTGTCCTCAGGCAGTATCTCAGTCAAACAAGGGTTAAAGGAGGAAGTCATTGAACACCTGGATATGAGTAGACACAGACTGTCAAGAATGGAACACAATGTTGATAGTAATGATGTCAGGGTACCTACTGGTAGTTGTGAGAATACCTCCACTGTTGGAAGGGATGAAGTCAGTCTTTCCGAGTAGGTTGCTTTTGAGAGGTTTTGTAAATTTCTTTGGAATGTGACTGCTGGTGTGGGAGCCAATGTGACAAAAGTGAAAAAGAAAGTTGTGATCAGAAAGTTGAAATGGGGTCATTTCAAGGCAGCTGCAACTTCTATTGAACAGAAGGTCAAGACAGTCACTAGCCTTGTGTGTAGGGAAGGACTGTTCCAGCTTGAAGCTAAATGAATGAAGTAGTGGTAAGAAGCTATCAGACTGCAGGTTATGTAAATGAACATTGAAATCCCTAGAAGGACTGAATATTGCTACCTGTTTGAAATGAGTATGCCAAAACCCTCACCCCTCCCAGAGGGCTGGAGTGTAACAGACAGAGCAGCCACTGTGGGAGTGTTATCAGGTGGTATCCAGGTCTCAGTGAGGGGGAGAAATTGCAGTGATAAATGAAACACATACGGCAAGATGAAATTAGTTTTTCTGAGTAGCAAACTGACAGTTTGTTGTCTGTCAGTGCAGGACTGGGGGAGTATTATGGGCATGTCAAGTTGGGAGGAGAGCAATGATGAGTGTACCTGCATTGACGAAAGCATCTGGCTTTCCGATCAGAGGTGAGACCTAGTATAGGATATTGGCACACTGTGCTGCATATGTCGCTTTTCTGCCCAGTGTGGCTGTTCCTCTCTGTCCTTCCTCAATGTACTCCCACAGGTAGAATCTTGTCTTTGTACTACTGAATCTGTGTGAGGCTAGGTAGAGTCTCCCACTCCAAGCTGCCGCTTAGTGAAACACAGCTTAAGAACACAGGGCCTACCACATTGCTAACTGGGCAGCAGCCAAGTAGACAGTTGTAGACACTAGACCAAAATGGACAGAAAATAGAGACGAGTCCATTGAGAAAGCAGAAATGTTGCATTTATAACGCTCCTAGAATTCAATTATAATAAAAAGTAACTGCAAGGGTTGTGGGCCTGTTATATTTACATTAGAGAGAAAAGTCCCTGAGCAAGTCTATAGGAAATGAGGTGAAGCAAAGCCCTTTTAGCAATATGTGGGATAAAAAGCTGAGAAACCCAATATGCAACCATAAATATTTTCTATTTATTTATTTTTCCATAAATATGGTTAGTTATTCATTTCAGGCCAGTGCTGTGGACCAATGAAGGACCATAAAAATGGCTTCAATGAATTATAACAAGCTTCATTTCACAATCTCCAAAACCTAATGTACTGTATGCAAAGATGTGCTAATTTGATAACAGCTTAATTATCTGAGTTTCAGGGCTGCTGATGCATTCATTTAAAGCGGTTAATTAATTATGACAGTTTTTTGAACAATTGTATACTGGAGAAATTATCATGAATCACTGATAAATGACTTCACTGTAGGGTACAACTGTACTGTGCACACCTTTTCAGTGCTCCACGCTACTGACCATATATTTTTTGTCCATCAAGATCACAAGTACATTTTTCTAGGGACACCTAAGGGTGTATCAGTAGTTTACATTCCAGTTACAAAGAAACAAGTCTAGAATGGAGGTTTAAATGAAGTTTTCTGTAAAAAAAAAGTGTGTAAATATTTGAAAACACCCCAGGTAAAGGGTATATTTGACATACTGCATCAATCCACAAAATAGGTCAATGGCACCCACAAAGCTTTGTACAGAGATCTGTAAATGCATGGTTCATGCAAACCATTTTATTTTCACCCATAACCATCCAAGGTATCTTACTATACCCTGGAGCAGGGGTGCACAAACTGTGGTCCAAAGCCTCTTTGGTCCAACACTCTACAGTCTGACACCAGTTATAGGGTAAGCATACTAGGATAATACTATAATACAAAAGGGGAAAAGAAAAGGTTCTCATACAAAAGGGGGAAAGAAAAAAAGGCACTTTTGAAGAAAAGGCATTTTTTGACTGGAAGATTGTGGCCTGGTTCCGAGGCATGGTTCTGAATTAATAATGGCCTGTAAGTCTCTGAACTTTGGGATCCCCTGTTCTGTGTTTCTGTGCCTTTTGAGAAAGAATGGTGCGTGGTTGCATGCGTTT
Organism: Megalops atlanticus; assembly: GCA_019176425.1. NCBI lineage: Eukaryota > Metazoa > Chordata > Actinopteri > Elopiformes > Megalopidae > Megalops > Megalops atlanticus. The sequence continues at coordinate 16,870,940 of CM032884.1, read as the reverse complement.
TCTCTGTGTTCGTTATCTCGGGAGACGTACCGTTTTCATTCCCCAGGTGGAAGTACCCGTCGACGAGTGAGGCACCGCTGTTGAAGTGGTGGGTCATGTGATCGAGCCAGTTCGCCTCTACGCCGCTGACCCCCTCGTCGCGGAGGTGGACGCGCAGGGGGACCTTGACAGTGTAGTACTTCAGCAGAACCTGTTGCACCCCTGGGTGGTTGAACAGGGCGAACACTTCCATCCCTGTGAATATGGACAGAACAATGTCATGATGTTTAATTATCATTCACCAGTCTATCAGATGCCCTTAGTCAGTGGCTACATTTACATGCATGTTAAGAATTCAATTAATGTGACTAAGACAATACTCCGAGTCAGGCAGAAGTAATGTAAACACCTTATTTTGCTTATTTTAATGCAATTAAGATGACATAATCTCAGGAAGATATGTAGAGCACTCTGATCTTACTTGCTTTAAAATAGGACTACTGGAACATGCAAACACTTTACTTGTACTTCACAGTGTGTACTATATCTGTCTGAGAAAAGAGAAAATACATTTTCTTCCTTAATGATGTAACTGATGATGCTGGTGCTGCCGCTAGCTAGCTGATGAAGACCTCTGAATCAACTTGAGCTGTCATCTACTGCTTTCCAATATGCTGATCAGCAGGACAACCTGGAGGAACTTGTTTTGCAAGATCCACAGATCCACCTTCATCAAAGACAGATGTGTAAGAATGAATAGCCTTTACAGCTATTGCAACTTCCCTTGAATGAAATTGGTAGGACAGGACAGGGAACAGTAGCTACGGAGTTTGCATGGATACTCTTTGGCAAAAGCCTTTGTGAAATTGTTCATTATTTACATGTAAACAGGAGTATTTGCAAAATGCCTCTTTTTGCAGAGACACTGTAGACAGCTTAATCAAGCTATTGTCTTAATTGCAGTATTGACAATAATTGTATAACTGTGTGCATGTAAATGTAGTCACTGTGATTTATACAGCTTATGTATGACATATTTATAATGCACAGCTGAATTTTTGAGGCAGCAAGTCTGATAAATAAATTAGCTTAATGGTACATCTTCAGAGGCCCACTCAACACTGGAACCCACGATTTTCCTGTCCTTAATTCTTTTGTATTCTCCAGACTGATTCCCACAATATCTCTCAAGCTCTCTCTCTCACACACACACACACACACACACACACACACACACACACACACACACACACACACACACATGCTTGGGACAACAGGTCAACTGCACAAGATTCAAAAGAAAGAATTACATTATTACATTATAGTCAAAATTATTTTGTCTGCTCCTGATCCAAGATTAAGAAAAAGGTCTTAAAATGCACATTGTTTTATTTAATAGATTGCATACATTAGATATGCTGCCAATATCAGATATTTGCGTTGTCTAAAGTCCCCAGAAGAGCCCCGAGACTGCAGAGTCACAGATGTTGGTTCTTTATTACACAATAAATTATCTTATGTACCACCTGTGAGAAGTGTTCTGATAAAATGCCTTCAGGAATGGCTATAAAGCCACTGTAAGTCTCTACCTTCAGTAAAACTTTCTGAAAGAAACTGAAATACATATAAAGACAGAGGCCAGTTTAACAAAGCCTGAGGCATCAACATTTGTTTCAGTGCAAGAGATGTCCTGGGGCTTGGTAGTATTGTTGTGTTGGTGCTGAGAATTACAATAAACTCAATCACCAAATAGGACAAGACACAAGTATGCATATATGCTTCTTGGATTACAGCAACTGAAAGGGGCTTTGGAATACAGATGTAATCGTAACAATATGACAACAAAAAGGATAAATTAAATACATGAAATCCATGGATTTCCAGCCACTCTATTTTGTCTCGAGTGGAAAACTGAGTGCCTTGGGATCTTTGGACACAAATATGACATTCTAAAAATTCCAGCAATTAATCCTTGCTGTTGTGTGATTTCAATGTCAAAGAGACCATCACTGTACTCAGAAAGTCACAATTCAGCATGCTAGAATTTAGAATGACATACGCATATACTTCAAGTATTCAGCTATTTTCAAAGACAATTATAAAATCATTTTGAAAATTTTGCTTATTTGAATAGGTTCACAGAAAGTTAATTGACAATTACAAGTACAGTTATTCATTTAGACATAATAAATTGCTGTTGATTACAATACACAAGTATGGGTATTTAAATGGCAAATGAGATTGCTGTACAGCTCTGAACAAAATTTGATTTTGGCATGGGACCCCAGGGGTTACCAGGCTTAGCCAGAACTGCTCTATAGAGCTCTTTCATGTCAATTTGAGCATCATTAATTGAAAATGGCAGAGCTGTATAGTGCTTAACATGTTGTTCTGTTAGCAAATAGAGAATTAGCAAGCTATGTATCCCTTCCCTTGACTGCACCAGCCTACTTCTATAGTCTGAGGTTGATTCTAATTCATTCATTAATAATAAGCCATGTCAATATACTCTTGTTGAGGGCATGACTGTTTACAGAGTCTTTGAGCTGGTTTGCGCTAATTTAATAGAAATAACTTGGACTACTGTGCCTTTTGCACGTACGCTCTCGCTGGAAAGGCTGTTCAGCCACACATTGCGTGAATCATAAACGGCCAAGGCTCATTTGCCTCCGGTCCTCCATCAATCGGGGTCTAAGAAAGGATGAATCATTTAACAGCCGGTTTATTTTTGGCATGCTTTAACTGATGTGACACCCAGTCACTAAATTCACACAAATTTACCGCCAGTCCCTCTCAAGAAGAGCGGATGTATGTGTCATACCCGAAACGGCGAACATCTACCATCATTTCATACAATATTAATGCAGAAATATGAGGTGAGGTCATCATGCTAAAATGTTCTCATGCTAATTGCACTTCCTGCATATTTCCCTGATTTCAGAGAAGTGTTTTTTTGAGAAGAGTTCATACGAATTTAGCAGTCAGATGTCAAGCTGTGTTGCAGTTTGTCATTCCTGTGTCACATGAGAGAAATCAGACAGCAAACCTGTAATCTGAAGCGTTACCTTGTCTGTGCCAATTGAGCGTTTTGGCGTTTGCTGTAAACAAGCAAACAAGCACATGCAGGCAATTACAGACGCTTGTCCTTCAAGGCCATGTCTGAACCTTACTAAACCCTGTGACAAGGGCAATGTATTCCCTTGGTTATGAATAATAAATGCTGTCTTTCTTGAGTTTGCAGTGCAGTGGTTGTTATCTCTTCATAAACAAATGTATAGTTTTAGATTATGTGTTTATTCAACAGATAGTCTAATCCAGGCTGATTAAAGTAATTGATGTTTTAGTGATGTAAGAAGGTGAAATCTTATTGAACTACCCTGCACATTAAGGCAACAGCTGTGCCCCACCCAGTTTGAACATGTGGCGTTCTGGTTGTATTGATGTATCGAACAACTGTTTTGCTATGGCTCTAACACCCATGCAAAAGTAATCTAGTGTATTCCAAGAATCCATTTCCCCAGGCCATCCACTCCAAACCTCCTTCCCACTGCAGCAGGGTGTTCTGATGTCAGGTAAAAAAATCTACATATGATCAAATGTGTCACATTGAGGCTCCTCAGAACATTGTGGGACAACGTTTCGAGTACATAGTGGCGAGATCATAAGCTGTTACATGCTTGTGGTAATTAATATTCATAATGAAGCAGAGGGTGCTGGTGAGCTGAAGCCAAATGTGGTAGCCACAGGGTGGAATGCAGGACCACACCACGGTGGAATTGCGCATCACTGTATACATTTTCAATTATCAACTGACTGCCACCTGGAAGACCTGCTTATTTCCTATCCAAGCGATGACTGAGTTAAACGACTAAGAGACGCACAGAATAAAAACAACAGGCCTAGCGACCCTCAAGGATTAGGCTTGCAAAAGCATAACCTTGTGTAGGGAATTAGAATCAAGTGATTAAATCAGGACTCCTTCATTAGACAAGTACTGACTCAAAGCAATTTTATATGAAAGATTGCTGTATCCCCTGACAGATCCACTTAGCATTCCCTCACACAGTGGTTCTCAGCATGGTATTCAGTCTCACTACAGAATTGACTGCGGGGCAAATGGAGTAGGCTAGCTTGGCATGTAGCTAATAAGCAAAACATATAAGTGCATATAATAATGGAGCAATCACACCTGTCAGGTGGAGTGATGTCACTAGTAAGAGCTTTATGACAAAGATATTTTCATCTTTCTGTGACACCTGGTCCTTTAACATTATGCTAATGTCACTGTGCTGTGAAGTGAGAGGCTGGAGTTCAATTCCTAGCTCCAGCAGTAAAGCTGATAACAACCACAGAACCCTCCACTCACCACACTGAATGTGTGTGTGTGTATATATATGTATATATATATATATATATATATATATATAATATAGGATATATAGGATAAAGGAATAAACCATGCCTACCCCTGCATTCTCTCAATATAAACAAATGCCTTTGGGTGATGATGTGGTCTGTGGAGAAGCCAAACAAAGAAAGGGAGGCTCTGTGCTTTTGCACAGAATCCAAGGCCCTTCACATTAGTGCAGAAATTGAGGCTCTGTGGATTTTCACATTAAGTGAGGCTCAATGCATTATCACAGACTGCACACAGCCAAGTGGGAAGGGGACTGGCGGCTGATCACTGTTGCGCCAAAACATGCTAACTAAGGTTTTTCAACACCACCTATCAACTTAATTACTGTTATGAAGCTGAAATCACCCCTGCTGACAGTACACTCAATGTCACCTTAGATGTTTCTCCATACCCATTGTCTCATCATATTTTGCAATTAGCTCCCATTTTAGCAAGCTTTTGGGTGGAAAACCACTTGTAATGTGGATATTGAGTGAACTCATTATGACATATGACCTAATGGAGGTTTGCTGTTGAAGCCCCATTTTTAGGCTAGTTTAGAGTGGAACATACTCACCACCTTTGGATGTAGAGAGGCCTGTTTTGCTTTCTGTCCCCTCAGGGCTCTTTGGTTTGTTGTTGTTATGCGTTAGGGTGTTGTTCTCCATGGTCGCCGGGTGTTGGTTTGGTTTGCTGGCCGGTGAGGGGGAGTCAGGAAGAGGGGCCCCATCGTCCTGGTGAGCTGCTACACTCGTGCTATCAGCGCTCCCACCATTCCCGGTGTTTGAAATTGGAGTCCCCCCTTCCCTTGGTGCGACCTCTTCTCCCTCACAGGCTGGGCTCCTGCCCTCAGTACTGGTCTCAGCGCCACAGTCCTGATGTTCCGATCCACTCTGGGGCATTGGGCTCTCATTTGGTTCTATCTCCTTTGCCAGGATAGAGCCGGGACTAGAGTGAAGGGACAGTGAAGTGTCCTCTAGGCCACCCTGTGTGGTGACTGTGGGTGCCGTGCCTGGCTGCTGTACAAACCCCACAAACGAGACACCCTGCTCTGCAGCATCTTGGATCTGAAGAAGAAGAGAGAACAATCACTCACCCAGCACAGGTAGACATGGCTATCTTGGTATGTGCAAATATTGTTGCTGGACAATTTTAGAATTAACATACTGTCACGCCTGTTCAAAATCAATTCTTAAATTCTGTTGCTAACTGATATATCCTTGTCTTGCTGATATATTTAGGAAAGTTAAGGAAAGGCAAATGATTATTCTGTAATGAGGAAAAAATAAGTGTCTGTAATTACAGATAACAAGAACTATAATAAATGTATGCTCTATAGTTGCTTCAAAATGTTACTTCCTCTCTACATCTGATACCATTGCTAGAAGACACAGAGGACACAGTAGCACATATGACAATAATTCCCAAATGTGCGTAAAATGTCTCCACTGCGAAAATAGCGCACACTTAAAACTTACTGCACATTTCTTCTCATTACCAGAAGACAATTCAAATTCACAACAATTTTGTCACATGGTGCTGCAGATGTTTTAAACATTGCTGAAAACTGTATCCATATGAACTGTTGGGCCTATTGGCATGAAATATGAGTATGAATAATCTTTGGCATTCTCTGTGTAAACATGTGTGATTTGCAATATATAACAACATGGGTCACAAAAGCCAGTTAAATTGCGTAGAAATTTCACAATGCATAAGCAGAAATATCCATTCACTGAAACAAACCTTAGAAGTCAGGTAAACAAAGCCCTATATGGGCAGAAACACAGCAGATACTAGCAGTTTATCTTAAAAACCCTGATAAATATTTGCTTTACTAAACAAATATTCATATCTCTTTCCTAACAAACCTATTTCATTTTTTTTCATTTTAAACAAACTAATGGTCTGTTGTGTTCATTTCTGTTATGGTTGATTGATTCATTTTTTTTCACTGACAAATAACAGACAAGTACAGTTATTTGCACTTCTGATTTTCAGGGGGAATCAGAGGAGGCAAACAAATCACTCCTGTCAGATGCTCAAATTAAACAGGAGACAACTGTAATGTCTGCCATGTATTTGTATCTCACTGCATCCTCAAATAGCCATGCTTTTTCCAATTTATTGTCAGCTGGCATTTTGAAGTCAATATTGGTAGCCTGCACCAAGTGAAATTGAAATGTTAACTGTCAAGGAATGTTAATGAAGCCATTTTTTCATTATTTGACTTTAATAAAATCCTGCCAAAGGCATTAAATCATTATCTCTCTCAGAAGCATACCGGAAAAAAATCAGCTCGAAAGCTACTGTTTCATTTATATGGAGTTAAGCTGGAAAACACGTTATCTTCTATTGTGTTTCAATAATGGCTGTGAACATTAGTATTTTTAAAAACATTCTCTGAATGTCAAACAGTATGCATAGTATAATCAATTTAACACCAAAGGTATAAAAAACACATTTCGTTTAAAAATAAAAAATATGCAAAACTTTAAAATCATAAGTGGGTGTAATTATTTTCCCCAGAGAACCAAAGAGGAGGTACAACAGTATTTTAAATTCTAGTGCATCAGATTTTACATTCTCATGTTAAGAGTTAGACTGACGAGGCATCACAGTTTGGTTTTTCATAACGTTATTCCTCTTATTCCTCACAGTTTGAGCTTAGTGGTGAATAACAAAAACTCACAGCCTAACTTTGCTGTTTATGATGGTCTCACCTTTTTCACATAGCCCTGTATGAGATCTGTGCTGGGGAGCTGGTCAGCTGACAGACATAAGTCCATCTCCAGACAGCTGGGCTCACAGTTTGACTGGGTCTTCTCCAGGCTAGAGGAGATGGAGGACAAAGATACTGTCAGCTACAAAGATACACTGCTTACCCTACTGTGATTAAAACATGCTGCTCAGGAATGCAAAACCAAAATTGTCAATCAATCTGAACTCTATTTTCATATAGCAGTTACACATTAAATAAAGAGACCCTATCTGTGTTATGTTTTACACATGGGAGTGGTGTGCAACTGTAAATAAGTCCTGTGCAAGTATTTTATGTCATTACAATTAAGGCTGGATTGGTTGGTATCAGTCAGGAGATCATATCTTTGTCATGTTAATATGTGCCTTTATACACTTTGTACTTTAATGTGTTTTGAGAGTTTCTTGTTGGTCTCCTTTTCAAACACACACTGAATGTCTGAATAAAATAAAATAAAATAAAAAATCAACTAACCTGAACTTTCAAAAACACAATAGGCTACAATACCCAAGAGAAGATATCTCAGCTTGCTTTTCATTCATCTTACAAAAATATCCCAAGCCCAAGTGTCTATTTATAGAGAAAAGAACTATTTTCTAAGTAGGAAATCCCAGCACAGCTCCTGTGAGGCAGATGCCCCTTTGCTCCCCACTATCCGCTCTCCCATCCTGTTGACACGACGGTTTGGGACCTTCCCACCTTGCAGGGTGTTCAAAGAAATGCCTGTGTGGGGATGGGAACTGAATGTTTTCACACTCAGCCCGTGAAAAGAATGTATAAGGTTTTACAGCAATTACCACAACCCACTTATATTGTAAATTCACGGCAAACAGAGGTCCTTAGTCATCTCTTGTCATAAACCAACAACAGCATTATAGCCACAACACATTTCACTGCAAACTTGCAAACTCACCAAGCAAGCATCTTGGATCACCAGAAACTAGAATTACTGAGGTTTATAACAATCCGTAGCGGTAAGGGGCTTTTCTATGGAGCTTTGAAGGAGTGTATTTCAACCCATTTTCTGCTGACATGAGGAAAGCTCTGCTGCCCAGAGAAGCCTAAAGATTCTGTTCTGTGGTCAAATAATGAACACCACAAAGGTTCACCAACCATGAAAGTACTGTTGTTCAAATATAACAGCTTCACCTGTAAGTGCACTTAAATGTGATCATTTTGATTCTCTGTACTTTACATTGAAAGTTCCATCCCTGTTTTGTCAAGCTGAAAGTTCCATCAATGCAGCACTTTTGTTAAAATTTAAATAGTACCACAGAGTGTATAGTATCTCTGGTGGTAAAAAAAACAGTCTCAGAACAGTGGATCCAGGATTCCATTGGGCTTACTTAAAGTAAAATGCATTGTGGTACATCACTGTCAACAACAACTCAGCTTTGAACTATCCAGCCAATGTATTGCTGTCTCTCATCATCAGTAGAGTTCTACCATCAATAATGCAAGCACCTTTCTTCTTAGTTTCAGTTTTTAGTCAGCCGTGAATCACTTCGCCCAAGAAATTCCGGTAGGGTACTTTACAATCATAGAAAAGCCAATAATATTTATAGCCAGGTGTAGGTAAGGGTGAATAAAAGTGGGCCACTCAGGTATAGTTGAATACAGGATGTGGTTACAGTGTGTTTGGTAGAAGTAGATGTGTTTACGGAACTGATGAAGGGGGAAGTTGCCTGGCACAATGACAAGTAAATCACGGGACCTCCCGTAAATACATCATTTTAAAGTAAATATTGAACTTTAACATTGAATACGTCCACCTAGATGGAGATGTTGTTTGCTTTACGGTAGAGTGAAGGAGAACCTTTGTTTTCATTATATTCACACTAGGGCTTCTAGAGGCTTACTTGCTTGCTCCTAGTAAATGAAAATGGTAAAACATGACAAAAGAGAATTGCAGATTATCTAATAGTAACCACAGGGAGCTCATTTTTGGCCAGACAGAAGTCATTCTGGTTGCTAGCTATAAACCATCACATGGGAAACAGGATAGAATAGGGTTATATGTCTCATGCCCTTCTGTTACCAGCTGAAGCTCCATGTAATGTAGAAAACAGTTTACTTTGCATAGAGACATGTGTCTGCTGGGGCCATTGACCTGTAGGTCAACGTGACTGTTGGAAACAGCCTACACTGTGCTTTCCTCTGGGTGTTGGAATGGTAGAGTGACATGAGACCAGAACAATGGACATACACCCAATTGTGGGTCCTCCCCATTTCTCTGCGCTGGTCTGTAATTAATGTTGGGTAGTTGGTGCTAATTTCCATGAACCTCACATTTACTGAACATATGAAACTTTTTCCATCTTTACATGTAAAAAAACATTTATAACATGTAGAATATTTGTTTCATTTTATTTAAATATTCAAGAAATTCAATATATATTGTATGAAATACTTACATAACAGTATAAAACATGAAAATATTTATGATTTTTTGGTCTAAAAATATAAAGTTTGTACAATATATTCAATATTTATAATGGTCAAGTGTTAGCAAAATCTTTGCCTGTATGCAATCATTTGGTCAACTTAATGGACAGTTCTGTTGAAACCAGTTGAAAGAAAATGCTAAGAGTACTATGTAAACATAACAGTCGTAAGTGTTGAAAAGAAAATAAAAAATTCAGACACAAAGAAAGTAAATTAGCCAGTTGGTGAGACGGGATCATAAGGTGCAAAAAAATGGACACTTATTGACACTTAATTAAGAAGCCTTTCTTTTTGTGTCATACTATTAAATTATGACACTGAGAATGACTTTTACTTACTGGGGCTTTGTTGTTTCCTGCTTTGAGCCATGTCTGATGTTCAGTCTCCGTTTTAATATAAAAATGGCACTACTGCCAGCATGGTTAAATAGCTTGCAATAAATAATTTCAGTCGTAATCACTGCACAAGTGCAAGAGCTTGGAAGCACAATGAATACAATTCTCTGACACACTTGCATGTAATCAATGACTATTTTCCACACTACAATTCCAAGAGTACACCCGGAAGCAAATGTTGATCAGAGAATAGACATGTCTCCCTGATCAGCTGAGCAAGTCGTGGGCACCCAATAAATCACACAGTATGTAAGAGCAGCAAGACAAAGGGACCAAATGAGGCTAAATATTTCTGCTGCTCAGGGCTCTTGATCATTGCTGGTTGATGAAATGACCGGGATCAAATGTATACTCTATGCTTTTAAGTCAGAATTCAGTGATGGACTGTTGAATATGCAAAATGTTTTGTCCACATCAGCTTGTTTGTGATCTACAATAATGACCTAGCATGCAAACTTTTTCACAGGTACTGCAGAAGTGCCTTCCACCTTAATTGGTAATTGTTCAACTCACTTGCTACGCAAGACAGTCTCTGCAGACTGACCCAGTTTTTAATTGGATAAGTAAGCTTTTTGAAAGTCAAGTTAGAACTACCAATATTATTTCAGCATGGATGAGAGAAACTTTTAGCAGAAAAGTAGCAATCTGAAATGAACGCTGCTCTTTATGCCTTTTACTTGGCGCACCCCTGTTGTTCACTGCCATAAAATCGAATGTATGGATATAGGATTTTTGACAGTTGACATTTGAGGGTTAAAATGGGATAATTTATATATAAATCTTAAATTCAGGAAGGCCAGACTAACCCCATTTCAAAGATGGGCTATTGCAGTCTTGGCCACTTAACCAAACAGCACTTGAAAGTAATGATGTTAACATTTACAGAGGGCGCACATCAGGTCATGTTTAGTTCCTGGATAAATGTGCTTTTTCGAGAATACTATAGCAATGTCATTCTAGCTTACTGCTACTGCCCCACATGCAGGGGCTTAGAATATATGATAAGACTATGGAGAATAGCTGGGATTTTATCCAGGGGCAAATATGAATACTAAACACAACACATCCAGCCACAAACATGTTCCGCCTGCTTTTCCTGTCTCCCAGATGGGGCATGGACATTTTTGGGTCTGTTTTGTTTTCAGAGTGATGAATGGATATCCAGTGATTTGCTTTCATCTGCAGTTTCCCCCCTCTTTTTTCTCGTTTTTGTCAGTCCGTCAGGAGAGGGGAAGAGGAGAGGAGTTGGTGTCTGTTTGATTTTTTTTTTTTTTGGTTTATCCCCTGGGCTGGTGCTGATGTGGACTGCTGTCTCCACGGTGACAGACGGCAAGATAAAGCAGGATGGTTTGGCAGGAGCCATCAAAGGATCAGCAGCCCCTTTCCACTGTTTCTCTCTCCCCTCACCCCAACCGTGATCCACAGTCCTGCTGTTCCTCCCCCTCACACACACACACACACACACACACACACGCACACACACACACACACACACACCTCCTCAAAGTGAAAGGCAGCTTTTCTCTAAAGGACTAACACTCCTTCCTCATCCTCTCCCATGACCCCTGAAAATCTCTGCATAAATGTTCCCACTGTCTGCTCCCCCCCTCTCCCCTTTGTTGTGTGATTAGGACCATATTAATTGGGCTCCTGTGTTTAAAACACCCATGTGCTTCATATGGGTTTGGGGAGTGGGGAGCAGTGTGGGGACCCACGTCTTTTGAATGAAAGTTACAGATTCACTAATTACAAAACAGTAGTCTGTCTTTGTTACAGTTGACACACTGTTCAAGTGTCAAGAGGTTTAACTGATACAGCCAATGCCTTTCACTGCCTGTGTTTATGTGATGATTTGTGCCCATCATCATGTTACCTAGGCTGCAGTGGCTGACATGGCTATTTCTCCCTATGGTTTTCTGTGCAGAAACTGTACTCCCCATTACCTCTTTGGACTCATGACCACTCTATATCTTGACAGCTTCATTTTCATCCTTTGCATCCTCTCATTTCATCATTCTGTGATCTGTTTCAGTTCTTAGGCAGTGTCTTTGCGCCAGTACACCTGATGCATTGCATAAGATGGTTCAGAAGAAATGTGAGGGAAAAAAATGAAGGGTAGACAGCCACAACAGGAAAATAATCTGTAATCTTCAGAGGAATTTGAGCAAATAATGCATTGATGTTTTGAATTATGGATTCATTTGGGAGGAATGTTTAATGAATTCATAGACTGCACATTAAGCTGTGGAGATTTGGGGGATTTGCAGAGTCTGGAAGCTGTGTCCGAGCCCACAGCCCATAACACTCTGGGAGTCTTAGACAGTGGGAGGAACAGACACTGCTCCTGGTCAACTCTCGCTGAAATCAAACACTCATATGAATGCAAAACAAAGTTAAGTGGGACTCTTGAGAAGTTCAAGAGGTGTTCACTTTGGGAGTGAGGGGGTATGTCTCTGTATACAGTCTGAGAGGTTCAGAAATGGTCCTATGCCTAGGCTTCACCACACACTTGAAAAATCACACCCTTTAAAATAACATTTTACTTGCCAGGAATTCAAAAGGACACACACACACACACAGAGTATTTTTCCAAAGCTAAACTGTAGCCTGACTGAAGGTGACACTCACTGAGGGCTTGGGATTTCTTTTTAGGTGTGCGGGGGGTCGAGTGGGGTGCGCAGATGTGACTTGTGAGTCACTTGAAGGGAAAATTGCTCTTCCAGCTAGCTACATCAGACAACCCAGCGTGAGACTCACTAAGTCAGTAATGCCAAGAGCTTCAATAACAGCCACTGTGACCCATTCTGCATGTCACTGAAATACTACTGCACTTAAACTGAAAATAGATATGGAACCCCTATTATGCTTCTTAAATCACTGTGTTTATGGATAGTGCTCCTTACAGGTCCAAACACATATCTTCAACAATCAACCAGTGCTGCCTGTATCAAAAAAACATCCAACATGAGTAAAGCAATGATGGAATACTACAGCTTCAGGTTGTTTTGGCTGAATGGACACAGGCAGGACATTTTTGTCCTTGAAAATTGCAGGTAATAAGTCAGATATGGCATGCTAAAATTATCAGCAGACCAACAGAAACATCAAACAGCAGCTGGCTAAAACAATGGCCCATAAACAAAACCACATCATTGTTTATAACCACAAAAGGAACTGGATTTTTCAACACAGAACCAGACCAAGACCGTATATAAGCGGGCCAGAAGCAGAAACTGGGACTACAACCCGGACGAGACCTTGAGATTCCATTATTAATAGTGGTTTCTTCACAATTTCAAGTCATTGAATGCAGATTATGTATCACAATGGTATCTATTGTTGTTTTTGCTCCGTACGTTCTGGCTATAGGAGAGGCCAGGGAAAGGGATGAGGTCAGCCAGGCACACGTCTCTCTTACCTGTCAGAGAGTTTGATCAGCACGGCCCGGTAGAGCTGGCGCTGGATGCTGGCAGGCTCCGGCCCACATGGATGGATGAAGGGGTGCACAGCAGCCAAGACAAAGCCCTGCTGGTACAGATCCTGAAGCTGGGCTGGTAGCTCCCTCAGTGAGGAGAGGCACAGTCCAGAAGCCCCTGGAGGGGTGGGGGAGTGGGGTTCAGCCAGGTTAAACAGGACAGAGAGGGACAGAGACAGGCGAGGTGAGAAAGGTACACAGTTCAATGTGATGCACAAATGCACAGATAAAGGGTGCACTGGTAAGCAGGTCATTGTTTGTATGCTCTCCTAGAAAGACGTTTTAAGTCATTTTAATCATTATTCAGTTAGTATAAAGTAGATATTATTCTCTGTGAGTGAATGATGCAGGATAAATTTTAGTTAAAGGCTGAGTGTTTTAATTTTATGCCTTTTATGGCTAATTTTAAGCCTTTTACAGTGCTGTTTTTCTTGTTGTGAAATTCAGCCATTTCAGAAAGCTTTGATATGTTTAATAAGAGTTCAGGGCCTACTGTTAATGAGGCTGATGGCTGACCAGATGTTTGAAGGGGAGTTAAAACTCACAATGTCAGCATATTCTACACAGAAACAGGGCATGCACAACAGCACAGAGAGTGTGTTGACCTCTCATCAAAATCAGCCAACTGTGCAACAACAAGCATGGATCCCGTCCAAGGCAGGAATCAAAGACAACATTATGCTAATGAGTGACACACAGAGTGCTTGGCCCACCGTTTGACAACCCCGATCCAAGAGATCAGTCCAGACCAGCATTTAAACAGCTCCAAACAGCTGCTTCACATGGAAGCCAAGACAAACAAAGGGATGGCGTGAGGCGCGACTGACCAGCAGTCCCTGTGATTCGCCACATGTGAACAAGATGCTGAAAGAGTATTGCCAGTAGTTAGAGTCAAACTCCAGGCAGTGCAACTGAATGACTGTAACCTGCAGAAGAGCAAGTGGACAGAACTGAACTGGGTTCACTGTGTGACCACATGACTGCCTTACCCATCAATGCTAGAAAGTACCAGTTTGGGGCAGGGTGTGATTTGATTCTCTGAGGAGAGTGAGGCAGGTGCAATGTGTTATTGGGAGATGGGATAAATCAAGATCCAGCTGTCATCACCCTAGACAGGGTGGAATGGCTTGTAACTCAAGGGTGAAGCATGACCAAACAACAGTATATATAAATGCCCCTTCAACTTTTTGATGTGACAGTTACAATTATACAATTATACAATTATATATCTAATCTCTGACACAAGTTGGCACAATCAAAGACGACAATTTCTGCTGAATACAGGTACCATAAATGCTGTATAAAGAAAGCAATGTTGGCAACCCCCTGCTAAGGGTCTGGCAACCATGGACTGATATGAACAAAAGCTCATTCTGGGAGGACTGGGCCTGCAATATGGGTTGTGAAATCACTGAAATTGGACTTGGCTAAATTCTGGCCAAGGACAGACAGCTACACATATTCCAGCTTTCTCAATTGCACTCTGTACCCAGACACCACACCCAAGAATTTCATATTTAACGAACGATGGACTGAAATAACATCTCACCCACTGCTAAAGTGTAGAGAATGCAAAAACTGCTGGGCTGTCTTTATATCTCATATTAATCCTGGTGTCTTTGCATTTTCATTTCAATTTTATTGTGCAATCACTTCCTTCTTCCCCGGAGGCGGAGAGCGGTGTTTGCTCTTCTTAGAGCTGTAGATATTAACATGACCGGAATCTCATGCCTACTGTCTGAACTCTAACACTGTGTTGGATAAATATGGAGTTGCCTCCATGGCGTCCTGAAGGGTAAATAGCCAATGGGGCATTTATGAATTTAACTCCACTCATACTGGAAGCTCCCACTGCACTATAACCTGACCCCAACAGATTTGTGAGGAGGCCGGGAGCATCGTATTATTGCCAAATATAACCACAAATTTGTATCTTAGTAAGGTTGTAGAATATGCAGTTTGTATCATTGTAGAGCTGTTAATTAGGCTAATTGATTTTCACTGATTTTTATTTATCTCCTTACTTTACAAAGAGAATAATAAAAGTATTACGTTGGTTGTGAAGGACAAATTGCTTGTTCTTAATTCCTATCATTTTCAACAGTCGATGAGAGAAAGAGATTTTCTGGCTCAATTACAGTAAAATTGGTTGTAGAAAATGAACAGTTTAAGAAGTACTTTTTTCTCTAAGAGCTCAAAATGCAAATGCTCAAAAGTTATGAAGTAAATGTAGGGTAAAGTAAAAACTGTTCTTTAGAGGTATATTATTCTAAAAACTGAATTTTCCTATGGATTTTGGTTAAAAGATTCATGTTTGAATGTTCTGACAGTAGCAAAAATTAAATGTGGGGATAAAAATGGCAAAGGCTCAGAGGATTACTTCCTGTGCTGTGTCAGCATGAACACTTCCTGCTAGATCGTATGACTCTGCAAGAATGGAGTCTGTCAGACCCTCAGGCTTTGTAATTTTCAAAATACTGTATTTCTTGATGCATTAGATTATTACATTTATACATTATTGTCGTTTTGCTCTTTTCAAGAGTGACTTACAAAGTGCATCAAATTTAAGGGCATCAAAAGATGCCCAAACAGAACGCCATTAATTACATATGAACAGGTGTCAAAGCCAAACATAGAGTTGAGACTGTAAGTGCATGTCTAGATCAACATGTATGTGCAATGAAATCCACATGACAGAGGGACTATACCATTCCAAATGCAATGCTAACACATAGCCTGAAGTAACCCTCCACATATATAGTTACACATAAGGGAAATGACAGATTATGCTTAGGTAGTGAGGCTGAGGTGTAGGCAGAAGAAGTGGGTCTTTAGTCTGCAATAGAAAATGGCCAGTGTCTCTGTTCTGACCACAACAGGAAAGATGTTTGCATGCTGGAACCCATTTCTGCTAATGCCTCACACCTCAATTCCACCACATGTTTGTCAGACATCAAAGACATCAAATATTTCAGCTCAGTGATTCTGTCTTACAACGCACCACAATCAATATATAAAGTGTAACCTAATATTTGAAGATTTTTAATTGGATACCCTCTTTTCAATTCCTTTTAATGTTTCACCCTCTTTTCACATCTCCTAAGCTTTAGGTTCAAATTTTATACACAAAAGTGTACAGTATGGAAGCAGTTTGCTCAAATAAAGTAACCCCCATAGCTTCAACACTGTCGTGTGGCTGTTTCTCTGACTCAATGCATTTAAAAATAAATGAGTAAATATGAATTAATAAGCTGAGTGATATGAGAGAGGAGGACTGCAGGCTCGTAGTGCCGTGTGGCTGGGGGACACGGTTCAATCCGATTTGCATGAACCTTGAGAGAGAAAAAAAACACACATCGGAATAAATTAGCTCCATGATACCAGGAGAGGTGCTACTAATAAGCTCATCCACAATCTGTTGTTCCTAACTATTTTCTCCATGTTAGCAATTAAAACCAGCTCTTCGTATGACACTGATAACACAATTTGCAGTGTAAAGAGGAAAACTCAGAGTCTACATTGGAACAATAAACACACAGGGAAAGAACTGCATTTGGATTCACTTCTGTGTAAGCATCATATGGTCTTTTTTACAATATTATTTCATTGCGATGACAGAGGAAACAGGAGGAGAGTGATCTGACTGGCTTCAAATAAAATACTGAGGAATGTGTAAATGTCATATTGAATGCAAAATAAAATACCACAATATAATTTTCATCCGGAGAAAATTACACTGATTTGACCCTGCAGTTAAATTTATTAGGCTGCTGTGAAGGAGCGCTGCTCCTAATACTGGGTCAGATCACTGGTTCTGTCCTGCCCCTGGTCAGCATCATCTGTTATCATTACTCCCCATGGCTCAGAAATTGGCCTCAGGGTGCAGTTATAAAACGGCTTCATTACCAGTCTAATGACTTATTGTGAGAAAGAAGATCTGCCTGGTGCTTTTAGACTCGCCTCCCTTCACATTCTCACACTTCATGACTGGAGTGTCTCTCTGTGCGAGGGTGTGAAATCAGACGGTATGTCAGGCCGGAAAGCAGCGCTCATTTTCCCAGGTTACCAGATGCAGCGTGGGAGAAATCTTGGGCCGAGGTATGTGGTTGCGCTCCACGGGGGACAGGAACACATGAGAATTTGGGAAGACGGGCACTGGAAGCTTCATATACACATCGCGCATTCATCAACAGTGCCTTCCCAGTTTATGGGTGAGAAGATTATCCTGTAAACTATGCATGAGTTTCTGTGACACAGTGATTCAATGCCATATCCCCATAGACACACATTCTACCCTTCTAAGAACCAGCCCTAAACACTGTCAGTGCAGGCTGTTCAACACAGTGGGTCTGGAGCTCTGTCAGTCTGGTTCAATAAAAAAAAAAATCACACACTTTCTGAAACTCTGCATCTCTCTGTAACTACCCATCAGTTAATAAAGCACTACTGCAGGAAAAAATGAATTAGTCGATGTAAAATGTGACATTTATTATTTTTTTCTAAACAGCACAACTCACAGAAGCATGGACGTAGATGACCTACTGAAATGCTAGGATGTGGTCATTTTAAGACAGATTAAGCAATTTGTATAAAAGAGAAAAAATCTGCCAATGGTTCAGTCTGTCCGTAAAATGGCCTATTAATAAAAGCTGCTCTCGCAATCTCTCAGTCTCCAAATTTCAGACGTGATTGACAGGAATTCTCAGATGCTGATGTTGTTCTCATCTCCTGACAGCAGTGTTGCTTGGAGACGGCGCTTCTGGACCATGTGCCGTAGTGCAAGGAAGATGTTCATCATGCCCAGCTGAACCAGCTCAGAAGCTCACAGAGGCACTACAGCCTGTTATAATTCACTTAGTGCAGGGCATAGTAAACTGGGCCCAGTCTGTAGGGATGGAACCTCAGTTGGGGCATTACCGTTGTTCTCTTGAGCAAGGGACATAATTTGAATTACTTCAGTGAATATATATAGCTGTATAAAAGGATATGGTTTATAATGCGTGATACAAAGCATAAATTGCCCTGGGCTTGTGCAAGGGAATTAAACTATAATGTAATAAAATAAAAATTATTGTGTAATAAATATCAAGAAACATAACCTGATTGAAATCCATTTGGGTTTTTATCATGCTTCATTTACACAAAAAAAATAAAGACAAAATTTATGTTGGAAATTCAAATCCTACAGACAGGAAATAGGAGAAGTGGGCAAGTCTGAAAAGAATGCATTATCAGGTGTGCCTTTGAACAGAGCAGTCAGCAGCTAAAAATGTAATCATAGTTTTTCACCATCTAGGCGCTTCTGGCTCTGTGTGAATAAATCCATGAGTTGAAAGCTGAATGCTGCTCAAATTATTGTATTCAAAGGCAGACCCAATGATCCGATTCATTTAGGCAGACCAAGCATGTACATGCTGAGCAGACATCCTGAGCGATGATTGCATTGTTATAATTAAGAAAATGAAAGGGAAAAAAATCATTCTTTCATTCCAATTATATGCACAAAGTAATTTATGTTGTAATTTCTCAAGACCTTACATACTGCTTATGTAGTGGAGCATACAATGCAAAACAATAACACAACAGAAATGTCCTATGATGTTAGTATAAGAGCACACAACAAACATAAGAGTGACTATAGTATGGACAGTGAGACAGTGTGAATAGTTTTCTGGAATAAGCTGTTCAGTAATCAACACTGTCTAAGACTGCATTAGTTGACCACTTCCAGGTTCATAACCTTCTTTTTGCAGGAGCCAGTGAGAGTGAGTACATTTTTAAATACTAGTAGTGTGCTGTTTCCAAGGTCTGGCCTTTCAAACACATCCCCACATGGCTATAATAGGCATGAGACACATAGCAAGCATAGCGTTTCCCAAAATACATGCTCTTCTATTGCTTCAGAGGGTTTACGAAATTATGTGTACGGTTTCTCAGCAATAGTGTTTCAAAAATGCTTCCTGCATGCCACAGAGTCACAGCTCTTATATACCAGAGTCATGATGCTTTCT
The DNA here is from genome assembly GCA_019176425.1 of Megalops atlanticus. Taxonomy (NCBI): domain Eukaryota; kingdom Metazoa; phylum Chordata; class Actinopteri; order Elopiformes; family Megalopidae; genus Megalops; species Megalops atlanticus. Next base: position 16,851,478 of record CM032884.1, on the reverse strand, counting down.
ATGTGAAAAAATGAACACATTTGCCCTGAAGTGCATTCTACAGGTGGTTCTCATTGCAAATAAATAATAGCAGCTTCCCTGCTCAAGAATTATTCCACGGATTCCACATGCCCTGAAGCGGGTATGTGGGGGGGTGAGAAGTGACCCTTGGTAGGGGGAGATCTTGAAGATCCTTAAGACACTCACATCCTGCTGGGATCATTCCTTTAAACATCCCCTAACAAGCCTTTACTGCCTTGTTAGTATGTACCAGAATAAACATGGGGAAATGAGTCAACACATTGCTGCAATAATATAAACAGCTGCAGGTTTTTTTTCATAACACACTGAGAAAATACTCTTTACATATTCACAGTTTAACTGTAACTAGGAGGGCACTTTTGGAAATTTTCAGCAATTGGATTAAGAACAAAATCTACTGAAGTAATTCAGAAAAAGGTATCCTATTCTTAATTGCAGAGTATTCAAGATTTGAGCTCTTAACTGTCAGATCACAGAGCCCTTGTCTTAAGACAAGGTATAACAATCAAAAGAATTACACTGAGAGATACACAATTAACATTCAACACATATGCCAATAAATTTAGACAGTCACAGAATGTTCTATGTCACCATTCATATCATGAATGACATTAAAATGGTACTGTGGTAAAGCCAAATTTGACATAGACGATGACTTAATACAGTGTTTATGCAGTGAGAACGTGTTATGTAGTTCTTTGATGCTGTTATATACAGTGTAACCCATTGAAAATCCCTCTGCCATGGCTTACATAACATTACATGTGCTTTGAAAGAGGGTGTGATTTGTCATATATTTTCCTTATTCCTTTCCCCTGTATCATCCAGTGTGGAAATCGGTAGCTGTAGACTAGTCTCATCTTTTTGCACATTCCCCATGCACATGCAGGAGGATAATGCAAGGCAAGTGCTACGCTACGCCAAGAGGAGCAAAGCCAGTCTGGCCTCTAGGCATTGTTGGCTCTTGACACATCAGGCCTCAAACATGGGCTGTATGGTTGCTTAGCCTGCACACAGTACAAAGTGCTTTAGCTGACTGAGCCACTCAGGAGCACCAGCAAAGTCTGATATTATCAGGCTTTCAATATTATACAATGGTGCAAGAAGAATAATGGTTTCCTTGTGTATCTAAAAAAGTTAATTCAACATTTAAACTAATTGTGAGTGGCAAGTGAATTTGAAAAAAAAAAGCCATGATTAAGAGGACTGGGACAGTAAGCACACAGTGATATTAACCAGATTCATTTGTATCAGCCCCCTTGCCCTTGTCCCTATTACCTCAGAAAAGCTTGATCTGCAGTAATGCAGGGCTGGAAACATGCTGCCCTCTGAGGACAGACCAGGAGAGAAGTGGCAGCTATATGCATATAGGAAAGGCAGGAGGAGGTGATAATATGTTATGATTCTAAGAAATTTGGGGGAGGCTCTAGTGCCAAAGAGTACCAGCAAGGCAGAATACCCTTCTTACTTAGACCCTTTGGCAAGTGTGGCAATGTTGCAAGGCAGAAATAAGCCTTAATGAATAATGAATAATCCACAACACTTCCAATGAATTAGCACACCTGATGCTGTGCACATTCCTGACATGTAAACTATAAATATTCCATGCCTGATTGAAGTGAATTCAGCCACATTGTGCACAATTCTCACACCTCCCCTCACACCACGCAGGTACTCTGTATGTGGAGGTGACATAGAGCCACAGGTGGGAATTGTCATGGAAACCAACCAACACAGAGTCTTGCGATGATTCCATGGAAACTGGGAGAAGTATGCTTTAAATTCAAATACACAAATCTTGAAAGATGACGTTGGTTATGTTTCACAATTGTGTGCATGTTATTTAAAAAATGGACTAAAAAAATCTCCAAGTGACAGGGCAGGAGTCAAGCCAAGCTGGGTGATTGCATAGGAGGGAGAAAGCCATGTGGCAACAACAGAGGATGGTATGGATGACACCATAGATAACAATGGGATACAGCTTTTCTCAAAACCCAGCAAAAAATCATCCCTTGGTGTGAAAGGCGTGTAACTAAGGATCTAGAGGACTTGTGCTATGTCTGACAGCTGGAGAGCGGAGTAGGATATAACCTGACATTCCTAATTCAAATTTAAAATTACTACTGACTTTAATATACATACTATCTTGGAGGAGTCCTTCTAAAGCTAATTCTATGGCTGTCTGAAACACTGAACAGCAAGGAATATTTATTAATGTTTGATGTATCCCATCATCTGATGAGACCAATACCTGAAAAAAGATCTTAATAAATGGACATTTCTCTGATGCATAAAAATATGAGGCTGCAGTAAGGCTAAATCGCAATCATTTGATTGTGACTCAAAGTTTAAAATGCTACTAACATTTTTTTTATGCCATGCTACACCTGTAGGGCCAGTCTGAACTGTGCCCCAGCATGGAGCGGCCCAGGGAGCTGTCCAAGTCTAGAGAGTTCCTGCAGGTACTGCAGGAGTGGTCTGTCGCTCCTTGAAGCTCTCAGATGAGTAACAGAGCTTGGGATTACCTTTAACTAATAGTTAATGCAAGGGTTAAACAACAATAGGATAATCGCATTTATGAAAAAGAAAATAACAGAGAATGATACACCCAGGCAGAAAACATTGCCAGGAAGAAGTGAGGTCAAGGATGAGGTCATCATTTTTCTGTATGTTCATTATCTACCCGGTTGCAATAGCATGGATTACTTAAACAAGGGCAGGATAATAATTCAAAGTGTATTTCTTCAGTGAAAGCCAAAACTGCTTTCCTTTGTTTGTGATATCTTCAATAACAATATGTCTGTGAAAGAAAGAGAGAGAAAGAAAGAAAGGAAGACAAAGAAGCTTGGCTTTATTTTGTTAAATTCAGGTTGTTTACTCCTCTGCCACAGATCTCCAGATTGCATTAGAGCAGAATCAATACTGCCATATTGAATCAGAGCAGGAGGACAATAACACAGAGCAAAGCATCATGGGAGTGGCCAGGGAGATTGTGCATTACTCTGGTGGGCATCGACAGATGTTGGGATGTAATACAGAAGCTAGTAATGATATGCAGAATCAGAGGCAATGATGCCCGCCTGAAAATGATCTAATGCATCACAGATCTGCTGCGCAGCTCAAATTCTGAAGGGACTATTTGCTTCAGCAAAGACAAAATCTATTGTAAAAATGCCAAAAAAAACCCCAAAAGCAACAGCAACAACAAAAACAACATTTTCTGAGCAATACGCACACTTCACATTTTACAGTCACTACAGAAAGAATTGAGCTGGCCACACATTGAAAGGCCTCAGATACAGGAAACGCTGACTGACAACCATAAGATGCGTTTCCTGTAGCATGAGCAGGTTTAATCTCAAACACATTGTGAAGGGCTATATTCTGACACGGGAGCAGATATATGAGCAGGGGAAGGAACTGCACTGAGATCTGAGCTTCCTGTTGATGAAAATGTGGTCTGTAGCCGTTTTATTCCAGTTTTAAGACCCATGAGATGAACTTGCTTTGTTTACATTGAATTCTTTCAAGTACTGCATTGGGAATGAAAAAGCCCAACAGTGCTGCCAGATGGGTGTTTTTTTTCCATGAAATCATACCCACTTTACCAAGATCATTGGCAAGTGTTGGCACAACTTTCTATTGTTGCAACAGAATAGTTTTTTGGATACAAATACTTCAAGTAGCTAGTGATCCTACATCACTTGCCGACACACACACACACACACACACACACACACACACACACACACACACACACACACACACACACACACACACACACACAAAGGAACATATTTACAAGTTTTTGGCAAAATATGACACCTTTACCATGGACTAATTACTAGGGTGACTTTCCTGGTGTCACACTGATGAGGAGGGACATGCAAGTAGGATCAGATAATACTCTGCAGAGACAGATATTCATAAAAATGAGCTGTACAACTGCATATAATGATTAAAAACTCTAGCAGAGAATCTATACTGTGTTTAAATATTCTGCTCATAAGAGTCAAGAATAGGATTGCTCATAAGATTCTTATAAATTCACTAAAAAGTGTAAAACAATAAAATGGCACATAATAAGCAAAGACAATGTATTCAGAGTGTGAAAAGAGTAAAGCTTGCCAGAGTGCCTAGTGTGAAATATTCTGAGAAAAATGTTTAGGTAAGAGTCTGGATACCAGTCAGCATGGCATGAATAAAGTGCTTTCTGACAATGAAAAACGTTATCTTCTGAATCTTACAATAGTCTTCTTAAGACTAACTACACAAATGCATCTGAGAAATTGGACATTCCACAGTCTACACTATAATCAACATGAAAGACAAGGAGAGCATAATGAAGAACTAAGGAGAAAGAAAATGAATGTATACTGGCAAGGTACCTATGATTGATTGATGGATTGATTGATTGTCAATCAAGTATGTGATCAATGTATCACAGCATTGTAGCCTGGCAGTTATGACAGAGAGACTCAAAAAGATTTAGTGCCCAAAAAATATTTTATATTTTAAATAATTTAAGAACAATGACTGAACCATGGGCATTGTAGCTAATTACTTTTATAACATGTAATGAACAAGTGTATAACAAATACCAGAATTTACCAGAAACCAGAATTAACTTCTCATGGAGACAAACCAGAAAAAAAAACTAAATAAACCTCCATGGAGTGAAATCAGAAAAAAACACTATTGAGAAAACACTGATGAAAAACTGGAATAAACTCTGCCCTCAATATATATTCACAAAATATTTTGCTTTCAGGAGTCCTGTGCACCCAGTTGTGACCCATCATCAGAGTGGATTGTGTTATCATGTGAAGCAGCAATAAAGTGCATACAGCTATGACATTTCACTGCTGCAGTCAATACAACTTCAATAAACATTCTTCAACATATAAATGCATGAGTTTTCAAAGAGATAAGAATTTAACATATAAATGATGTGTCTGGGTCAACAATAATCTGAAACTGCCATATGTGTTTGGTTGTTCTGATTTCAGCTATGGGACTTATCGGCTTCAGTTCTCTCTGACAGAAAAGGTGACTCACAGGACTCCATGCTTTGACATTCTCCCTATTGTTACATTATTATTATTTATTTACTTGTGAGACAACCTTGTACAGGGCATGATGCATATACTTTGCTTATATTTTACACATTATAAATAAAATCATTGTGTATATTTATCCATACAGGTCAGTGTGAACACCTTGCTCATAGGTAAACAGCAGTGACAAATCTGGAATCTGTAACCCTCTGATCAAATCACCAACCTTTAAACTATAAACTCATATATGGGAGCACTTACATATATTTTAAACACCTATGAATATAAGTTGGGCGGCTTCAATGCTTCTTGGAATGCTGCCATACAAGTTTTGAACTGTTTCTAGTGGGATATTGGACTATTCTTCCTGATGCTCATGAAACCACACTTGAATATGTTTAATAGTGTACATGGGGGAATTATTGTCTTGACATATGAGAACATCTTGAGGAAACAATGCATGAGAGTGAACCTGCTCACTGAAAATGGCTTTGTATTCCTTGGCTGTAATGCTACCATTCAGAGTAATAATCAGACCCAAAGGTTTTAACAGTTAGGTTGATAGCTTCCTTTGACTTTCTCCAATCATAAAGCTGTCCAAATGTAAGAAAAAGAGTAAAAATATGACTTATCAGACCATCGCATTTTCTCCTGCTGTGCAGAAGTCCAGGTTTTGTACTCATTACAGCAGGTTATGCGTTATTGCATATTGGCCTTGGTTACAAGTGGTTTCTGAATGGCAGTCCTACCATAAATATCAGCTTTGTGAGGCTCACAATGTACAGTTTTTGTTGAGTCTGCATCAAGGAGGTGTATTCATCTATCCCTGTTAGTGAGCTTCAATGTGTAACCACTGTTCTTCTTTCCTGATGCATTTTGGTTTAGACTGTCATGATTTTCAACACTGTTTCCCTTACACATTAAATAAGTTTGCTGTTTTTGTGACTAGTTCACCTGCAGTTTGGGCACCAACTGTTTGAACTCTTTCAAAATCTGTTAGATTTCTCATGTTGCTTTTCAGATATTAAACATATTGGTAATTAGTATTGACATTAATATGAAACATGTAGACACCTTTTTAACTGTGATTTAGTTACTTTTTACTTTTAGTTACTTAATGAGGAATGTGTAAGTTATCAAAAAAGTCATGCAAATTTGTGTGAAAACTTGGAAAATCCTGGATTAACCTAGGTCTGGAGTTTTTAATGTATGCATTTTGTAAATCCTGTTTGTAAGTTTCACTTTAACTTTGCAGTGGTTTCCAGGGAACAAGTGCCATGCCCCAGTAGCAAGACAGCATCTTCATTTCAAGCCCAGTGCATTAACTACTACAGCACATTTATACCTTTACACATACAGAGTCAGTATTGTGTACGCAATTCACATTCATTTCTTGTGGCCTATTAATCTCACCACTGCTATTAATTCACTGCCACATGATTCATTTTAGAGTGTGAAATGAGTTACTGTACAGCTGGGAATGCATTCTCACACCTCTAATGACACTCATCTAATGAATGGTTCCCATCATTCATAGACAAAAACTGGTTATAATGTGTGATCTGCAAAAAATTGTACAATATTAATTTTCAATGATCATACATCTTCTCTTTAGGACTACACAGTATTTATTTTATGGGGTCAAAGGTGACCTAGTTTTAAACATTAGGCCCCTTTAAAAGACAAGGCCCTGCCTCAAGCAATTTTTTGACCATCAAATTAATTGACAATGAACTGACCCTACCCATAAGATCGACAGAGATTACATTTGCCTGAATGTTTACTGTGTCACATGGAGTTGGAGTTTTTGTGCAGTCCCATTCATTCTATAATACAGTTTTACCACAAAATCTAGCACATGATGCACCTTGTCTAAAGTGCACAGTTTTCACTTACACTTTTAATCACCTTACTCACACACATTACTTCAAATGTCATATTTTTAGACAATAAGGATGTAGAGAACATGTTATTAAGAGTTCTGTAGAATCTGGTTTGGATTTCTGTTCAACCAATAGCAATTACTGGTTGAGAAATTAGAGTCCCATGGACAGACTCTGAATAATTGGTCTGGCTTGAAAATGGGCTATAAAGACTGGGGTGAGTGCAGAGGCTGTTTTCAAAAGAAAGCTCCACACAGGATTAATCTCAACAAGACAGAAATGTCACAGAGCGTGCTGGGATAAAAAAAAACATCCTACAGCTCCACTGAAGGGGTGGTCTCAATCTGCTTTGTGAAAAACAACTCAATTTCTATATTTAGAGGCAGCATTCCCCAGAATTCCCATCTGCACATTTCATATCACAGACTGACTCTGAGGGGTTAAAAAAAAAAAATGCAGCAACGCCAGCCTTTGCATCTCATAAACACCTCGAATCCCATCTTCAGCACCTTTGTGAGAAAGCGAAGGAGGGTGATGGTGTGGCGGAAGGGAGGAAAGCGTCACATGGAGGCAAAGCTCAGTGTTCCCATCTCACGATTTCAAAATTACAGAAGCGTTACATGTAATGATGCCCTTGAGGCATTTTTTAATGTGTTCACCCTGGGTGTCTTTAATACTATAACATGCCAACAAAAATGCTGCTTAATGTCAGTAGCTTTTTTGTTGGGATTTTGTTGCTCTTGCCATATGATGCCAATAAAAAAAATCTACCCACAACACAATAAGCTTTCATGTGTCATCTGAGTAGACATCATGGCAGCAAATAAATAGCTGTGAATGACAGACAGGAGGAACATAAGATGTTTAATGATGTGAACAGGTCATTCAGACCAACTTGCTCAACATTCAGCCTAGAGTGTCTACAGATCTAACACTGTCAAGCCTGTTCTTGAACACTTTCAGGGCCTCTACCTCCACTAAGAATCCTAGTAAGATGTTCTATGCATTTGTAACTCTCTACGAAAAAAAAAAAAAAAAAAAAAAAAGCTTCCTAGTGTGAAATTTCCCTTTAGGTAATTTCCATCTATGCCCTGTTCTGCTGACAGAACTCTTCTTGAAAAAGCTCTGTAGTCCTCTGTAGTAATCCCTTTTAAACTTCTTACAATGTAGTACCCAGTACTGGCCAGTGCCCACAATGTGAACTGACAAAGGCATTGTTAACATTAATGTAACCTCCTTTAATTTTTTATCTACAATTTTTCCTCTGAAGTCTTGTCTGCAAAGGCTTTCTTTTGAAAATGTTCAAATAAAAATTCAGGAAGCTTCTAATAAACCTTGGAAGCGATTCTCTAGCTATTTCTCCTCACTGAACCCTCCACATCTAACTTCAAGAATACAGTAACAGACATCAACCAACTCCCTCCAATATCTGACACATTCTCCAGGCACACTGCAATGGGTTCCACTGAAAACTTACCTGCTTACCTGCTCAGCTATTTCCTATACTGACCTCTTACAGCGCTTAACAGGCTACCCACCTGTCCAATGGACCCCATCACCCCTCCTCTAATTTAGCCTTCTGCACCTGATCTCTTCTGATTTATCTTCTTCTTGATGAAGTCCTCCAAGACCTCTTGCTATCTTCCCACACCCTTCAAACAGGCGCTAGCCAAACCACTAAATAAGAAACAAACCTTGGACCCTTAATTGGCCCAAAACTACAGATCTATATCTTCTCTGATTTTTCTAAAATATATATCATAAAAAATAACCGGTGGCTTTTGACAGCAGAGGTGTCTTTGACATGCCAATATACATCAAATGTGACTGTGACATCTATCAGGATGCCTCTACAAATTCCCTACACACAGGTTTTTAATGCACAGGTCTCCTCCTCTCCTGCTATTTCTATCCTTTCAGTTTATGCCCAGTAATGCAGTACCCAACATCATCCAGCTATTTAATAGATTAATTACAAGAACTGACAGATAATTTAGAGATGTTGATGACTCACCTTCCTTCCCCAGAATAAAGTCCAGGAAGCGGTAGGTGTAGGCTACTCCCACCTTGGTCTCCACCTGTGGCCGCTTTAGGGTGGAGTAGATCTTCCCAGGACTGTTGTCCTCGGAGCGTTTCAGTTTAGGCAGTCCACAGCCCATCTCAGCTCTGTTTGTACTCACCTGAGGAGAGAGTGACAGGAGGAAGTGAGGGGAGAAAGGACAGAGTAAGGGTACAGAGTGATAGGCTGGAGTAACAAGCTCTAAATTGAAAAAGAATTGACTAATATAACGAAACAAAATGCATCTGTCAGTGGCTCAACAAAATAAATCAAACCAATATACTGGAATGTTTTGGGTCCTGAACAGGGATTACACTCTGCACAGCATCTCATCAGAGTGAAGGATCTCAGACAAACACAGACCTAAACGTACTGCAGCCTCAGTGACCACAGCCTCTGAAAACAGAGTTGTTGAAACAGGCTGTCATAAAAAGAGCTGGCTGACAAGAGAAAATAGGCTGTACAGCTACTGTGAGTGAAGAGAAGTTGAAACGGGGGGGACATTTCCTGCTATCCTGTTCTAAATATGGCCAGATAAGGGACCTATACCTCCCCAAATTCTCCAGTCAGGTGACACAATTCTCACTGCTGCTAGACCACAAAAACTGCAGTTCCTGTCAAGAGACAAGGGCGAAACAGCAGGGCTGGACACATAGTATGCAACTGCATGCCACAAAATGAAGAGTTTGTAAACCTCCATAAAAATAAATTGTTTTAATTGATAACAACCATTGTGCCTTGATTGCTGTTAATACATACTGAGACTTGAATATTTTATGACATTTCAAAATATATATTATTATATAGTAAAATCAAATAGTAAATGATTGTGGTCAATAAATAAAATGTTTTCTTTTTAGTCTTATGTATGTTTTTGCAGTTTCTTTCCTTAATATCTGCATTCTTTTACTATGAGAAACAAATGGTAGACTCAAAGGGAGGGATAGCGTGTCAGTGTTATATGTTCATCCTTTAAATGCTTTGGTAACACTACATAACTCCTGTCATGCTATTAAAGTCTGAATCCTCAAATGCTTGATAAGAGACAGTGAGGTAAGAGAAGGATGAGTTACATGATAGAGGGTGGGCAGCCAGTAGGAGAAGAAAATGGAGAGAGTGAAGGAAGAGAGGAAAGACTGGAGAGAGGTGACACTGAGGGACGAGAGTGAGAGGAGAGAGTTCCTGCTGTCTGTGTCACCTACAGGCTTGGTCACCACTGCGTTGGACAAGTATGAGAGAGGGGGCGGAACAAGTGGTTTTCTACCCCATATCTCCTCCCTCAGGGAGTTTCAGGGAAAAACCAATAAAGAGGAACATATTGGATAAGCGCCTCTAAAAAAAAGAAATAAATAAATAACAAATGAGCTTTATATTTCATGGGTGCCCAGGCCTGTCCCTGCAGGGATGGAATTAGCAGCGACAGCCATGGAGTGCCCTAGTGATGGGGCCCCTAAAGAGCCATGGGGCTGTATTCACCCAAATCAGTTGTGACAGCGGCTTGCCGTTGGATGGGCATCGGCGGCAGCAGGTAATATCCTATTGTGTGCCAGTGATTAAACTGGGGGCTGACGAGGAACGCACTTTATTATGTTCTCATCTAATTACATCGTGCCGGTCCCTGCAATTGACCAATCTGGAAGGCCGTTGTGGAGAGTATGAGAGCGTATTTGCCATTAATGAGGTGACCGAGGAAGAATGAAAAGGTGAAAATCAATCACAAAATTCTGCCATGAAATGGGTAATTAGGAATGGAGGCAATGCATCACAAAGAGGGCCTAAACAAAGGGGGCAACTTTAATGAGGTGACTTGGAATGGCAGGAAGAGAGGGGTTATCAGCATCATGCATTTACAAATGCTGTCATGAGAACCAGGATCTCCAGTAATACACAATTAAATAATTGCGTTCTTTTGGAGTGGTTGTGTTTTTAATACCTGAAAATAATGACAAATTGTATCCATGGAGACATATCCCCTCTCCTGTGAACAAAATATTAATCAAAAGACTTCTTAATGAAATTGCACTTGTGCGCATTGATGTGATATTAAAAGTGGAGAAAACAGCATTTTCTGTTTACTCCCTCAGCTATCCTGCACTTCTACATGGGGGACAAAGTTCCGACCCCAGAAACAAGGACAGATATATTGCAATGAAAGCTGGACCTAAAACAGAAAACAAAATCCATTTTCATAAATATCCATTTCCTTTAAACTGCCCCTGAAGAGTACATATTAAAAATTGCTCTCATATCCTGTATAACACTAAAAGTATTTTGCTATCAAAGTCCCAAAAAACACACAAAAACTTACATAGATATCAGAGACAGTCATTGAAGCAGCACACAATAACATTTAAAAGTAAAACTCCTCTGAACTCAAACACAGTTTCTCTCTGTGAATCCAAAGGGAGGTTTACTGGGTAATCTACAGGGGTGAAAGAAGTTGGAACAAAGGCAAGATGAGGAAAAGGAAAGAAAAAAATAAAACTCTGTGGAGGGGTCTTATTTGCATAGTGTGTGGAGACAGCAGGGTAGTGAGATGTTGTGAGGGGTATTTTTAGATCAGACTGAGGAAGTGAGAGATGTTTATGATTGCACTGTGACTGTTTTTTCCCAGAGTTCTCTTTGCTGTCTTTCTAGCCCTCTCTGCCATGGTCAACCACCTACATCTCTCCTCCCACTTGAGAGACAGAGATAGAGAAAGATAGAGGGAGGGAGGGAGAGAGAGAGAGAGAGAGAGAGAGAGAGAGAGAGAGAGAGAAAAGGGGAACTACAAGGGACATGTAGAATCTAGAAAAATCTGATAATCAGCGTGTTCAGCCATTAAAGGTTCAAATTCATCTCTCTGGACATAACCCCACAATTTTACAAAACTGACATTGACTTTTTTCTTAGTCATTTTTAATACGAGCTGATTGTGCTGAGGCGTCATCTAGACCTGTGATTTTACTGGAAAATCAACATAAAACACATAAAGATATATCTGGGGTGCAAAGCCTGGCTCAGAGATCTTTCATAGCTCCACCCCAAAGGTTTGTCTGTCTCACAACTTCATGTAAAAGAAAATTGCACCACAGACTAAGTGCCAAAAATTGAGGTTTTTACTGTATAATACAAACTGGTGTCAGTGGAAAGGTCAAACTATGATGGTATGATACAACTACAATGATCTGGCCTACTCTTTGGTTGTGTACACCAGCCAATCCCTTAAATGCACCCACTAGACGTAAACTTTTTATTTAAGACAAACATGGTGGTTTTTCAGATTGACCATTTTTATAATCTGCTTTTGCAGCCAAGCTGCTTGACATGAAATTAACTGCTGACACTAGAACTACTAGGAGCAGCCCACTGCAGACTTTGGTCTTGTGAGTTGAGTTAGACAGCCAGTGTGGTCACTAATCAGATGGTGGGCAGGAAGATGTCTTCACAGTGAGTTATAGTCATGGAGTCCCTCAAGTGGCTTGCTAGCTATTATGTCCATTATTCCATTGTCACAGCTCTTAAATAATGTCAGATTGGCTATGTGCCTTAAAAAAACATCTTGTAATACTATTAAGATGAGAACATTTGTCTTACTTAATGAGAAAGCTTTTTAAAATCATGCCATTTAACAATCCTAGCTCTGACATTCAACATTTTTGCAAAACAAATGTGGGTCCTTGATGTTTTTTTTACAGCAAAATATAGTAAAATATTGCCTTCAAAGGGGCCTTTATTTTATTTCTCCCTGTTTTCACACAGTGCTGGCTCATTACCACCAGACCAACAGAGGAAAACTGGGGAAATACAAACCCTTGGACACTGCCCAACACATATCTTAATTGCTCTCAGCTTCAATATTATTTATTTAATTGGCAGAGGCTCTTATCAACAGTGACAAGGCTAAAGTACTGCTGTCCTATGGCCTGCTGTCAGTTCAACAGGAAAAATGGATGGCTGAGCAGGGGAATCTCATGTTTGGACTCCCTTCTTCCTTCCTTTTCTCCCTGGCTCCACAACTTCCTCCCGTTCAGCATCATTGGGGAGGAGCACCAGAGATGGACAAGAGCATGAGGCCACAGACGGGGTTAGAGGAAGAGTCAGCATCAGGCAAGAGGGGAGCAGGGATGGAAGAGTGGGAAGTCTGGGAGACACATACACTATGGGGGGTGGGGGTGGGGGGGGTCTCCACAGAAGAAACCACAGAATCATAGTCTCTTCTGTTTGGGAGTAGAAATGTCCATGTAGATGAAACACGGGCAGGATGTATTTTTTTTCTTTGATCAAGCATCTGTTGATCAGTAGGACCTTATCATGTTGTTATGACCCTCTGGTATTTGATATGTTCTCAACAGATTTGGGTAGCGGATTTATTTAAGTTAAAAACTGAGGTGTCAGGATCTTATAAAAATCTTTGGACACAAGTGTGTCCTCTTAACATAGATTTTTATACTTACAGGCGGTATTTTACTTATTGGCTGAAATAAAAAGGCAGTCTGTTTAAACTGAATACCACAGGTTAGGGACACATTAATAGCTTTACTGAAAATAGAGGTGCTGATTGCCGATTCCTCTCTAATTAACTAGTACACCTGTGGTGACATTTTAGAGCTAAGTACATAAAGGCTGCCTTCAGAAAAATACCATTCACTGATGAAGGCAGTAAGCTGAAACATTTAAGATTTCTAGCTTCATCTTTATTTATAGTGTGGAACTTTAATGAATGTAATTTTCTACATATGGCAGAAAGCCTAGCTTTGTTGTTGCTGAAAAAAATGACAGAAAATGCAAGCATTATTTTCACACAACGCTTAGGATAAAACTGAAATGGAACAGGTGGGTGAGGCCTGACTGCGCAATACACAGAGTAAAACACAACTTCTGAAAAGGTGAGAATGTCGATGTGTCTGCAGTGCATCTGTGAGCCCTGCTGCCCTTGTTTGAAGAGCGCCGTCGGGACGGACTCACGTCGGCTGTGCACCCACAGCCATTCCCTTTATCGTCTCAAGGACCAAGAGCAGCTCGTGCCAGGGAAATAAACACAGAGACGCAGTCAGTCATTGCCATGGGAACCGGCTTCTTGAGGAGCACTCCATACTTAGGAGAATAAAGGGCGCCCATTTCTCACACCTTCTCTCTCCCTTGCTCACCCTCTCTACCTAATCATCTTGTAGACTCAGCGTGACCGTGTTCGTTATTACACTGCTGTTCCAGCCCGATTGTTTCCATCCTGGCCTCACAGAAAACGCATATACAATGTTATTTTGAATTATGACATGTCTGGCGCAAGCATTTTAATGAGAAAGTTAATGTTGTTGCCTAAGTAGGAAAATTATGCAAGATGTAAAATGTGAACATTCTAGTCTTGCCATGAATCACTCACAGAATGTAACGGCTAAAAGCTGCTGTAGATTTGGTTTCACACAGTAATTCTGCTATTTTGGCCTTATTAAAGTGCATGTAGAGACTCCTACAGCGTATATGAACTACTGTTTTCCACACACTCGCTTTGAGCAAGACATTTTTTATTAATGTGCACTGAAGGACAAGATCCATAGCTTTTCAGGGAAGAATATTGACATATTCCCATAGAACATGGCTAGATCAATACTTCTACTTATTTTCTTTATCGACCATTACAAGGAGACAGACATGCTAAATTTACCTCCGTGAAATTGAGTTGAGAGGGAAGGGTTTTTTTTTTTTTTTAAATAGTCAGTTTAGTCACTGCAAAATTGCCGAAATGGAACAAAATCAATATTTTCTTTACAGTCAAGGATATTTTATTTTTCAGTCTTGTTCTAAGGCCCACAAATGCCTATGGTTGAAATTGCATGGTATCTCCAAAAAAAAAAAAGCCTCAATAGGAACTAAAAAAAAAATCTTTGTACAAATCTTGTAATTCACCATTTCAAATGACAAAAAGCTAATGATCACTTTACAGTGTAATCTGGTCAAATTTCAGGAAGCCTGAGTAAAATGCAATGCAACTTCAACCAAGACTTAAAACTTTGATAATATCTGCCAGGTTTAGTTTTGGTGAAAAAAATAATTAGCTATATAAATGGCTACAAAACACATCTTTATTTACCGCACTCAAAGTTACTTATTTATTATGGTCTTTGACCATTAACTAGCTCACACACAAGCGCACTACAAGACTAGAATGACGCTTCTAGGTATGGAAGTTTATTTTAATCAAATACAACGGGCCACTTGGTTTAACAACTCTACACATCAACTTGTGTTTTGTCAGCCATTGTTTTTATGTAGTTATTTAATTAAATACTAATTGATACTTGATCCATTTAGTAAGGGGGGGGGGGAGTTGGATATGCTTCAAAGTCTGTTGCACCAACAAGGTTCAGACTGCTTAAAATAATAAAAATAAATACATTCCAGGTTTTACAAGGATTTGAATGTAGTGTTAATTGATCGTAGTTCAGTCGTACAGTCATTAGGATGAACATGTCCAGGTTTAAATGTACTGGTACAAATATGTGATTAAAATCATATTTCTTTAACCAGTTCCAGATTAACTCTAAATAAAGATATTACTTCTTGTTTATTGCAGGCAGCCTTACCAATGCAAACGCAAATATCGATCGTGTTTGTAAAAAATGTATTGTTTGTAATTACCGAACATATATGTAGCCAAGGCCACGTTCTGCTCGTTGAACGGTCGGAGACACAAGGACAGTCAAAGATCTGCTGCACCAAATTCCTAAGCGCTTCTGTCCGTGAGCTCGCTGTCCACGAGTCGAACAGAAACAGTTAAGGCTTGTAGCTCGCCGGCTGGAACTGATTAACGGCAGCTCGCTCGAGCAGCGGTCTCACTCGCGGCTCTCTCTCTCTGGTTCCTCCTCTCTGTCTCACCGGCTGCGGCGGATACGATTTAATATGTCATGCACATCTAGTTTGAAACGCTGTCAGAGTTTAGTGCGACGGCGCCAGGTGGAGATTTTTTTCTATTTTGCATTCTTCCTCTGCTTACTACCACGTTGCGCTACCCGTGTAGGCATTACACACTTGGCGGGATCACTGAACTACATCATTAATACACTTTTGTAAAGGAGTGTATAGATTGTGGATATTGTGTCAGGCATTGTGAACTAGCAAACTTCAGACTCCTTGCTATGCCCTTTAGGGCTTATCTTGACTGATTGGTATATCCATCAAAATTATTTGCCTTTAAAAATATCAAACACAAGCCAGATTGTCTTCTCGCTGTTGGCAGTGAAGCAATTAGTGCACAAGTTTATAAAAGACTTGTTAGTTACACAAAACAGCAAACATTTTCTTTCACCTCACATAAAATAAATATAGATTCAATACAAGCATTTTGTTCAAGTGGAGAAAGCAAGGCTTACCTATGACCTGCTCAGAGGCTGTTGGGGACCAGATCCTAAATGTTTGCCCCTGGGCTCAGGTGCGGATGGCTGGGCAAGCTCCAGAAGCAGACGGAATCATGTCAGTTAGAGCCAGCACTCAGCTCCAGTCTCTGATCAAATCCTTTGCAGCTTCCCTCTGATGTCACACAGATCCAAAACAGAATGAGAGCTTTTCAGTTCAAAAAGGGGGAAAAAAACAAAACAGAAACAGTCCTGTGTTTGTGCGTCTTAAACCACTAAAGAGATGAGTGGCTCCCTTTAGGAGCGGCACCAGTAGACCAGCGACAGGAGCACAGCGAGCAGAGAATACACTTTGCCTCCTCTTGTTTAAGTCATGCTCAAAGTATGCCTCAACGATGTTCTGCAAGCTCAGGAAAACCACATCCTCTGACATCTCTACCTCCTCTCTCTCTCTCGCTCTCGCTCTCTTGCTCTCTCTCTCTCTCTCTCGCTTGCTCTCGCTCTCTCTCTCTCTCCTGCTCTACACGCACAGCCTTCTGTCTCACTCCTCTCCCCCGACTGTCTGTAAACAAAAGACCAGTCTGACCTCGTCACAGTTCAGTTCAGCCCCTCACTCACTCAAGACTCCTCCGGCAGCCGCTACGGTTCCATTCGACTGACTGAGGAAACCACTGGAGAGGGACGGAGGGGGGAGGGAGAGGGGAGGCAAAAAAGAGGGAGGGAGAGAGAGGGGCAGAGAGAGAGGCAGAGACAGGGGAAAAGAGATTTAGAGAGTGAAAGGCCAGGGAGGCAGAGAAGGCAGAAATGGAAAAGTAGGATAACAGGAGACATGGCATGGCTGGGGCACCCCTGTTTTGTGCGTGTGCAAGTCTGTGTGTGTGTGAGAGAGGGCTATTTAGGGGCTGAAGAGGTCTGTCTGCACTCCTCTGTAGTGAAATGTATATTTTATAAGCTTCAGATGAGGCCCCCTATAGCTGGGTTTTCATTATTCAGAGCAAACTGCGAGAGGGCAGGCTAATCTGGGGACAGGCTCCTGACACGGAAGCAGGTTACCCTCTTAAATTAGTAGGTAGGGACTACTGTGATTTTCACAGCCAGTGGCACTCCTTAATCAAGAAAAGCAGGGAAACAGACGTGTTTATGGGAAACTAAATTCCCCTGTGGCCTTAAAAACATGATTTTACATTTTTCATGTTAATTAGGTAGCAGATGCAATCATGCATTTCTTACTTCATTTAACCACTGCTACAGTAACTACAGTATGTAAAACAGGCAGCTGCTATTTCAACACTTCCATCACCACCTGGAAAACAAGGATGAAGAAGTAAGTCAAAATGCTTATGTAAACATGTTTGAATTTACATAAACCATGCCTGGTGGAGCAGGGGACCAAGGACTGATCTGCATATGTTCAAATATTTTTGTATAGTGAAGGCAGAGTTAAGGTTTTCTGTAAATGTTACTCCTGCATTAGCAAGCTAATGCATGAAGCTCATAAGCAGACATTAAAAGCTAGTAAAGAAAGCTTTTCATGTCTGAGAACACTGATTTTAAAAAAGTTAATGTTAGTTCTATGATATCAGTAAACAAATCAGGCCAGCTTACATTACCAGTATGATGTGTGTTGATATCTTCTCTGTCCATGGGATAATCATATATGGCTAATGGCTCAGTCTTAAGTGGCTTCTTGCTCATACCTCACTGCTTCCTCGTGAAGTATTGCAGACAGCGGCAGATTTTTTTTCTAAAATCAGAACTTCCAAAACTGTGGTTGGAAATGATTCAATGATTCATTTATACAGTAACTTTAAAGGTTGTGGAAGTGATTTACTGTGGTAGAGGGGAGGAACAGCAGGGATACACCCCCAGCCAAATATGCACAGTAGCATGCATCTGGGTAGTGCAAGGGAGACATTTTTTGTTCTAAAATGTTCACCACACGTTTGTGGAGATAGAGAGACAGTGACTTGTTTAGCCAATTTAACTGTAGGGGTATTGGACCATGTTACCACAAGAAATTCCTACTCTCAGTGATTAGGGATACAATGAGATCTTTAATGACCAAAGTGAGTCAGGGCTTCAGTTTACGTCTCATCCAATAGATGGCAGGAAACACTGCAGAACTACCGCTCCAGCAACTGTGGGTTTGCGGGAGCCTTGGATTAAAACCAAAATAACTAAATTATTAATTGACTAATTATACAGAGTATTTAAATTATAAGGATTGCTCTGTTATAAACAAACATTCCCTTTGATAATGTAAACATAAAATATGAAAGAAATACAATAATGAATCATGTGAATTGTTCTGTGCTGTTAATTTCTTTTATCACCTTGTGTCTCTGTCTCCCCCAAGGTCTACTCTGATGGAGAGTTCTGAATATCCATACAGATGCAGCTGTGTATTTGTTACCTCAAATGCCACAGGGGCCCTATTCTTGCCTACAGTATTTGTTACTGTCATATTACTCAATCCATAATCCTTTACCTCTGGAAACGTCTGAAAGTACTATTATAAATTAGATAAAACCACAAGGAAAAGAAACTTTAAATGTTTGGGGTACAAATTTTATATATGAAAAATTCAAGATATAACCACATTCTTCTAGTGATTACCAAAGACCACCCTTAGGATGGAATAGTGCTTTCACAACAATACTATATCTCTTGTAAATCACAAATGCCTGTCAATGTAACTTGTCAGATGCAGTGCCAGTATATTCTAACTTTCACTACAACACAGTTCATAGTCCACCAATCTGAATGAGTTGTTACCTGGACATTTGACTATGCTCATAATAATCCAGGATGTTTCTGCTTTCAAGGTCCAATAAATGTGAGAATGTATTATGCATTGTACTTTTGGAGTTGAGTGTGTGTGTGTGTGTGTGTGTGTGTGTGTGTGTGTGTGTGTGTGTGAACATTTGACTGGGCCAAATGTGGCAGCGATAGGTATCTTGGGCACTGCAGTCAGCTGGGATACATCCTGCTTCTATACACATTGTTATCTGAATGCTCTTACCAGGTGAACTGGAGAGGCTCTGTATCAGCTTCTAACAACCTTTCAAGTGGAGCTCCCTGGGGCTTTGTGCCTGGCTCCTCTGTATCTAAGAGCAATCACCCATACATACTGACCAAACCACTTTGCTCTACAGCCTCAGGATGCCTGGCAATTCCACCCCTGCAGGGTTTTCACATCCCAGTCTTGTCTCATGCTTATTGTGGTCCCAATATGGTGGAATGAGTTTCTCACAACAGAGCTGTGAAAGAGAGCCTCCACCCATTTTCAGAGTAGACTGAAGACCCCTTCAATTTGCATCGTGTATCTCCTTAGTCCAGACTTCATTAGAACTAATGCAATGATTTCATAGTAGATTATAGCACATTGTTTTAAGACTTTTCCATGTAGCTCTGAGAGTAGCACTGTTTTTAAACTTTTGTTCTGAGATTATTGAGGTGCTCTTTGTTAGGCAGCTCTGTAAATCTTTTTGGTGTAGCACAATGATCATTGTATCACTGTTATAAACTGTATACTTTAATATGTTACTGATGTGTCCTGGATCTGCACTGTACATGCAGCCATTTTGTATGAATTTCTGTACATTACATTATAATTTGTGCTGGAAGTTGCTCTGGATAAGAATGTTTGCTAAATGCATGTAATGTATTGTCACCCTGGTTAACAGCATCAGCCAAATGAGTAAATGCAAAAGTATATCAGTAGGAAAGCCTGTTCTCCATGTCTTGTCATCTCTAAACTAATCTTTTCTGTAGCAGACACAGAGTATATGTATGCATAGTTCAAATATATCATTCATCTCAGTGAACAACCGATGTAACTTAGAGATTTACAAATTCATATTTAATTGGATAGATCTATACATGTGTGCAATGTATATGAATTTGGAATTAAAATGCTCCTATTAAAAATATATGCTCCTATTATATATATATGGTTTATAATTTATTATATATATATATATATATATAATAAATTATAAACCATGCCTTGTATAAGCCAGTCCTGTGATTAGAAATGTGTCAGATGGTTGAAGAAAAACTCATACACACACAGGACATGACATGGAAATAGTCTTATCAAGACTGATAGTGATGGGGTAGATGTGAAAGATGATTAAACCAAAATTATGAAGCCCATTTTATACTTCTTAGGACTGATTTTCAGACTTTACAAACTTGGGACCTTCGACACTCCTTGGAAGTGTTACACATGACTGCCCCCTAGTGTTCAGTACACAAAGAAAAATAGACATGGACATGGAATAGACATGGAATAAATGGATACAGCGATCAACAGATCAGTAGTGCCTTACAGCAGTTAAAATATTTATTATACTATATGTATATACAGTGTAATCATTACAATGAGAGTATCTGTTTTGTTATTTAGTTGTGTCTTCTGTTTGTCTGATCAGTATGGACAGGCATATTGCCATAAGGGGAAGCTAGGAGTGCCACGTTGGTACAACACACCTGTACATTACAAGCCATTCATCCAGATTCTATGTAAGGGAACAGAAGCTATGACATTTAGTTATGTGACATATGTAATGAGAATTGAGTGTGTAAATGTTTAGCAGGTATGTGTAGTGGGTTCATGTGTTTATCTTGTACACATTGAGTCCTGAAGAATTTTTAAACTTATTATTTAATTATGTGGTAGATAATTATTATCCATTGCTTATCAGATGAGACTACTGAGGGCTACTTACAAAAGTTACATTTTTACACATTATACTTCTGTACATTTATACAAATATTTCAGTCAATCAAATTTTATTTAATATTGCACTCTTCAGAGAGGACTTCTCAAAGTCACCACACTGTAAAGAAACAGTGGGAGATAAAGCAAATATAATGTGGTGGGTGGAAAAAGACAGAACAATTGCACTTTTCCAGCAGAGAGGAAATCACATAGTCTGCTAGTATTAGAGGAATGTGATGTCTTGAAACTGTGCTGGTTTACAGGTAAACTATAAGAGCAAATTCACTTTGCCTGTTCTGTAGATCAGAGATATCAAAGTGACCTGTAAAGGAACTACACTGTAACACATGCATATACATCACAGCATTATATAATGCTATGTGTAAAGTAGTTGTCGAAGTGAATGTATAATTTTGACCCTGGAGGCAGCTGGAAGAAATGGCTGATTGTATGGCTGTGCTTTATGGTAGTATCATAATTCAACATACACCAAGGAGACTTGATAGAACCTCAGCAGCGGCTAATATATGGCAGTAAAGCTGCTGTATGTTTAAAACAATGCAAACTACATAGTGGATAGTTTTCTAGTTGAGGAAATCCATTCATGTTTATGAAAAACCATGTGATTTTATCATAGACCCACCTAGTACCAGTTTTGTCATAGTAACAAAAGTAATGTGTTGTGGTGGTGGGCTTCATATTTCACTGTAGACAGAGGAGACCCCAGATCACTACAAACTTGAAATCGGTCTTATAGGTATGTTCTGATTTACCAGGGTGCTTCCCCTGCTTCACCAAATAGACCTTTACTGATTTTTATCATAATGGGATGGTTAACTGTTGCACCAGTCACACAAAAATACACAAAAATACTGCTCATAACCTTTTTAACCTTTCTTCAGAATTTTGTGTAATTATACCACCAGTCTCTGATTTGTGAAAAAAGGAAGATTAGAAGTGAATGACTGGGCTTTTAGGGGAGAACTGTATTGTAGTTATTCTGAAAGACATTTTACAATAAGTTAGTACAGAGAAGGCAGCAGATCCTTTGCAATCTTTTTGGGCATATGATCCCAACTAACATACAAAGGATATGGAAGTCTTGATTTTGTGGTTATTTCAGACTGATCAATCAAAGGTACTAATTCTAAAATACGTCTTTGCTCAGTACAATGAGTAGATCCGAGGATGGATCTGACTTTTATTGTGAGACAGCAGCTGTCAAAGAGGAGTTCAGTATTGTCTTTGTTCACTTTGGTGAGATTTGAAATGTAAGATGACCTTGAGAAAGAGGTAGCTTTTTTGTATTTCCTAAGTATCATATACTGGCAGGTAAAAGACTTGCAGCTTAGTAGTTATCCAGAAGGACTGGCTTCAGTTACATTTTCAACAAAAATTGAATCATGTACCAATTGAAAACTACTTCTAAAAGGAATGCTTTCTCTGTCATCGTGAATGTCAATAATAAAGGCTCTGTCTGCATCTACTGCTAGATTTGATGAAATCAGTAAAGCACAAGAGGAGCAGGTATGAGGCAGTTGCAATATGATGAACTGAATTCACCAAGATAAACCAGGTCAGGGGTCATAGCAGCTTGCAGAAAGCAATGTCACCAGGACGTCAGCCTTGCTGGTGGTGTATAATGATATTGTTTCATATTGTTGGCTATTTTATTAGATAAATCATAAGAAACCCTCTAGGAGTCCACTTCATCTGCAGAGGCCAGCCATGCCTCTCCGAAAATTCATCTTCTCTATGAATTGCATTTGGTGAGATGCACACCAGCTGGCCAACCAGTCATTCAGAGGAGACAGTCTGCGAAAGTTTTTATCAGAATTGTTAATAGCGAGAGGCCAGAGTGAATTTCATTCTGACAAAATCAGACCAGCCTGGTTTTTGGGAATTTCCAATAGTCTAAATTAGATGTAGTTTATGACATCATGGACATCCTCTGTGCTGTATATCTTACTTTTTGTTACTGCACTTTTGCAGTGTCAAGCACCCCTAGAAAGCATTTAAAAACTATGCCCTTTATGAGATACTCAGGCAAATCAGAGCAAATTGCCTAAGGGCTCAACAGCAGTGCTTGGCCTAAGTGTTTGACCTGTAAATGTCTGAGTACAGGTGCAGTTCCTACATGACTGTCCTGGGGGTGTATAGGGAGTACGAGTAGGCGACAAAATTAAAAATCAGGCTTACACAATGGCCCTGATAAAGCAGTGGGCTGGGAGAATCCTTGGGAGTACCTTATGTTAAAACACACGTAAGACATGTGTATGTACTAAGAGGCTGTATGGACACTGAGGGCAGCTGTTGAACTAGGAATTAATCTCATCACGCAAGCATGACAACACCCTAGAGTCATGCACACACACACGCATGCACTCATGTGAACTTCCTCTCCTACATCACGGCCCTGCTTCAGTCCAGCTCTAAAGTTCTGATTTTTAAAAGGCTCGCCATTTAACTTTAAGGGGCCTATGTCATTCCAAATAAATAAAGTACATATGATTCATAGAATAGAGAACAGTCTGCCTCATAAACCTCACCCTGCTCCTTTGACCAGCATCAGTTCATTTCTCAATATCAAAAATACAAAAGTAACTGTGGCGGACCCAATGACTAACAGTGGGAGTGCACAGCGTACACTGCATTCAAAATTACCCTCATGTATATCCTGGATGGAGGGTGGAGAATAGGGGAGGTGTTCATTCAGCCCAATAAGCCTGTTATCAGTATTGATCTGTTGTTAGTGGATAATGTTTTTAACAGTGTTCACAATATTTTTTTATATGCAGTTGATCTGTAATTTTTTCATGCAAATTTTTTCATACTTAAATTCTTCAGAATTTCAGATACAGTCATGTATTATGCGATAGGGAAATGTGCATGGTTTGCAAATGCACCAAGCTGTTGTCTAGAAAACACACCACCTAGTCAGCCGACTATTTGCATACAACATTAAAGTCAGCAACTGTAATACAGTTGCTGCTGTATGACATGGATCTGACACTTTATATTCCTATTAATTTTCATAGTTTCCCAACAATCCTATTACTTTCATGTGCAGCAGAAGCCTGGATTTGATTAGGTCATTACTGAGCATGGGTTCATATGCTAAAAAACATGATTAGTTATGGCTAAAAATGAGGAATGGAAAATAAACACATGGGTGATCAGTATAGATAAATTAACCTGAATTCAGCAATGATAAAATATAGAACTTCTGCTGGAAACACTTTCTGCTGGCTGTGAGTTTATACCCATATTGACCCAAGGTGGGCAAGTCTGTAGAGGTCCAGGATGTGTTCACCATAGAGGAGACAGGGCTCTAAAACTCAACACATAGCATGTTTGAGAAGCTGTGCACATGTCCATGTTATCCACAGACAAAACATTATTTTCAATACAACAATATTTATATCTAGGACACCAATATTTAATTGAAACTAAATCCATGTCTGGTAGCATCGGTAGCATACAGGAAACTATTTAATACCTTAGCAGCATGTTAATTATGTTTTATTTGTTTTTGTGACTCTTTTAATGTAAACCTGACATATGAAGCATTGAAGCTATAAATGTGAGACAACATACCAAAGGTTTTTATTTACTCTTAGGATTGCTTTTGTTCACACAAGCTGGCCATAACTTCTACTTGAGTCCAAACATCCATAAAACTATTATTCTTTTGATTATTTGAGTATTATGTTAAGGAAGGACAAAAGTTACCAAATATTACCTTAAAGAAACATACCAAATATTACCTTAAGAAAACACACTACTAGGGAGAAGCATGCAAATATAAATATAATTTATTTCAATAGTTCATATTTATGTCATTCCTTACATTTAATCATAAATGGTTCCCTCACACAAAAACATTGACCTCCTCTGGAAATACATATTTTTAAATCTATATCTATCATATAGATATATATGTAGGCTTTATATTAAATCACACTTTCTTCACATGCTGATAGTGTACAAAACATATGATTAACCTTTGAGCTGAAAATGTTGTCACAACTACATTTACACAAAGGTAAACACTACTAGATAAAGCAGAAAAACCTACTGTAAATATCACATTGGTGGTATCTGTGTGTGTTTGAAACGTGACTCAGCAAGGAAGATTTGGAAAGATGTCATCTCAATATTTTGCTGAGTTAATCCTAAGAGTGATTACATTTCTGTCTGCCACGATATCTTACGAGCTCCTTTCAGTCTGTGGACATACACTTTATTTTATGTAACAGTGCTATCAAACAACGAATGAAAAAGTATTTATGTTCTTTCACTGGAGCGTTACTCACAGGGCTTTCCAGGAACAAGGACAAGGTTTAATGTTCTGTTGTCAGTTAATCCCTCCAAAATAAAGCAAATTTCATGTAGATTGTCCTTTTTAGTACTGATTTTTTTTCCCACTGGGGATAGATGAAAGGGTGGTGTAATTCACTGACTTGAACTTTTGTGTGTAATGTATCCATATGTGCCCTAAGATATTTCTCATTGTTCTGTTGTTTACACAAACTGTAAGGGACCTCCTTCATTCTGTGCCGTGTTGAAGTATGTTTCACATTCAACAGAAACTACACTCCCTTAATGATGATTATAGACTATAGTCAATAATTCTATATTCATGCTTTTGTTCCACAATAATATTGTATAAATATTATAAATGTCACCACAGATTTACCTCTGATAAACATACAATTACAAGTGAACAATATAGATCCTGCCACTGTGTCTATAAAAGGAAGGTAAAACCTTGCTCCTGTTCACAGGACATAAGAACGCTCAAAACAGCTTTCCAGCCTAGGTGAGCAATTATACATTTTAATGCCATCTTTCATTATTAGTTTGTAAATGTTAAGCTTTAATTTTGTTTAATGCATCATGAAATAATTATAAATGGAATCTAAGTTATTTAAATGCATATTCATGCATCTTTTATGTGATGTCCTTCTGCAAGTCTCAATAACACCTTGCTAAGGTTAATGGTTAAGGTTAATTTGTGTAATGTTTTCAGAAGGTGCCAACATAAAGATAACAGAATGCCTATTTGTTTCTCAGCGTACAGCACTGGAAAATTAGAGAGATTAAACCATCAAGGAGTGCAAGTTTCATGCCACCGTCAAGAAAGGGCATAGCAGCAAGGTAGGTAGGTCATATTGTAATAAGTACCATAATTTGTACTTCATTGCTGTACAGTGTCAGATAATGTTGTTTAGCTAATTGTACAACATTGTTGGGAACAAAACATTTGCTGGTAAACTGCAAGAGGTTTTATATGTTTTGAATGCTGTATTGCTGGACAAGAAAAATAGGGCGGGGTGGCAAGTAGGTGTGTAGGCTTGGAGGTGTATAACTTGATTATAAATGCCATAAAAAATATGAGTACTATATGCATGTATGTTTGAACAGTTTGTTTTTGTGACAATCAGGAAGATGTTAGTGGTTGGACATGAAGCAAAGTATATAAATTTGGTAGCCTAGGCAATATTACCACAGTATTATCCTGACCATGACAATCATGTTATTGTTTTATGCCATTTTATTGACTTGTTTGTTATAGAAGCCATTGAGAAAAAGGGTTGTAATTTTGTGCCAGCACAAGTGAGTGCAATTGGGCACATTTATGACAACCCCCCCAACGTATCAAGTTGTTTTTTTTATATAAGTACATATGCCAAATATTGAATGGAAATACAGTTCTAATAATGACATTACTATTATGGTTAAATAAAAGCTGAATATTTCATGAACATCACCAGCTGACACAGTGAGGCTTGCTTTTCAGCAATGTTGTGTGTTTACTGTGAGCTCATGTCCTTACCCACCAGCTTGTCCTTCAGCTTTGTTTAGTTAAGACAAAGAAGCATGTATGATAATCCCAAACCATCATTATTTAAAGTGGTTTAACACAGTACATATGGCAGTTGAGTGGCCCTATGTTGTGATAAATATTCATTTTTGAAACCCACATTTGAGGAGAAAAATACATTTTTCATTTTAAATATTTTATCTTAAATCTTTTGTTTTGCAACTCTCAGACTATATATGTACATTAGATATACACCCTGAACCATTGTTTAAAACTGAAGATATGTATAATGGAATTTATTTACATAAGTCTGAAGATAAAAATATTGAAATTAAGTTTAAATATTGCAAAAAATGGCAGATTTATCCTAAATCCACTGGGAAAAAATATATTATTTTTTTCTATTGTGGTTAACACAACACAAAATATGTAGGTAACACTGCATAGCTGACTGGTAATCTAACTAAAGATCATGTATTCTGATTTCATTGAGGTTTGTCTCCCATATAGACTGAAGATCAAGCCTTTCATTACCATGACAACCAGTGCACCACTGTCTGTGAGCCTGCTTGTTAGACATAACTTCAGGTCACATTTGTATACTGTATATTAACCATTAAAATTACCATACGCCTAGCTAAGGTTTGCTAGCTAAGGTTAGATACATGCTTAGAAAGGGGCACTGAGTGACCGTCCAGTATATTTTCCATGGACAGGCACCAGTCCGCAAACACTGCTTTACCAGACTTATGTGGGACACTCCGTTTACCGTGTTTACCACAGAGGAATATTGGCAGTAAACAGTTTACCACAACCAGAATAATCACCAATTAATGACCATTGGCCAAAATACTGTATTCATGTAAATGTAGTCATTGTGCCCTGCCTGCACCTTTCTGAATGAGCACCTCCACTGTGAATTAAACTTGGCAAATTCAGTGCCTCCTCCATGCTGAAAACAGAAAAGGGGAAAATAGAAAAAGAACAGACAGAGAATTGATCAACATGATGTCTAGCCCTCACCTCACCCACCACTAATCATTTAATGTGACCAAACTCATTTAGCAATAATATCTTTACAATGGGACAACGCATACCAAAATTTATGAAATCATCATATTTTACATTCCCCGTCCCAAACTATTTTGTGCCTGCTTATGCCTAGTGGCTTCTGATTGCAGTAAGTTTGTCTAATTAGGGCCCCAAGTCCTTAATATGAGTTAACAGCAGCATCTCATTCAGTATTGATTGTCACAAACCTCAGGTCCCCAATACAGGGCTTTAGTGTTGCCTGAGCATTCCAGGATACATTTATGATTTGCCTTTCTGTGTAACTTTCTACAGGACCTGCAGTACAATGTGTGTAGTCATTGTATGCTTTCTGACTCTGCTACAGCTGTGCTTCGGCTCTGGCGATCTGGTGGGTATCACAGTGCAAGCTGCTGTAATTCATACTAAAATGTATTTATAAAAGCTGGATAATAAAGTATGTATAATAAAGATGGATATAAGCATCAATGAGTTTTCCACTTTACACCTGTTCAAAAGGTTATCTTGAAACCCAGAGTCACACATATTTTCAATAAACAAAATATTTTATTTCTGTACAAATGGATTGGATTTGTGCTCTTTTTATATGGCAACATTTGCATGAAACAAGACATGCTAATTTGCACACAAAAGATAAACATAGCACGCAAATAGATAAATACATTGTGACTCATTAACAATTTAATATTAGTGACTTATTATTAGTGAGCTAATTACTGTTTCCTTCTTTTCTTACCCTTCTTGCTGTACTCAGGTAGGTAAGTGTCTCTGATAACTTGATTATGCAGTTCATACTGACCAGCATTTACCAATATGTTCCTCTCCCCAGACTAATGAAACACCCTATCTCCCTGTATGTGTTTGCGTATACGTGCATGAGTGTATGTGCCTGTGGATAAATGCTTGACTGTGGGTGTGCACATGTCTTTGTGCATTCATGTGTGTATGTGTGATGACAGGAATCTCCACAGACAATCTCACTGTTCAGGATGAGATTCTAAATGTGCACAATGCCTTCAGGAGAAACGTGGAGCCTACTGCCAGCAACATGCTGAAGATGGTAAATTTTCCTGTGTTTATTGTTTTACCCATTCTTTACCTTTGGCTTCTCTAGTCCTTGAAAACAGCAGCACCTGCTGATCTTCATTCCACTGTAGCTCACATACAGGATAAATATGTATGGGGCTGATTCATCCCAGAGTGCAATCCAGCTCTTTTGCCATTACAGCACTAACTAATATTTTTCATCTACATTTCATTCATGATTATTCTCACATATTGATCACTTACCTTTTCTCTTTTGGGTCCTGATCCATTTGATACAAATATGTCTGATTTCACTCTCCTGTCACAAGTGATATATTTCAAGTGCAGGTAATAATGACAGTTGTGTTTTCGATACATGTGATATACATAGGTGTGTTTCAGATACACATTATACTCTGACAGGTGCATTTCAGATACAGGTGAGATTGCCAAGTATGTTTTGGGGAAATGTGATAGAGATACATGTGTTTCAGGTACAGGTAGTGCTGACAGGTATGTTTAAGGTAGAGCTGTTGGTGACAGGTGTATTTTAGTTTTAGCTTTTAGTCTTGTTCCAACACATGTATGTATTTCACCTTATTCTTTCAGTATCTCACCTGTCTGGTCTCCCCTGTATGTTCCCATTGGTAGAGCTGGAGCACAGAGGCAGCAAAGAGTGTCCAGGCGTGGGTCAATGGGTGTTCCATGAGTCACGGTCCACCCAGTACCCGCATGATTGGAAGTATGGCTCGTCCACTGGTCTTAATCTCTGCACATATTCCCACCACATACATGGGAATATAACAGAAAAAAATTTACATGCTTAGACAGGAGGTACATTGATTTTGCCATATTTTTGATATGTTCTTTTTTCTTTTATAAACAGCCTATGAATGTGGAGAGAACCTGTTTAAGTCCTCCAGACCTGTCTCCTGGAGTGAAGTCATTCAGGCCTGGCACAGTGAGGTTAAAAATTACCAGTATCCCATTGGATCTGTAAATGGTGGCACGATTGGTCACTACACCCAGGTGAGAACATTAATTTCATTAAATATTTTTGTATATTATCTTCTTAGGATAACTACACCATTGCATCAAAATGTGAAGTAAAATGAGCTAGTTTAATTGTGGATAAACTGTCTCATAAGTTTGCTGCCAGATAATAACTGACATGTGTTATGGATCTCATGCTGTTGCAGGTATGTTTCAAATACAGGTATTTTTCAAATACAGATGATGCTGACAGGTATATTTGAGGTTCACATGATAGCAATGGGTTTGTTTCAAGTATGGGTAACATTGGCTGGTGTGTCTCAGGTGTTCAACAGGTATGGGGGATATTGACTGGTCTTGATGAGGCAGCGATGATACTGACAGGTGTGTTTCATTTTTTTCAGGTGGTGTGGTACAGCTCATATGAGGTGGGGTGTGCTGTGGCCTCCTGTAACAACTCACTGTATTTCTATGGCTGCCATTACTACAGAGCGTATGTATACCCTGCCTGCCCCCAGTATACACTGATACGCAGCACTGATCTCTGTGCTCTCACTGATATCACTTTGTCTATCTTAAAATAAAGGACATTGTGTCTACATTATAGAGCTGCATACATACAGCTACCTAACTACATATGCGTATCTGTTTTGCTCTGACTGATACCGAGCTAAAAGCTGTGGTTTACTTGTTACAGTGGGAACTTCAAAGGAGTACCCCCATATACAGCTGGCCCCTCCTGCTCAGCCTGTCCAGATGCTTGTGAGGACAAGCTATGCAGTGAGTGTCAGATACTTTCTTTCAAATTCACCAATCAAACAATCAAGCCAGCAAGCTTAATCCTCATTAGCATGTTGAGCAAGTTTTAACTGTATCTGTAAGGCTGCTTGATTGCTGGTTGATGTACAGAAAAAGCAGTACTTATTCCAGATTAATTAAACTCTGATATGGAGAGTGACACCAAATACTGAATGTTCATTTTTATGAATGCTTTTTATTTATTGATTTTTTTTCTTGTCCATTAGCCAACCCATGCCCATATATTGACAAGTTCATCAACTGCCCCTCCTTGAAGGCAGAGGCAGGTTGTGATAACTCATATGTTAGTGCCTGGTGCCCAGCGCTCTGTCAGTGCAATGGAAAAATCATCCCTGTGGCGAAGAAGTGACACAACACTACAGCGGAGAGCACTGTGGAATTACTCCCACACATGAAGTTTATATCTGTGGTTTTACCTAAGTGCACGAAATAGTGGTGCGAAAAAACCCCAAGTAAATTATTTTGTGTTTGGTCTTTCAAATATTTGCTAACTAGAATCATCCTTTCACAGCATCTATAAGAAGGCTAAAGCCACCTTTTAAATTCCAAGATTTCTGACATAAAAAAATGAAATCTAGTGTATAGGGGAAGCGAGGAGGTTGTGGGGCTTGTTTTATCTTTTTGTAATTTATCCCTGACAGTGTAAAATCAATCAGTACCACTCTTGCCAGTCAGCTTACTTACTACCAGGCACTTTTTTTCTATAACTTTGGTGCCATTCCCTCTGTATTAGCTGCATCTTGTTCTGTGTATGTTTTGCACTCCTGTGATTACCAGTGAAGAATATTAAGCAAATTGAAATAAAGTGATTACCAGTGAAGAATATTAAGCACATTGAAATAAAGTGAATCCCTCTCTGTGTGGGTCATTTTATCTTTTGATAAACAAAGGAACAGCTCCTGCTTGACTTATGTTCCTTCATTACAGCTACAGTTTCCACATATGAAATTGCACATGTTCAGTCAGCGTTTGAAAAGTCCAGAGTCATTATGAAAAAATCTTTAAAGCTAACATAATTCAAAATTGTCTGCAACCATTGCAAAACAAGTCAAAAGGCATCAAACACAATTTCTGTTACCTGGTTGCTGAAAGCTTTTCTTCTTGCCAGCACCAGATCATCAGATGTGCATGTTCTGCGGTTTTCAGCTACTTGCTCGCTGCCATGTCAGTAGTGCTGTTGTTTTGCAAAAATTAGCGACATTACATCTGTGTAGCAGACACTTTGACTGCAGCTTCCATGGCTTAAATTTTTACATATTATCTATTTGAACAGTTGGATATTCGATAAGATAATACAGGTTAAGGACCTTTTCCAAGGTTACAACAGTATTACTCAGCCAGGGAATCAAACTGCCAAACCTTGGGCTATTGGGCTGCTCCTCACCACTACATCACACTGCTGCCCCTCTAATATATTTAATCCTTTGTGCATGTTCAAAACAAGACAAAATATAAAGGAGCACAGTTAATCAGTATATTAATGTGAATATGAACCCCCCACACAAGGCATAATATGGGGGAAATATGGGGACATTTTTGATAGTTAAACATTTTAATTGATATAAAACCGCAGCATTTCAGTTTGTTGATCCTTTACATTTCTTGCACAATTTAGGCTATTAACGACTGACATAATTTCCTTAGATGCTAAATTGCACAATAGATCCTGCATACAACACCCGATATTTGCCAAATTGATTCATTTACTCATCAAAAGTGTGTGTAGGCTGACTCACTCAAGAAGGGACTTGACAAGTGAAATCCAGATGTTCTGAAGTACTCTAACAAAACACTGAACAATTAGAATGCTACAGTGGACTGAACATGCTGACACTAATACATGTGTAATCTTCTTTTGGATCATTTAAATATTTAATTTTAAATGTAAATGTTTAACGTATAAGAAACATTTGCTTGATGACTGACTTCTAGGGGGAGCTCACTAACTGTATTTCAGGATTTTTTTTTCCTCAATCATCCAAGGTCTTTGTTCATATATATTGTCAAATGCACCAGGTGACAGCTTCTGGCCCAAGTGGAGCTTTAAGGGAGTGTAGTGGTTTTCAGCTGTTCCTGTCAGTGGTCTGGGGTGATGACTAAAGGAGAATAGGTCCGGAGCTCAGATTCCCTGTACTGCAGGGATCTGAAGGGGAATTTGGATTCTGAGATCAGACATTGCACTCAAAGGTCCATGGTATGACCAACAGGGCAAGCAGAGTAATCCCATCCACTCTGACGGAGCACAGTGGCTACCCTCCCCTGGTGTGTCACTTATAAATAAATTATTGTTAGCATGAAAGGCCACTGTCATGGGCATCTGTAAACCTGCTGGTTTTCTGTCTTGATTACAGCATAATACTCACAGCACAGCACAGTCCTCACACTTTGATCAGCTTGATGGATGGACGTGTGTATGCGTGTAGCAGTGAGGGGTACTGGATTGGAGAATAGGCACATGCATGTTTTTATGGGTTTCTTTGTATGAGTGTGCATGCAGGCAGAATATGAGTACATATGAATGGTCGGAGTGCTATGGCACACATGGTGTAGTACATTTGCATGTCAGCTCTCATTGTATGGTATGTTTCTTATGTAATGATGACTTACAATTTATAATACATGTAATCACACAGGGTTATGCACAATTGTATACACAGACATTTATTTCAGGGAATGTTTTAGCATCTTTAAAATGGTATAGTCCATCTGTTGTTTATACAGTAGACACACAGTACAGGTCGCTCTAGGCCCACATTTGTGATCCCAGCACTGGGATCTGGTATTGATGCTTATTCATATGTGGTATCCTATTTGTACAACTTTTCGTGCCATTTTGTTAGATGCACTTTTTAAATCGCTGTGGATAAGAACATCTGCAAAATGACACCACAACCGCAAAGCTTCATGCTATCTTTCATTGTCTCTTAATAATATGCCTCTCTTCCTTGTTCATGTTTTCTTGCATTTATTTTAGTGAGGACTCATTTAATGCTATGTGTTTCTTTTCCTCTTGTCTTTTTTTTCCTGCAGATGATGTAGTTTGTCATGTTGTTTTTCACTTGAGATCTTATGTGTTTATGTTTAATTAATGGTGAAAACAGTAGTCACCACCACTCCGGTGTAAATGAATATGGTGTGCATAGCATAAATGAGATGGATATTAATCTTCTAAATGCTCAGCTGCAGATGTTGTACATGTATTGCCAGTTGCCTCCTCATTAATACAATTGTCTAATCATGAAAACATAAAAGCATATCCTTAGCTGGTTTAAGAGCAACTAATCCACCAGCTCCACTGATAGGTTGCAGCTGTGATATCATACTTGATGTTACCCAGCTAGCCAGCTGGATAAGCAGTGAGATGATACTGTATTATATTTGCTGGCTTTATTTAGTTTGAATGTAATTTTTTAAATCATATTCATGTATTCCTAAATTTCTAATGTGGCCACATCACATTTATGTTAGAGTGCAACAAAAAAATGAACATTGTTTGATATCAGATGTTTGATAAAATGACTCCATTTTGGCCTGCTGAATGGAGTTTGTATGGACTTCAGCTCCCCACTCCCTCTTCTCCTCTGGCCTCTCTATTATTACCACAGGAGAATACACACCTCTTCTGGCTTTGCCTTGGTTCCCAGAATTTGGACTTGTTCTACACACAGCGCCCTGTATCTGTTCACATCATCCTTAAGTGAATTCTGTTATACTGAAATATAACTCTTTCAGATCATTGTTAATCACTATGAGTATAGTAGCATGATTGGAGTTGCTATTACACATCATTATTGCTTGAAATGACAATATATTTCTGTTAAAGATCATTTTAGGCACAGTTTTCATCTTGATGCCTATTTACTTTAATTCCATCTGTTTGTACCTGTATTATTGCCCTTGTTGTAATGTGTATTTAATATAATATGTCATATTAATCAAGTACTGTAAGCCAGTCTGGATAATGAAGCACTGATAAAGTTTGCAGCCAGAAGGAACACATGAACAGTGGGTTCAGACATGTCAGTGCGAGATAAATATAGTTCAGCTTTATATGCCTCTTACACAGTACAAATACATAGCTCTCTATTCTGAACTATTTGAATTACTGCATGGCATTTTACAGTGTATCCTAGTGACATGTCATTTTAATTTATTATTAATTTTATAAAATGTTAGCACCATATCAGATATTAGAGATAAATCTGCCCCAAGGTTACACAGATTGGCTTTTTTCAGTCCTGAGAAAATGAAGATATCAGGTGAATTGTGAATTACGCAATATGATTCCTAAGCATGTCGGCTTGGCTCAGTCAGTTCTATTCATCAGTAAATTGTTATAAGATTATTAGCAGGAATGCTACAATCCTAGTTTAACTGGCTGTTTGTAAGAACATACTGTACTGGATAACAGCTGCAGTTATGTATTTTATCCAACAGATGTCCCTATTGCACAGTTGTGAGAGTGTTTATTAGGATATAGAGAGAGTCATAAAAACTGACATTACAGTCTTGCTGACCTACAATTAAACTCCACTGAAAAGTTCTGATTTGATATATTATTTCTTTTCCAAAGAGTTGTATTTAACCACACCATTTTTCACACCTTTAACTGAATCTGTTCATCTATAACTGCAAAATATCCACAATTTGTCTGTCACCAGCAAATAAGACTTTGCAGATTCAATGATCATTAACTGATATGGATGACTCATCTGATGCACTATTCTGCTCTCAGCCTGTCTAAATCAGAGAAGGATTAGTGTATCTGCATATCCAGTATAGCCTTTGTGAGACATAAACAGTACAAATTTAACCAGTAACCCCCTTCAGATTTGACATTCCTTCATGATTGCATGATTCACATACTACTAACAGCTATGTAACACAATTCAACAAGGATTTTTAGGAGGCAGTTTTATTTCTTAACAGGAAATTGTGGGATTTGCTGGAATGTTCTCTGAATAAAAAAAATCAAACTGTTAGTATTAGAAGCTATTGCTGTATTGAAACTATTCATATGTTAATAGAAATGCAACACAAAACAGATTATCCACCTATGTGTATATTTTTTTAAAAACATCATGTGGAGCAGATGGAAGCACTGAAGACCAGTAATTTTATACCACAGAGGTAAATAGCTGAACTGTAGCAATTACACAATCACATATGACACACACATGTGATTTTTCCTTGGTGAAAACCCTTTAAGGTTATACTAATGTGAGGTTGAAAAACTTGCGTCTGAATTTGACTACATAACTGATTCCAATGTGACTCACAGGATTAACAGTGAAATGGATATGTAAATGCACCATTCCACTCACTTGCACACATGGCTTGGTTCAAAGCAACTGTTTAATGTTTCTGAGTTTTTGATACTGAGCAGATCAAAAGACTTAATAGAGGTGGGATGGTGAATTGTATACAACTGTTAACCGAAATCATTAATTCAAAAGGAATTAATGATTCATGAACTGCATAAGACTACAGTTTTCTGCTTGAACCCCATCTCCCTGTCTTTAAACGGTCAGACTGTAATACTACCATATACGTGTTCTTGCCCTATAAACAATGAATTTACAGTTTTACAAAATGTGTCTTTTTGTCCCATATTTCCCTTGTATGAGGCAACAGGTACCCCTTCAGTGTTCAGCTCCCATAAACCTTGTTAACTCTATCTGAGTCCCTATGCAAGGAGCACTTTGTACCAACAGAAAGCTGAAAGCTGAGACTCAGACGGCTTTGTGGGGATTTCAAGAAGCTGTTTGTAATATCTAAGCCTTTGTAACGGAATGTTAGATCACAATCCTGTTAAATCAGTGAGCTAGCCTGTTGTACTCTACTGGTATAAGTGCTCACATATGCATGCGCATGTGTTCATGTCTTAAGCCAATGGTTTTAAGACTTTCCCTTCAAACTTGAGGACTAAAACAAATCTTTATGAACATGTTATTTTGTTTTCAGGAAAAAATCATCTTGAAATCCAGCTCAGTGAATAAACAACCATCAGTAAACAATCATCGGAGTAATGTGTTCAAACAGCAATCAAGAGCCATTCAGGGTCAACAGTAAGACAAGTATTTACATCTTTTATGGCTTCTCTGCATCTATTAATTCTCTTTTAATCATCTATTAAGACCCATACTTTGAGATATACTGTATTATAGAACAGAGAATAAGACATAAAGTCCACAGAGAAAGCATTGTAAAACATTATTAAAAACACACTTGTGTACAAAGGACCAGATGCTGACATGGTAAAATGGGTATATGGGTTTTATTAGTAACCATCTGCGCGGATGTTCAGTTCAGGTAAATGTTCAGTAAATATTTTATTAATAAGATACAAATGTTGGGAAGGCAAAATGTTGAGAGTGGTTTAGACTGGATTCCTCACATTTAGTGTGGTCAGGGGATTGTATTGATACAATTATAACTGGCTCCACAGAATGATAAAAGTCAGAGTTCTTTCTCAGAGTTCATCTGTGTAAAATCTGTAATCACAGTTTACCTTCTAAAGTAAAGAATAACATTGTTTGGATGAATTTTATCAGGAACACCACTTTTCTATGCGCTAATAGTTTCCATTCTCATTAGTAAATGGGTCCAACTCTGGATCTCAGGCACACTCCTGTAGACCTGGTTTTAAATAATAGTAGTAGAGTGAATAGTACTTGAGGGGTATGCTGCCATGGTTATGTGAGAAAAGCACTCTCGCGCTGATTTTCTCCTGCTGATTCATCCCGTCCACCATCCCAACTCCTTCCAAGCAGGTCTCCATGACACTGCTACCCAACCCCTCCAGACCTTCCATAACTCTATGGCTTTGTTAGTCTAATCCCTTCTCATCTACTCCAATGCATTCTCCCTCTGCCAGCTACAGGCAACAGCCTGTATCTCTTTCTGTGCTCTGGTATGAGTAAACAGTGCCCTCAGCCAAACCATACATACAGTATACCTACAACTTACCCTATATGTTTTCTACACTTTATGTTTTTTGTGTATTACTACTATTGTTTAGTAAACTGTACTAAAAGGGATTAATTATATAGATATAATATAGTTAGTAAATCGTGTTTAAACAGTTTGTTTCACTTGTGATTATATACATGCTTGTATTTGAAAATTGCACTTTAATCTGTTATCTGCACTTGTATCTATCAATGTGTTTTTAAAGTATGTGGACAAGGCCACTGGGAAGCAAATGAAGGTATAATAAATGCTTTACCTGCTGACAGCATTTCATCACACATTAATTAAAATTTA
This sequence comes from Megalops atlanticus, assembly GCA_019176425.1. Classification (NCBI taxonomy): domain Eukaryota; kingdom Metazoa; phylum Chordata; class Actinopteri; order Elopiformes; family Megalopidae; genus Megalops; species Megalops atlanticus. Next base: position 16,813,420 of record CM032884.1, on the reverse strand, counting down.
TTTGGTTGTGCTTATGTGGATTTGGATTTTCTCAAATTATATATCATGTTATTATCTGACTAACAGATTACCCCAGTTGCTTGTATTGTGTCTAGTTATAGCCCATTCATGCAAGTATGGTTTTAACCTGGGACTGTCGCTCATAACCCTTGGGTGCAGAGTCAACTGACCAGACAGCTGCAGCATACTGTGTATGTTTTACTTTTATCTAGGGACATTTATATTTAAAAACACAAAACACATTTACTCACAAAAGTTGGGTATATTTTATTAGTGCCATAGTCCTGATTTTACAGAAATGCGGAAGATACATGGGTCATGGTCCCCAAGAGCCTTCTGGCATGGCAACAGTTATTAAACTAACAATCTTGACTTTTCAGGGAATCCCCTACAGTGGAATCCTAACTCTGCACATTAATATTTCTTCTGCTAACACTAGTATCATTAATTCTGTCCCTCAGAGTGACTCTAATGCTCCAGTCTTTCACCTGTCCTTCACTGCCTGTGCACTTCATATGAACTCTTGCTCATAACTGTGAGTAATGAAAGTAAGATCTAAAGATTGGAATCGAGATTCTTTTCATTTTTAATACTTAAAATCACCTGTCAACAGCACTGAACGAAAGAATGAAGTCAATCCAGATCTTTGAGGAAAGGCATCCTGGACCAAATCAGTCTATCAGTTACTCTCGGCAAGTTTTTAGCTTCTACCTTGATATTTGACTTGAAAGTAAAAACACATGCAGCTGAATGATTTTATAGTAAAGAAATAACGCTAATTATTAGGCTATAGTTAACATCGTGGGTAATACATTAACAGTAAATTCCGGAAATAAACTTGTTTTTCACATGTAGAACTACAGACATCTCTAGATTGTGACGTTGTAACTTTACATATGCTCCCAAATAATTAAAATATTATTGATATATTTTGCTAGATGCTGTACAAGTACTGTTTTCAGACCATCAGCCACAACCTGTCTGAATCGTTCTGCAGACATGTCAAATCTTCGCTGTAGGTAGCTACCACTACCTAAATCGAAAGTGCATCCACGTATAAGCTTCGAAAACCTACGACTCCGCGCGGGTGTGTCTAGATCGTAATCTCAACAACTGATTTGCTAAATGTTGTGTTTTACTCACATTTCATTTACTATTGTAGGTGGGGTTTTGCAATCTGTAATGATAAATAAAGGGAGTGTTCTACGACCTCCAAAGGCGGAGTTTCATGGACAATCATCAAATGGTTTAGTGCTGGTATTTGACTGACGGCAAATTTGTTTCGGTTGGTTGACAGCGGTGGGCAAACGGCGGGCGAGGGTCGGATTAAGGAGGCTAGTGTAGTGTAGCTAACATTAATTCGTATTCTGAACTGTTATCGTGTCAATATGAAATATTAAAGGCAGGAGCAATGTCGACCAAACGGGCATCGCACATGGACTTCTCTGAATAGATACTAACCACGAGGTTTTAATGTAACGATTGCTATGATATAATAATTAAATCCACAATAGTGGAAACTGGTTAGCTAATTAGTAACGTTAGCTGGGTTTAACTAGATAACTTGGCTAGACAGTGTGATTCGTGCCTCTTCATATGCTTGCTAGCCAATTGTTTATAGGTAAAATTTATGTTCGCAGAATATATATCGTTATTTACGACCTAATTACAGTGACTAGCTAGCTAGTCAACGAACTAACGTTAGACGAGTCATCGCACTGTAAAAACAATTTTTTCCTCGCTATCGTTAGGTGTTACCGTTTGCATTTGGCGTTTTGTTGCAGGCAAAGCGACTATTTCATCCGTTTGATTCGCCAATCATCAAACATAGGTTATCGGCATCCGATTGTCAGCACTTTACCAGCATGATAGGTGACGTTTTCTTGTTAGCTAGCTAACTGTTACAGTATTTTATTTCATTAGATAGCCAGGTAGCTTACATTATTGAAGTGGCTAGCCAACTGTCGTTGCAGATTTTGAGCAGAATAGACCATGCAGGGGTCTGATATGAACTTAGCTCGCAGACGTTAGCTAAACCAGCGTTCTCCCGTAGACTTTTGGGTTAACGATAGTGGGCTACATTGATGGTTGACAGCTAGCTAGCTTGCTACCTAACACTGAAAGCGCTGCATAATTTTCAAAAGTGACTGATGTGATGAAGGTGCAATGTTAGCTAGCTGACTAACTAGCTAGCTAAAATAGCCAGACTGACTCAACCTGGTTTGTTCTGTAAGAATCAGTTCAATTAGATTGTGTTTTTTTCTTAATTGTTTGTTAGCTAGCTAGATGTCAAAGAAAGTCTCACAATAATACTCACCAATTTAGAAGTTGAGAAGTTGAATTTGACAGCTATCTTGCTAGCAGTGTAAATATCAATTTGGATACAGATTAACTAGATTAAATGCAATCAAATGGAATTAACGTTAGCATGGGGGCTAGCTGGTTAGCTGTCTCAAAGTTTACTGTTAGGAAGCAGCCAGATAGCTAGCTTGCTGTATAGGTAGGTATGGCTAGGTAGTCTGCTAGTGTGAAGCCTGATTCGAAGTCTGTCTCCTGCTATCTGGCTAACGTTATTCTGCTCGAGTCTGGCGAGACACTAAATTGACATTTCCAGTGATTATCCCAAGAACAACAAATCCAGTAAGATCGATACACACAAGGCGGTTCGACCAAGATCAGTGCGTTTATCGTTCTTATGGCGGAGTTAGGAGAAAGCGGCGGAGTGACTTCACCGACTACAGGAGAGAAACTGGCCGTGCCCGGGGATGAGACAGACGAAGAGACGCAGTGCAAAGAATCGGTGTCTAACGGGGACTGTGGGGTACCAGCCATGGTTGGCTCTGAGTCCCCGACCAAACCTGACATCCCTGGGTTGGAAACGGCCAACAGCACCTCTGTCGGAGTGGATACGAAATCGGGCATACCTCGGAGGACCAGCATTATAAAGGTAACGTTAAGTTAAGATGTCAAAGTAAATCCATAGCTAGCTGCATCCTTCAGCTTCAGTTTTGTTTTGTTGGCATCCTCGCCTGGCATTATGTTGCCAATAAACTAGCTGTCTGTAGCCAGAAAGCTACAGGTTTTGTGGGAAACGGAGCGTCGATTATATTAATAGTTTTTTTGTGCATGGAACTTAACTAGAAATAGCTTTAACTGGAGCCTTTAATCGATTAAAGGACAGTAGCTTCCAAATTCTGGAATATTTCTGTCATATTTAGGCATTATGGCAAATTAATCGACACCCTCTGTTGGTTGTCTGGCTTGTTTACTAATTTGTGATTGTCGTGCACAGTTACTTAATGTGTAGATACGAATAAGAGTAATGTTTTGTTCTTATATGTATCAAACAGATGCATTAATCGTATTATAGTGATTTGTCTAACAGCTTAATCCAAGTAGTTACTAACCCTGAGACCTTCTAAAATAGTTGATTACAGTTGTGCAGTGTAATTTTGACACAACAGCAGGGCATAAACACTCAATAAAATTGTGTTGAATGTTGTGGTTGTAAAATGTTGCTGTTGCTGAAGTATGGTGCAACATGTAGGAAAACTGAAAGCTTTTTCCCTACCCTAAATACCCAACGGTTCTGGATGAACATGTTGCAGAAGAGAAAATAACATAGCTATTAGTCAGCCTTGGACAGATTTCCTTTCACCAGCTGTTCCTGTGTTTTCTGGATGGACCATCTTTCGAAGAAACCTTAATTTTGCCCGTCAGACACATTGTTTTTTTACTGCTTCAAATAAAATTGGTGCTCTTGAATACACAAGGAACATATTTGATTCAAAATTACAATTTGCAATTTTTGCAATTTCACTATCTTTATTGTGTCAGTGTCTTATGATGTACAGATTAACAGTTTCCTCTTCAATATGAAAGTCACCTGAGATCTGCCACATGTATTCTGGTTCTGCGCAAGTAAATATAAGATTACAGATTTAACATACACTGTGATTCGTGCTAGTCCATTTTGACTTGTATTGATTGGTATGGTTACATTATGCCATAAAACAAGATCTTTTCTAGTCTTTCATTTTCCTTTAGCGACAAGCCCTTTCAGAAGACTAAACATGCACATGTTAATGACAATGGCAAATGTGTGTTGTGTTTTATCTTAGAAATAACAGGCTGTTTCATTAGTCAGTTGAAGTCCTCACTACACATGTCTGGCCCTTGTTGTGAATTATTTGAATGATTGAGTAGCACTCAGTCTGCTCTCTGAAAAAGTCACAGAAATGAAGTGTGAAGGAGCCACATATTAAGAGCCTTCCCCTGGGTGCTGGATATTGATCTGCCAATAAAGAGGTGTTTCAGTTACCACAGGGCAGGGAGAGGGACCACTGAGCCAGAGAAGCTGCAGAGAATACCCATTGACTGTTTTGCTAGTCCTTTACTGCAGTTAACACTCTAGTGGTTGTGTGCAGCAGTAGTTTTACTACCAATGTCATACTGTATTACATTATAACACAATACACCTACATCAGGGCTCCTCAGTTATCTATTTATGTGGGCAAGGATAAAAATAAGGTGCAGAAAGACTAAATATTTTCTTCTTACTATTGATCAACAGTGCACAAATAGGTAGTAGTCATATATGTATAAATAATGCAGACACATTCTTACACACCCAATAGTATTATTTATCACATTGTGAAAAAGGTGTCATCATAGGCTTTTGTTTGTTTGCTATGTGCGGTAAGTGATTGGTCCAGAATAAACTAATGCAAAAATAGCATGTGCCAAACAATAATAACAATAATAATAAAACAAGAGATAAAACTCTCAAGAATATAGTGCATATTAACTTTTGGCATTATTGTCCTGGAGATACAGAATAGCATCATACCTTATACCACAGAGTATCCAAGTAATCACAACTTTAGCACTTTAGGTTTTCTTTTTGTTTGTCAACAATCAAAAGACAGATATGTAGTCTGTAGCAGGTAGCAAATAGTCTCTGGGCCACTTGTATAAAGGCAGGCATACAAGTATTTCCTGTAGTGAAAAGGTAGTGAAGGAAGTAAAATTCTCAGGGAGTTGTATGAGGGAAAGTACAAAATAATTTATAATATGCTTAATTTACATTCTTTTAAACTATTTAGATGAAAGCATGTACAGTGTAGGTTTATTACATTTTAAGTTTAAATTTATTTGGATGTGTGGAAATTTGTTTGCACACTGTGTCCTTTGACTGGCTGTTTATGTATCCACACAGTCTGAAAAACCTTGAGGGCAACACTAATAGCAAAACATTTTTTCACATTTCAAAACATACAGGCACTCACTCTTAATGATTCATAGTCAAAGTTTCTTCTTCTTCATACATGTGGTTGCTTTGGGTATGTTTTGTGTTAATTAAACCCAAAGTTATCAGTGCAGAAATTCCTGTTTGCATTGGTCTTGTTAAAATATGCCACTGCACTGTATGTTCTGTATTCCACCCTAAGATGCAGTGTTTTGAAATGCCTACTGTAGTGGCCAGTTCTGTATCTGACACAGGCTCCGTTGAGGAACTTGTCATTGCAGAATTTGTGCTGGGGCCTGTAGAAAGCATACTCACAGTTGCAGGGTTTAAAAGCATGATATTTCTGCTATTCTTTCTGGACATATGAAACTGGAAACATGAAAACAAAATGTGCTTGTGTGTTGATGGATCTTAAATCCACATTACGTGTGCAATATCCTCAAGGCTGTATTCATTCATGTAATAACACATGAACAGGGGTCAGAGATGAGGCATAAACTTTTTTGATGATGAACTGTAGAATATTGATAATATTGGTAATTTCTGCTTTGCAGCTCTGTCTTTATCAGCAGAAGAATGCCAGAGATTTTAACAGTGAAGCTGTGAAAGAGTCAAGGTTTTAGAATAGCCTTTTTCTTTTATGCTTTCTAAAAATGTTTTAAGTGGTCCTAATACCATTGAAAAGCGGGAGTGACATTGGGCCTTTGGAACTGGTAATTCCCATTTTGTATTAGTTTTTCAGGTGACAAAAACATTCTTATTTTTCTTGTTTTTTTTTTTCTTAGCTTACTTTACTTGGTTGGTATTTTGTCACTGTCTTGATTTATAACTCGATAACTAGCTAGGTTGCTGTCTCCTGGCTCATTAGCGAACGATGTAAGCAAGTCTCGATTTTGTAAAATGTAATTCACACTGTTAAAAATGTACATTACATTATTGTCACTTAGCAGATGCTCTTATCCAAAGTCTCACATAGGTTACAATTTTTACATGTTAAATATTTATACTAAGGCATTTCTGGGTTAAGTACCTTGCCCAAGAGTACAGCAGCAGTGCCCCAGTGGGGAATCAAACCAGCAACCTTTCAGTTACAAGCCCTGCTCCTTTGTACTGTGCTATACTAACAGCCATCACATAATTAAAATTTTACTTGTCAACCACTGCTTTGAGGTCAAAGCATCTGGACATTGGGTTTCTAACACTGCATTTATTTCAACACCATGTCCTCTGGCACAGGAATGCTTTGTAACATGCATAATTCTGAAGGATGTAACTGCTTGTCAAGAGCTGTGTGCTTATACTTTACAATGCTATGAGTTTGAGTTTTTTGTTTCCAAAATGGGACAGACTGAGTGATGTTACTATGGTTCCTGTGAATCAGGTAACAGTCTGTCCATTCACTGCAGTTCTGAAATTGTTGTGGTAATTTCAATCAAAAGTAGGGAGTTATGACATTAGATAGCATTGTATTTAGAAGTCAGGCTGACTGGTTAAGACCACATTGTACATTACGTTCAGATCTTCACACGTACTATATACCAGAGGGTATGAACGCTGCCATATAAAAGGTATTTAACACACCACAAAAACCTCAGTATTGTAAGAAACCTAGGTACATGCTTGGTTGAGGACCCAGGTTTTTTGTCAGATGATTATGAATACTGGTCGGCCATTTTCATATAGACCACATTTATATGAGCAGTCCTTGTCTTTTTTGCTTCTGTCCTGGTATTAGCCAAATCCTGAAGTATTTATTGCTTTGCAAATACATATTTAATTAGTTAGCCAGTGAACTTCCTCACTGCAAGCATGACAGATATAGTAAGTAAACTTAGACAGAAAGTTGACATAAGCTGACATTATATAGTGAAATGTGTAAACTAGCAAATGTATCTTGGAATGCAAAATCAATTAATCTAATTTCTTGACCTGTTATTCACCAAAATTTATATTTTCTTGTTTAACATATAAAAGTGCACTCACCAGTCTTGCTGTGTAGCAAAAGTCAGTAGTTGTATTTAAATTTTCATTTTATTCCTTAAAGTTTCATTTCTCAAAAAGCAAACATGTCATTATGCTATGTTTTAAGTGTGCATTTTTGTGCCAAAAATGGTTGGTGTACCTACAGATGTAAAGAAGTAGTATCTCTGTTTGTATGCTATAATGATAACTGCTACAGTTTGTGGGTAATGTACTGAAGACTGACCTTCTTATTTGCCTATACAGCAGTTATTTAAAGACTTCAATGAAACACAGCATCAGCAGAGGTGTTTTGGGGAGGCATTCTGAGGCAATCTTTGTGGTTTCAATCAAGACAGATGAAGTGGGATTTTTTGTGGCTTGGGGAAAGCAACCAGCAATGAGAGAGTAAATGAGGGGTGAAGATGATGGGGAGGATAATGAGGGTTGTCGCTCGGAGGAGGTTAACAGAACAGAATCCGCAACGTGGTGGGTATTTGTGATTGGTGGAGAGAGCATATGTCAGAGGTTGGAGATTAGAGAAAAGGTTTGCTGAAGAAAGCAGACCAAAATGGAGAGTAGCTCCGTGGATAACAGGCTGAAGACTGATTGTCAACAGTTTTACAGAAGAAGGAGGCATATTTATTGACAGTTAGAACAGGGGAAGTACAGATGATGGGGACTACTCTGTAAGTAGAGAAGAGAGGTTGAGAAGGAAAGGGGAGTTCCAGTCTAGTGAGTAGAGAAGAATTGCATTATGATTGTTCTGCTTGGTTTTAAACTGGCGTGAGTATGTGTCAGTAATAAGTTTGTGTTGCTTTGGTTTGGTTTGGTTTTGTACTGTATGAATGTAGGCCACATGTGACTGTTTAAAATAATGGCTATCCAACACATGGTTTTATGTGGCAAGTAACATGAAATCAGTCAACCAAGCAATAACCAGAAAATTTGTTGGGGGGGGATTAAAAGCAGAGGCAAAAGAATGAGGGAAAAGTATTGCCCCAGCCACAATTTGCAGTCTTTATTCACTGACAATTCACTAACCTCAGGAATGCGGAGTATCAACAAGGCACACTGCTATTTGTTCTTACACATTACACTACATTTGTGTAGCAGATGCTGTTGTCCAGAGCAACCTCCAGCACAAGAACTTCATATGACAGGGGACATGACTGACAGGTATTTATGTACATGTGTACGTACACTTATGACCAGTGAGCACATTAGTATAGCCAAATTTAAACTTATGACACTGATTGCGTTGAACGTTTGTTAACGAATGCGTCATGGAGTCTGTTCTCCCTAAGTTCCGGATCACAGACAATATGATGCCATGTTTAAAGAAAATAAATGTTTAACATTTCATTGATAGACTAATTGTGCAGGGTTATCAAATGGGGTGAATTTATTCAAATGTAAAATTCTGTATGTCAAATATAAACTGGGTTTTCTGGGTTTATTTTCAGTCTAATCACCAACAATGCTGTTGTTACACACAATTGCCACTGTAGCACACAACTTACTTGACCTTTTCCTGTGCAGAAGTCTTGTGGAGAGAAAACAGACTTGAGTGTCAAGTCAGAATACTGACACGCTTGCTCATTTCAAGCAGCATGACCTCATTGTGGCCAAACTCTGCCCCAAATGCGCATCGCCCACATAGGAGCTTAGCAGCCCATGTCTAAATGTGCATAGTGGTAACAGAGGGACACAACTCTCTGAGCAGAGTCAACTGGTTAACTGGTTATTTGGTAACATCCCCATTGCTTGTTGTTTATTGAATTTTGTAAGCTTTGACAAAAATTTTTTAATCCCGTCTGTCATTTTGGCAGACAACTCCCCAGTAAACATTCATACTAGATTTATAGAAAATCCTATTTGCATTGCTCTGCCTCTTAAAAGGTTTCATAATGGTCCTCTGGTCAGGTTCACCATTTTGCTCATTATGTCATAGCAGCCATTTACAGGCAAAGAACAGCACTTGCTACCAGGAATGCTTCGAAGTTGGTCCAAAACCAAAGACCATGTACTTCCAGTAAACAGTGTCTATCATTAGCATTCTACGAACACTCTGCAACATGGACTAACGAGTTATTATTAAAACTGTGCCGGGATATGGAGGACAATGACTTTATCAGTTTACGACAGCCTTGTGTGATACAATGTCAGAGCGCTGGTGATGGATTCAATACAATACTGTTGCATTGCAGAGAACATTTAAGGCGACTGTTATTATGAAATTTCTTTGTGCCATTAACATTCAGTAGTTGATGTTAAAATTAATTAAACTAATTGAGTGCAGGCTAATTAAACTAATTGAGTGGAATTCAAAACATCAATGAATGTTATGGGCATAAACTAAGTGAAATATCCATAACAGACCATGTCAATTTAGAGGTGAGGAAAGGGATTGTAAAATATATCTGTGTCATGCTGTCTTTCTGGTGATACTTTATTTGATACAAATGAAGTGATGATTTCCTGACTTCCTTTCCTGACATATCATTTCATAATGACAGAAAATTTTCAACCATGTTCGTCATTGTGACGGGTCAAAATTTATCCTAGTGGAAATATTGAATCCCTACCACCAGATGTTCAAACTGATTGTCAGGTGTAAGGAAAGAAGACTATGAGCTGCATATATGGTGCATAGGCAGAGCCAGCAGTAACCACTCCCTGGGCCATTCCCTATGGTTCTGAATCTGGAGGTGTAATTTTTCCTCATTTTCATGCTTAGCTTTGTGGAGTGTAGTTACTATTTAAAGGTCAGTTCGAGCTTGAATCAAAAGCTTACCCCATTAACGTTACAGGCATTTCTCTCTGCTGTTATCTGGCTCTGATGTCATGTTTGATAGATTGTAGGCTTCCCTGTGTCCTTCAGATCACTTGATTCCCTGTACGACCACTTTCCTTATGACTGTAAACAGGGCTCTGTGCAGACTTTTTCATAGGATTTGCTAAGTTGAGTAATTGAGAAGGACAGTGAAAACATTAGGGACATGCATGAATCAATGAATAGACAGACATAATTTATTTCCTTGTATCAGTGATGCTAAACTCCTGGAAGGTCATATGAGGTTCTAGCCAGGAAAGCTACATACATCTTCCTCCTCTTTGGGTTTTGGTCTGTTACTTGGAGCTGCTGATTAGGTATTAAATTAAATGGCCTGTTATCAATATTAGTGAGGTGTTGGTTGAGAGAGGTTTTTTGCTGGGCAGCATCTGAGTGGGAGACTGTTCAAGTATTCCAACTTTGGTAAGGCCACATAGTTCCTATCAGTAGTAGCTTAGCCTGTCTTCCATCTGTTAAATTCCACCTGTATTAATAACACAAACATGTTTTATATAAAACTTATGCAGCAGCATAATCACAAAAACAATGTTGTAAACATTGAACATATATTTAAAAGATAATTAATGTTTTATAAAAAAAAATCTATAAATACTAATTATGAACAGCAAATTTCATTGAGAGTAAAGTGTTGGATATATAGTGAAGACTGGGAAGACACAAAGAACTCCTTTTTTCTTTCTTAAAGCTGTCTTCTATTGTAACCTCAGTGGTTTGTCTGTACAGTAAAAAAAAAAAAAAAAAACATCATCTCCTGCACATCATTTTTTATGAAATTTCAGTGAATATACCATGAATATATCAGTGCTATATATAATATAACATATAATAATACTTAATAACATATACAATAATCTTCTGTGATTTTGCAGCATTCATAATGTTGACCTGTAATATTTACATTCTCCACTCGTAACTATAGTATGGGTTGTAAAACTGTATTCTGGTAAGGCTGATTGAAACTAACTGAGTCAAAGGTTAAATGGCATAAATGACATGAGTTGTCTGTTTTATTGTCCTCTCTTTCTAGATGGCTGGACATATGAAGGTGAATGTTGATCTCTGCTCTGCTGGTAGTGGCTTGTTTTCATGCAGTTGTGAGAGGATGTGGTCATGACAATGAACCGATGTTCTTGAATTGGAACTAAACGTGTGACGACAGCAGTGGAAACTTTGGCCTGCTGATAGGCGGCCTTAAGTTAGTGGCCGGGGCAGTGAGGGGGATCAGGGGCTAAAGGAGTGAGGGTTAGATGTGCAGGTGGAATTGGATTTACAGTCTGTAAGGGAAGTAAACTGTGGCTGGTACTTTAGGCATCACCTAACATGTTTTTCAGTGTTTTGCAGTTTGTAATGCAAAAATAGCTCCATTCCCCCAAATGAAAGGAAGAGAGAACATCTAGATACAGAAGTGTACTGTTTGACTTCCTGGCTCTGCACATTCTCCCACAGGGAGAGGGAGTGAGAACATGGGAGAAGTTATAGAACATACATGACTGCAGAAAATATAATATATTAAACAAATATTTTAATATAAATTAAGTGTATTTAAATTATATAATTATATTAATATTCTGTTTCAAAACTCTCATTTTCATTATCTCCCTATGAGCATTTTGAAGAAAAATTAAAATACCTTTTAATCTCACCATTGTCCATAATGGCGCAATGTATAATTCACCCAAAACCAGGTTTAGAGATTAAGAAATTAAAAGAGGTAGTAGGCTTTGTAATCAACTTTTGACAGTAAAAATTAATCAATTTAATTGACTTTTATATTAGGCAATGAAGGGAACATAAAATAAACCCTCTCATTCCATGCACCATTCAAACATGAACAATGTATTCTGAAAAGCATTGTGTGACAAATGATTCCTTGATTTCTGATTAACTAGCAGACCAACATAGCAGTGCAGTGTTAGAAAGCTGATTTTGCAGGCAAGTGGGAGTAGTTGAAATTACTCTTTAATAACAACGCTAGCACCCTATTGAGCCCATGATCAAAATAATGTGATCAGGATTTGCCATTTGGGATTTGGAAGAGTTGCCAGTTGTCCAGCAATCAGTGTGAATGTAGCACCAAAAATTGTATGTTTTGATTACAGTTGCCTACCATGTGTGAGTAATGTGTTTGATCATAAATCCTGGCAGAAGAATTTTCACTATGGATAAAAATGTCTTTTAAATGGCTAGCTAGCAAATGGACACAATTGAGAAGCAGAATTTTCTTTTACGAAGCGTTTGCATAACTTGCCAGCTAGCTAGATGTATTACACTTAACTGTAAGGAGTTTGGCTGGTTGGAATGACAGCATTAGAAAATATTGGGAAGCAGCTGTTCTAACCTAATATCTATGAGTTAGTGCTCTTTATAGAGCTTGCCAGTCTGCCAGCCTGATGTAATTGCTTGTGAGTAAGTTATTACCAGTGTACATGCATGTCTGTGGCTGGATATATTCAGTGCGCCTGTGATTGAATATGTATGACTGGATATATCCAGTCTGCATCTGTGCCTGTGACTGGATATGTCTGTTGCGCATGGACCTGTGGGCATGTCTGCAGCTAGGCTTTGCCACTGTATATGTGTGCCTGTGGCTAGGTGTAGCCAGTGTAAATGCTTTTGTGTGGCTACGTATAACCAGTGTGAATGCCAGATGGAACCAGTGTACATGCGTGCGTGTGGCTACATATAATCAGTGTACATGCGTGCCTGTGTTTAGATATAGCCAGCGTACACGTGTGCCTCTAGCTGGCTATGGCCAGTGCACTTGCATGCCTGCCTGTGAGTCTGCAGATGGATGGCCGCTCAGGCTTGTGGCAGACCTGGCAGAGAATATCCTTGCACCGTGCAGCAGGCCAGGTAGCACTTATTACATTATCGGGTTATCTTGTGTGCTTACAGCTCAAATGTGGCCTAATTGCCTAAAACCGCTGGTCCACGGCCAGGCCACAACAGCATCCGCCAACAGCCGATCGTTAACGACAGTGTCAGTGATTAAAGATCTTCTGTCACAGTGCTGGGCTCACTGCCGTCTCAAATCACTCACCGAGCTAGGCTCCGGTCCAGACAACACAATGCACTTCAGACGGAACTCTCACTAATATTTGTTCATCCAGTCACTCGGGTGGAGACAGAGGGGACAGAGGTGAGGTTGTGCAGGAGTTGTTGAGGCGTGTTATGTTGCTCGGAGGTGCTGGAAACTGATTTGAATCTACATTCCCCTGTTCTGGAGTTCATACCCTCTGTCCTAGAATCAGCTGTTTGACAAACTTTTATTGTTCATTGATTAAACAGTGTTCTTAAACGCTGTGTTCATAAAAAAACATTGATACTGACTTTCTGTTTGTGAGGGCTGCATGATTTATTTAAGTTCCCCATGTCAGCTCTAACATCACCACAATGCAAGCCATAATACAAGGCTATGAAGCCTGTTAGATTCAAAATGATTTAGAAGCTGAACAGCAGTGGTCTTGCTTTCTTTCTTGGACAATATCTGTTTTCAATGTCACAGCAATTTGTTGGACCCTCCAAGCCGAATTCTGACTAATGCCTGTTAGGAATGAATGTCCCTCATATAATGTTTCCATGACTGGTGAATGCTGGCATACTATAACATGACCAATTGTTTTATAATGCATTCATTTTTAAAGTAGAGTGATCAATTAATCAGTTAATGAAACCTATTTTAGATTGCACATTTCAGGGTTTTATGGATTTTGTATTTTGTTTTTTGTGGGGATGCTCTGATGGAATGAGGCCAGTTTGTACCACCAATGTGGGCTCGCGGTCTTTGTCGGCTGAGATTGCGGAGACTGAACCCAGGCCATAGAGCTCAGCCTTCACTTGAGATGAGGCCCTTTCCCACTGAGACACTCTGAAGCCCCAAGGATGCCTTTAACTTTGGAAGCACTCCCATGCTATCTCCATTAGCCATGGCAATAATGTCAGTATTGTTGTGCTACAGGGTGAATTAGCAGGGCAGACAATATTGTAAAGGAACAAGCAATTGAATATCAGATTGAACAATAAATTAAAGTCTTCATGGCTGAATAGTCAAATAATCAAATGTTTGGTTTTCCCCCAGTCTAATTACGCAACTTATTTGCTTAGCAGACACCCTTTTCCCAGGGTAGCTCATACACATTGCTTACATTTTTACATATTATCTATGCAAGACTGAAGCAACACAAGATAAGTATCTTGCACAATGCAAGAAGTGACAATGCCACGCCTGGGAATAAAACCTGCCTGTTAAGCACTGTGCCTCTCCATTGCCCTTGTACAGTAGCTAGTGCAGTTTTGCATCAGACCTCAGCCTGTTTGCTCAAGGAGCTTTACTCAGTGCCCTTCCTGTATGCACTGCAGTGTTCAGTGTAAAACAAAACCACAAATGTGTAACACCGCAGATGCATGCAGTGCTCCAGTGAAAGTGGTAGGCCTCTGTGTTACATATGACTGAGTTACTCAGTCTGGGCACTATGGCCGAGGGCTCCTCACGTCTCTCCCCTGCTGACTGACAGATTTTGTCATCAGCGGGTGAGCGAGGAAAAGGAGTTGGTCGCCATGACGGAGGTGAATTATTGATGACTCTTCCAGAAACCCTCAAAGACGCTATTGTTGCTGTGCCTGCATGGCCTTACTACTCCCAAAATGAGCCCTGGAATTTTGCACTTTGTGTGACTGGAACACAGAGGGCAAATAAAGGCAGCTGGGGTGTGAGAAAGGCCTTAGATTGGTATAGTCATTGCTGAATACACCCTCTTATTTTCTCTCTGGAGCAACTCTGCAGTCAGGAAATGAAGCTCAAGCTGTGAAATGCTGAAAACAGGCTTAAATGAAATGTCAGAAGTGCCTGCTTTGCCAGTTTGACATTCTCTTGGTGTCTCCCTAAATAATTCATCCATGGTGGTAGACTTATAGGTCAGTGTTGGTGGTCATGTAATTTGTCTGGCCAGGTGTCACTGCTGTGCCAGGTGCAAGTTGCAGTATGTTAAATTGTGTTTAAGATTTCCGAGTCACGGATTGTTCTGGAGAGGTTTTCACAGGAGGGAGCAACACCAGCACCTTCTGGGAGAAGAGCACACAGTAACGCCACGCTGAGAAGTGTGTGGTTCCATTGCTCTCTCTCTCTCTCCTCATCTGTCTCTCCAGTGAAGTCAGATGCCATCGGTCTCATTCTGCTCTCTCCCTTGAAGCACCTCTCGAAGACCAAAGCACCCAGATACATCATAAAAAATGCTGTCATTCTGTCACCCATCTGCTTCCATATTACATAATTAGGCTTCAACGACAGAGAGAAAGCAGATTTTTCATTACTATTTTAGCTGCAAGTCAATGAACCTTAAATAACTTTGGTATGCTATGGGTTAGGTGTGCTTTTACTGGTTCTGTTCCATTCTGTTCTGTTCAAATCCAGTTTATCATTAATTTCCATTTTAGACTAGATCTGCCTTCTTCTTGATACTGAAATGAAATGAAAAAGATGTGGAGAGGCACACAGCCGTCACAGTGTCTGTAATTTTGACATTGATTGCCGGTCATCTGGTGATATGTAGAGGTCATTGTGTTCCCGTCATGACTCCATCACAGTCTGTTCCTGACCGGAGGACACATCCAAGATTGAGAGGGAGAAAATCAATCCATATTGTGATTTGTTTTTGGCTGCTTTACAGGGTGCTTTTAGATTTGTGCGTGTGTCTGACAATTTTAGTGCGTATGTGCATATCAGTGTTGTGCTCTTTGCCGTAGGCCTATCAGAATTCTTTTGTATTATTCTGACTTACTGTTTCTAATTGAAATATGTTCTAATCGAAATGTAGGTCAAAACATCAGTTTGGCTTTTTGATGTTCTACATTTAAGATATTTAAAATACAAAAGTTTTCACATTTAATCATCACTTGTAGAAATTATTTCTAGCAGGGGTTTTTGTGGGAGTCAGAGACCAAACTTGACACAGTAATAGACTCGCTCTGAAGTGTAGGGATAGTGACCGGTTAACATGGGCTGAATGGCCTGTACTTGTCATTACACTTTCTAATGTTCTTCTGAGACTGTTTTTTGAAAATCATTTTATACTGCACTGCTTAAGGAAGCATTTTTACAGTCACAGTGATGGTTTTTATGGGCATTATTTCAAATAATATGTAAGAAAAATATGTGGTAGTTGTATACAGTTGTCACTGAAAATGTTGTTGGTCAAGCTATGGTATGCTTATACGTGTCTATGTGTCTGTTTGTCCCAGTATATTTATGTGCTCAGTCTATATGTGCTCGGTTGTCCCAATTGAAGGATGCTCTTATTTTACCTTTAAGATGTATCTGTTTCTGAGTATTGTAAACTAGATTTACTTCTTCTGTGTGACCCACCCCAAGGTCCTTTTTATATTTTTTATATTGTTAAGATGGCATTTGGAAGGCTATGAGTGTCTCTGTTGTGTAACTGTTCTCAGGATGTCATTATGGATTGTGGAACATTTGAAATTAACGGTTGTACAGGCAGCAATAAAAATCAAAAAAGGTACTTGGAGGTAATTGCCACTGCAGGTTCTCCTTTCCACATTCATCCTTCTGTTCCATATACAGAGAAACAAACTGGTAAAGAAAATGGAGATTAAATAGAAAGTGATCACAAGCCATTCACAGGCTTATAGATTGCATTTGGTTCTTTAATCTGGGCCTACGAGTGTGTGGCGAAGTTTGAAAAAGAAAACAAGTCTTTGCTACGCTCCTATGTGCTTATGCCTGTGCATTACAGTAATTAACATCAGTTTGCACAGAGTAGACAAAGGACCTTTGAGCCTTTTTGGCTTTGAATATGGCTGGCTCTCTGGTTGTTTTGAGATGTTTCTCTTGCCTGTTCTACTGTTTATTTCCTTAACTGGTTTATTATATTTTCACTTGCTACAGAATCAGTCATGGTGCAAGTAATGGAGTGGAACCAGGAAAAGCAGCTCCATGATATGTGCCCACTGTAGACTGGAGAAAATGACAGATGAATGAAAGATGAATAACATTTGACGGCTGGAATCTAGACCAATCTTGGCCATGTCCAGGAGGTGTGTGAATTGGTCACAGGTGTGTGTCCAAGGTGCTTGAAGATTAGTCCTACCTGGTGTCTCTTTGAAAAGATCCCTCAGTGCTAGGTAAACATTTGCTTCATGTTGACAACATTGTGAAGGGCATTATTCAGTAGTGGTTTCACGACAGGATTTCAACACAGATGCAACAGTTTCAACACAAAGATCGGCTGGCACCACATCAGATGTTGTGTGATTGTTACTAAACAGGAACCCGCAGCGAATGTGAAGCCAGCGTTTGTTGAGAAGATACCATTACTTGGCTGTTAGGGAACCTGGAAGACTGGCACACAGGTTGCAGCAAGCAAATCAAAAAAGCCTGCACTTAGACTAGGAGTTTGTAGGATTCATGAACATCTTTTGGTTCTCAGTTCATCATCTGCTTCAATGTTCTAATAGTGGCCTAACAGTCATAAGGTAGTCATAAGGTAGAAAAAAACAATCAAAGGTATCCAGTATGAAGTTAAATCTTAGTATTTCTTCCAAATTCCCAGTGGACATTTCCTTCTGCTTGAATGCAAAATCCATATAGCTCAAAAACTGTACTGCTTATGTGTTTTTTTTTGTGTGGATTTATGTTTCAGTCCAGGGTGAGTTCTGATAAAACCAGGTGGGTCACACAGCGTACACAATGCTGTATTTTATTATACGCAAAGAGCTGGAGATTATACATAAATCACCCCTTTATCCAGGGGCTAAGCTGCAATGCATCTGTACTAAAATCAGGCTTACTTTTATGTATGGGCTTTAAATGACCTCTGAATGCTTGTTTTCAGACATCCTTCTGTGACATCCTGCAAAAGCACCGAGCTGTTCTTGGATGCCATGGAAAATCGGATGTCCTAGAACATGGACATCGGTGAAGCAGAGGGGAGCGCAGGACAGGGCACGCATCGAGCGCCATGTTGCGCGTATCGGAAGATCTCTGGCTTTTGTCAGATGTTCTGTTGCATGCCGTGTCGTGATAAAAAGGACCCCTGTGGTGTGCGTTTGCCCTGCTGCTTCGAATGAGGTGAATCGACCAGCGTTGGTGGTTATTTAATTCTGTCTGTTGCATCAAGCACTTCACTCCAAAAACGTTTGCAAGCCTTGTGTTTGCCATTTTTGGCGGTATTCTTGGTGCCGATACTAAATCGCGCCAATAATGTATATGGTTACTGGTGTCAGTACATTCTGTAAGTACAGTGCAGACTTGTCTGCAATCAGACGTTACAAAAGATGACGTGCAAAAGTGTTTTGATTCTGGCAGAAATCTTCATTTTTCTCATTCTTTTGTACTGACAGCTCTGCACCTCAGACTCCTGTTTGTGGCTGTCTGCAGTCATGTTGGTATAATAATAACTTGCTGACCATGACAGTCACTGTGCAGGTGTTGTAGTGTCTTGCTAGTACCCATTTGCTGGTTAATAGTGCTGCAACAGGCATGAACCTTGCTTACAGCGGAGTATATGCTGTGGCAAATAAAACTGTATAATACATACATTATGATCCATAATGATCTGCAGATGTACCTGTATGCACAACAGCGCTGACGTTCATTAAATTGAGAAAGAGAGAGGTTAAGAGGGTGTGTAAGTGAGAGAGTGAAAGTGAGAGAATGAGCTTTCTGCACACAGACAAAGCAGCAGATGTTGTGGTGTGTGCAGTGCTGCAGCAGCTGTACCGACAGAGTTTTGGCTCATTGCTGGGTTCTTAACGGGAGTCTGGAGGTGATTAAACATACGCTCTGCATTGTTGTATGTATTTTGGGGGACTGACCAGTGCCAACCTGAGAGCTCTCTTTCCTCATCAAGGTTTGGCAATGTTGGAGCGAGCACAATAATGTTGCAAGTGGTTAAACTGAAGACATTTGCACATTACACCTCTTTGTAATGCAAAACAGAAGTAAAAGTCATTATGCTATTTTGTCCTTGTGCAGTATATTACACTGGTGCTTGTTATACCTTATGCTGTGCATGTTTTACAGACGCAGCATTTCTTTGTAGTAGCAGGTGTCATGTCTAGATTAGATGTTAAGGGAGAATCCAAGGAGGCGATGCATGGGATTTCCTGAGACACAGTTTGAAGTCAGTGCTGCTGGATGCGTTTCCTAGAGCAGACTTTGAAGTTAAAAGGCCAAGAGGTCTTTTGCTTTATATTTTACTTTTATTCTCAGGCATCTGATTTGAAAATGGTTAGACTGACATGAAGACTGCAAGTACAATTGCTGTTCCAGGTGCACAAGACTGTCGTGACTTACTGGTGGTGTTGACAACAGAACACTTGGCTGACTGTGGACTGACTTTGATCGTTCGCCAAGCAATGGACTCTGGGTGCTGTCATGGTTGTGTCTTGTTCCCAGTGCTGCCAATCTTGACTCTAATAAATGAACTGAACTGAAAGAGCTGCAGTTTGAATTGCTCACAAATAGAAAGGCCTTTGCAGGAGTTGTGTCGCCACATACCACCAGAGGCTGTTTGACAGGTGACTGTAAGCCCTAGGTTTCTTTCTTCCTCTGTACTTCGGTGTAGAAGAAGTTCTGGAGCTCAACTGGTGCTAGTATTACTGGGTGCCAGTCTGAAAAGCTGGCTAATACAGTAGCCTCACACTTTTGTCCTTGTGTATACTACTGTTAGCTGCTGGATAACAGACTGACGCTGTGTCACTTGCTGGCTGGATAGCTACGTGGGAAAACACCTTGTGAGATACCACACACCTTGTGTGTCATATCTTCCTACATCATGTAGTTTGTAGATTATCAGTAGTTTGTTCTTCCTGTGTCTTTTTAATGTATTTGTAGCTAACTAGTAAGCTAGCTACTTAGTATTTGTGTTAGACCCAGTGTGAATAAATGTAAGTGATAGTTACATTCAGATGAGCTCTGTTAGTGCTTAAATTATAAAACTATGTAATAGTTTAGTCAATGTAATAGTGTAGTTAATGTAATAGTGCAGTCAATAGAACTGATGGTCATATTGATGGTCATAATGCCTGAGTGAGACCACATGCTACCTAGGCGTTGTATATGTAATACACACAACTCATTTTTGCTGTATAAACATACAGTACTAGTTCATAACTGTGAGGCGACCATTGTGATCATGAAATATCGCTCTCTTTTAATATCATATGAATTCATTTTAGTTTGAATTCTGCCTGTAAGAGGTATGTCTTCCTTTTGTCCCTTCCTGGAAACATTGTGCAGTATATCTGTGTAAGTTAGTGAATGTTGGAAAAAAGTTTCCCCTACCTATTTGCTGCCATCTGCTGCAATTAGAAATTTTGCTACACATTATAGTTGCAACTGGATTCCTGTAATGTCAGTGAAGACTTTCAATTTTTAATGAGCACATGGGTAGTCCGGAAACCTTTATCCTCAGCAGTAGCCAAGACAGCTTTTTATGTTAATCACATTAAGCATAAGCACAGCAGCAGTTAGGAGCAGTAGCTAGAGCGCTGGGCTGTGCAGCTGAGTGTCATGGGTTTGAATCCTGGGGAAGGACACAGCTGTTGTACACTAGAGCACTTTACCTTTATTATTTCAGTAAAAATCCAGCTGTAGAAATGGGTCAGAGACCATATCAGTGATAAACTTATAAGCAGGGATGAGGGATGGGTGCATCTGCTAAACAAACAGGCCTAAACAATGTAATGTAATGGAAAATAGGAGGGGTTTTAAACTAGATGGTCTGCTGTAACCCAGCGCAACGAGGGCTGGATTTGGATCAGTCAGTAGGCCCAAAATAGAAGGAGTTGATGATCAATTTATCCTGTGATGCTCCCCAACAATTTAAAACCTCTCACTACACAATGGGACAAGACAGCCTAAAGACACTGCTGCACCCTGCTGTGGCTGTTTCTGCTGTTTTCTGTCTCATCAGGGGACGAAACACAACTGAATGCATTCATGCACAAATTTATTTTCCAATTTGTAACCGTGCACCTGGTTTGTTGTGATTTCTAATCATTACAATGGTCAGTAACATTTTTCCCCCTCTTCACGTCGTCTTATGTGGGATTATTACTTATTAGGCCTGTAAAATTCCATACTGAAACTTGGGTGTCTCAATCTGTAGATGAGATGAAGAAGAGACTGTAGAGTACACTACATAAACGAGCTCCAGCACTGTCAAAGATGTAAGAATGTTCTCAGGATCCCTTGTTTCATTGAATGTATTGTTGTTTTCCTTCCATCCTGTCAGTTTCATATTATGACTAAGTTAATACAAGATACAGATAGAGGAATGTCACAGAGAGGAGATGGACTGTTTGTTTAGGGTTCATCAGAACATTGGAAAGCCATCCAAATAGCCCATAATTTTTCTGCTTTAAGGAGATGGCAAAATGTCTGCATTAGTAGGCAGTCTCAGGGACTGTGAAAGCATAGATCTCCTTATGACCTGTGTGTCTGTAACATACCGTGATCTCATGCCCTGACCACATGCATGGAAATGGATGTTTCACTATAGTTTAGTTCGAGAAGAAATACTGCATTAATTATCTAGTAACTCTCAGAAGCAGGTTTCAGATTTGACATGAACAAAAATCACTGGCTGCCTGAGCTTTTCCTCTTCATGGTCATTACACCATTATCTAATCATTGGCAGCAGAAAAAAAATATGTTCATGCCCATATCCATTCGAAATTGGGCTGTCAAAACAGATGTGGCATTAAGAAGAGTGATGAAGAACAGTTTGTTTGGGAAATGATAGAGCCCTGTTCAGACGTAGAAAACCCCTCCCTTGCCTGAAGAGGTAAAGAGGTCCTCCTATCAAGAAGCACAATGAAAGGGGAGGGGGATTGCGCCCCCCCCACCCCAGAACATCCCCAAAGGTGTCAACTAAGGACAAGAACCAAGGCCATGTCTCACCCTCAGACGAACGGCAGTTTTCTCCAGATAATGAGGATTATCCCCAGTCATGCATTTGGGATTTAGCAAGAGCTTTTGCAATTTCTTTGAAAGACTCCTTATTTTGCTTGGTGACGTAAGCTTGTTATGGTTATCAATTGTCTGGTGTGTTAATAAATTGTTTAAGAAGCATATTCTTCTAATTTGGAGTAATGTATGTGGAGCTGTGTGAGAGACTCTGGTTTGTTTCTGTTACGGGTGGAAAGTGAGGTGTGGGTTTATACCTAGTAATGTATCAGATTTCTGCGCACCCAGATAACGTAGAATGCTCCAGGGCGATGACGTGAGTATTTCAGTAAATCACTCAGTTCAGTGCATGGGATGTTGGCTGGGTGTAGGCCAGGCCTCAGCGTGATCCATACATCCATGACGGGCATGACTGTGACACAGTCTTCTTGTCCCAAGTAAATAATTTACTTTTGCCAATGAACAGAAATCATGTTTACTAAAGAGTCAGGCATATCTTTGATTGAAATGAGACCTTCCATCTACACAAGTCAATCTACAGTAGAAGTGAGTCTGTTTTTTTTTTTTTGAAATATTACGCTGAGCGTGTGAAAGTGGTTAAGGTAGAGTTGTATGTAGAAAACAAAACAAACAAACGAAAAAAAAAAGAAAAACAAAATTGCAGGGACTGTATGTCATATAAATCAAACTAAATACAGGATCTGGCTTCAAGAAAAGATTCTTCAGGAAGAATATTTTTTGAAATATGTGTTTATTTTGACAGAAAACACCCTGTGTTTGTTTTTTGTTAGGCTCCTATATACTGAAGGGTATAATACATATATTGCATTATATTTATGTGTTGTCTTCAGTGTGTCTCATCACACTACACTGAAGCGGTTGCCAGAGTGCTTGAGGGAAGATCAGATCCTTCATTGGTCTGTTTATTTCTTGTCAATCATCTTGAAATTCTAAAAAATATGAGAAGCGAATGACAGTTCTGTCCTGGAGATATAACAGAAGTAGCATGAGCTTCCTTTGATCTTCTCTTAGGTCACCAAGACAGGAGTTACGGGCAGGCATTGTTTATTTTGTGTGGATTAACATTTTCTTCTCTGATTCACTGAATGTTTTGGCTATGTTAGGAATGTATTTGCGCAACAGTTAGGATCCTAATAGACACACTAGAGCAGAAGTTTGATGCCACAGAGGTCATTGAACGGATCATTGGGTCAGTGCTAATTGGATGAATGCATATCCTTTAATATGTGCGTTCAAACTATTTTCTGTGTTCAACTTGCAGCCCACTGCTCTGTCAGACTATTTGTAATGGCGATCATCAAGTCTGTCTGTAGTTTTGTGGCTGGCTATTTCACCACCTCAGGCTGAAGTGGACTGTTTCTTCTCTCTGTTCTCATTCAGCCAGAGGACTAGATGAATGATGACTTAGAGCCCTCGGAGGGGGATGGAGAAATCATCCAGCCAGTTAAACCCTTCTCTTGGTCTTAAATAACTACAGAGCAACATTTCCCCATCACAATCAGTGGTCACTCATGGGGGACAAAGGGCTGTTCTTTCCGCTTTCTTGTGATTTGTAGCCTTCAACAGAAGGATAGGTCAGACTGGCGTTTATCTGTTCTAACAGCACGGGTAGGTCAATGTGCCCTTGCATTTACAGGGTGTGGTGCAAAGTGATGTAAGGAACTAGAATCTTCCCTGTAGGTTAGCCAGCTGGACAGTCTGGTTAGACACTGGTGCTTGATCAGAACTGTTCCAGAACATCTCCAGCTGTAAATTCATAATACATCAAATGAAATGATGTTTGTGACCTTGTCTGCTCAGCCACTGTCTCCCTACAATGCACTGTGAGGTTTGTGACAGTTTATTTATTTTTGGCGGGGGGGCTTTTAATTAGCAATTTAGTTTTGCTTAGTTCAGTACTGATCTGTATTTAACATATTTTGACAGTTAATCTCACATAAATCCTGTGTGAAAGAAATGAGTGTTTGGAACTGCATATTTATAGAAATTAAAACAATGCATGTAAACAGGGCTTATTAAGTGACCTTACGTTTGCAGAAGCTGTTTCAGTACAGCTGAATTAGTTATAGACCCTGAAGCAGTTATTTGACCAGCTAAAGTAATGGTGTTTGGTTACTAATTTGTATAATTCACACAAAGAACAGAGACAAGAGGAATTAATACATTTATATCTCCCTGTTAGCATAGACACCTATTGGACAACCCTTTTCTTTCACAAGGGATCAACAGCCAATACCTGTCAAGTGAGGTAAAACCCGAATCTGGATGTTGTAAATGGCTCAATCGAACCCAATTAATTAAGCGATCAGTAGTTCAGTTTGGCTCCGTAGCCGAAAAACAGCTCACAGTTTTCCCCTGGGAACAAGGTTGGAAAATGCGGTGCTAAACAAGTAAATAATGCTGGAGTTTTTTTTCCACTGATGGGGTTATTCAATACAGGACTAACATGGTATTGTCTGTAATCCATTTAGAGACACATATTTGGTGACTGAATACATCCTGTTTTTTGATTTTAGTGACTTGCAGATTAGTAGTACCACTGCCTCCAGGGGTGTGTTGCTGGATTCACGCCCAGATTCAATCTAACTGCAGCGTGCTTTGTCCTTAGCTTTGAGCCACGGACTCAACAGTACTTCCGTTTTTGCAGTATTTAACTCAATGGGCTGGTAATCCCGTTGAGCTGTCCGTCTGCAACAGGGTGCTGAGATTACTCCCTTTTGACTGTGAGTGGAACTGAGGTCTGGCAGCGGTGTATTCCGCTGGTCTTTAATGCAAGAGAGGCCCTTTTAGACATTGTGTGGCACGGGAGAGGCGCTGTGAGGAATGGGTGATTCCGCTCCTGTCAGGGTGATTTATAGTGTCCAGATCCTGGGCTGCATATATGGGAGGGATGCTGCAGGAACACCCTGAGAGGGGGAAGAGCGAGGAGACGAACAACCTGATCAAGGTCAAATATTTTCACCGCTCGCGCAGCTGCTGGGGTTACACGTGCAGCTGTCATTTGAGGTTTTCCACGGCTTGACGGGCATGAACCCATGCAATCGAACAGCACAAGAGCAAGGCTTGATCCATACAGGAGCAGCGGAGTATCCCAGTGTTGGGTATTGTGTGTCATGGCTTGTGGTGTTTAGTACCGGTTAGAGTACTGGACATGAGATCAAAGGATTGTGGGTTAGGATCTCAGTTCTGAAAAATCAAACAAAATAGTTTATTTAAGATATTGCCCTCAGTATTTACTTTGCTCAGACGTGCTTTATTAATATTTGCTTTTATTCACTCCACTTGCATTCACTATGCACAGTACTTATAAACAAACTTCACAGACTAACATGTTGTTTAAAAAATCTTCATCCTGTATTTCATTATTTAAAATCCAGCCTGTAGCCATGCTGAATATTTGCCGAAACAGTTCTCTTGGGCCTTAGCATAGTGGTAAGGAGCAGGACTCATAACTGAAAGGTTTCCGGTTTAATTCCTTGCTGGGGCATTACAGTTGTACATTTGGTCAAGGTACTTAACCCAGAATGGCCTCAGTAAATATCCACCCGTATAATTGGTGACATGTAAAAAAATTTACCTATGTAAGTCACTCTGGATAAGACCATTTGCTAAATGCCAATAATATAATATAAATATTACCAGCTAAATCAGGGTCACATGTTTTGCCTGTGTATGTCCATTGCAAATTGTAAGCAATTTCTCATGCACCAAAAACTTGAACATTTGTATTTTCCAAACTGTACTATATATAGTACATTCATGGTTTGGCTTTAGGGTAGCTCAAGGCAAGAAGACATGTCAATGTTCTAAATAAAGATGAATTTATGAAAATATAGGCCATAAATGGATAAACTTTTGTACATTCATGCATGGAAATAACTTCAGACAAAGTGATTTGACTGCTTCACCATAAAAGCCTCACAAAGGTTTTTTTTTTTGCAAATATTAAAAAAATTCAATCAAACATGGATATTTTGGTCAAGGTGGGATGTTAGGGGATGTTAAGTAATTTAATAAATAACAAAACACAAAAGAGCATGTCAGTTGGAATATTGTGTAGACATTGTGCTAACCTGAGCCAGACATTGAATGTCACCTCACTGTATTTTGTAGGCTGAGAAAAAGTATATCAACCAGAGATTAGAATGAATTTGAACTGAATGAAAGCAAGCATGATTGTGCATTATGAAAGCAAGCATGATTGTGCATTAACCTATATATTCAGTAAAACTCAGTGGCAGCTTTCAGCTCCTTACAGCTGTCTTGTTTTCATTAAGTCATTCCTGACTTAATGATTTAATGCTGAGAATTTTGCGGAAAACCAAAGTGTTCTACACATAGACCCACATGGTTGGCATTTAATGCAGGGGATGAACTTTCACTAAATTTTCAGGAAAGAGGCGAAGATTCAGTTGATCCCTTTAAGAGAAAAAGGACTGGAGAGAAGGGGTGGGTGGGGGTGGTGGTATAGGCAATGCATCCTGCCTCAAAAAGCACATGACCTAAATTGTGATGTGTAACTGTATTATTATTATTTATTATTTATACATATTTATACATATTCTGAGAAGGTGACATGTTTTAATTCAAGGATAATGGGTCTTCATCCATAACTTAACAGCAGACATATTTTGTACTTGAGAATAAACCCCAGGGGAAGAGTTTAGTTGGACATGCAACTGTACCATGTCAGTGTCCCTTATTAAGGTGATTTATAAATGCTTGGTCCAGATAAACTGTGTAGTGTGTTCTTTTTGGAACCACCTTACAGTAGGTGCCTTTGAAATTATGCAAGTTTTCCAATTACAGGCTTTGGTATGTCATTCTGTTTGGATTTTTTTTCTCTGGCAGCATGCCATAATTTTCTTTCCTCTTAAGTAGAGGCATTAAGGCCATATGCATATGCACATGCACAGTGCCCCTGGGTTACAAGAGGTATTGTGGATATCTGAAAGTAAGTAAACCCAAGTGACATTAAAACAAGACGGTGTTACTCATAAGCCCTTTTGAAGTGCACCCTCAATATTCCAGTCTTGTGTCACTTATAGTAGGAAGTACTTTATCTCATGGCTGTTATTTTTGAAGGGTTTGTTTTGGCTTTAACCTCCATGCGCAGAATAGTAAATTATTCATCTTGCATACATTGATATTAATCCCCTTAGTGGACATAAATAGATATTCAAATGGGACCTCAGCATCACAAATACTGCTCTAATTTTGCTTCGTATTCTCTGTCTCATACCATATGTTATCTTGAAAAGTGAGAGACATACATAGTGAACAGGAAAAATATGCCTTTTCCCCCGTTTGCCACCTTCAGCTCCATTACAGATTTTCAAATCTGTCTATAACATTGTATATAGGTTTTGCTTTCCTGTGTTTTGCAGTTTTAACCCACTTGTAGCTGGTTTCCTAGGCATCTAGTAAGAATGCAAAAAGACACCAATGTGAATTAAATAAAAACTAAATTTCTGTCTCCTTCTACCAGGTATGAAATGATCTCTGTCTGGCTGGACATGTTCGAGGTGTGCTTAATAATTTTTGCAAGAGATAGACTATGTACTTTTCCTTATGCCAGGCTACTTCCTTCTTCGTTGGTTCCATAACCGTGCCTGTTACTTCCAAATATAGTGTAAACGTGCCTCGGCCTCCTTGTATACCAGGTAGCCAACTACACCTGCAGCTAACTGCTTTCACCTCAACCTCACCTACAGCCTGCCATACAAGAAAGCCTTATAACCAGCGACACTTACAGGTGCCCTGGGGTGTGTCTGAATGGAAACCGGCCCATAAAATCAAAAGACAATATTTTTTGGTATGTCACATAGCTGCAACATGCCATCAGTAGTTAGAAGACAGTTTCGGTCCACTTACCTGACTATGTAACCTACACCATTATATAACATACATTAGCTTTGGCCAGATTGTATATGTGGAACATATGGTGCACAAAAAATTGGCTTTTTAGAACAGTCATTTTTAGAAAAATGTTCTTTGCAAGGAAATTCTACATGACCATTTAGCCTAATGAATCTTCCCAAAAAGATAGGGAAGTTTACATTTACCTTTACATTTATTTATTTGGCAGACTGGAAGTCTGCCAAATAAAGACTTCCAAAGTTTAAAGAGACTTTGGAAGTCTCTTTAAACATTTTTGCTTTGTTCCAAAGAAGTATGCACCCAGCCCTATGATTCTTTTTTTACAGAGTATGCAGTGTAGGATGTCACTTTTGGAAATTCATCCTGGATAAGGCCATTTTCAAAACACATACTGTGGATAGTCAAATATTATAATGTTATCAAGCAGCTTTATGCTCTTAAATGCAATTGTATTATCATCTATTACGTATTTCTATACATAGATCTATACTGTACAGAAATATCTAAAATTTTGTGATTGCCTAAATGAAATACTAGTATGTAGTGCCTCTTAATTATATGGCCATTATGAAAATCTTGCCTGATGTACATTATTTTTCAGAACTGAATTGCAAGAGTATGTCTGGCTCATTTGTATGATAGCACAGATGCTTTGTTGTCTGCAATGATAAATTGCTTTATCATTTCTTGGGAACAATTACAACATCAAGCAGGAGCAACTTCAGGTTGATAGCAGAGTAGTAGAACAGAACCTCCTGCTTTCTCACAGAGTAATCAATCATTTATTAGTTGTTTTTTTCTCTCTGAAGTTTTTTTTTTTACATTTCCACATGTCCTACCTTTAAACTGTTTGCTCTGTCTGTCTAGACTGTTATATGGGAGAACGCTGGGATATTTAAGCTTAACAACCGTTTTTCTGTAAACAAAGGAAGGCTTGACTTCCTCATGCAGATCTGTGGCAATGATGACAGGAAATGGATTTGGCTGAAGTAAGCTCAGTGTTGTGGTCAAAGATCTTGTTCAAAAGTTTGAAACTGATGTAGTGTGATATAATCCACAGAAATTCTAGCTGTTCAGAGTGGTAGCCATTAATGTTAAGAGAACATGGTTGGCCATTTCCTGTCATCCTTCTCTCCTGGCTGTGTGGTTGCCTGTGCATTTTTGAGTTCTTTTATACGTAATAGCAGAGGATGAATCCAAGGCCAAGGTGCTCTGGTCCCATGGAGCCATTCAGGCTGTGGTGTGGGCCTATTGTCCTCGCCATTTCCTACAGGAACTCCTTTTTATTCTGAGAGGCTACACAAAAGGCTGAGTTTTTTTACTCTGGCGCCGACAGTGCTTTGTGAAAAGGAAAGAGTTTCCTTGACTATTTTTTTTCCTGTTTTGAAAGTTGTGGAAAGGCAAGATTAGCTATGATGTTCCATGTTTTGACCACAGCCCTGTTTGCTCTCTCAGGGCTTGCAGAAGCTAACTGCTCCGTTCATGTTTCCACATTTGTGTAAACCACATTCCACGTTTCCACATAATGCAGTAACACATTTTTAGTTTGCTCTTTTCACATTGACTGCATAAAGTGTAGTGTGCTTTAAGAAGTTAGCATTCAAGAAGACATAACTATAATTTTGTATGTGTTGTGCCAGCAACGCAGAAGAGTTTCCCCATAATCAAGGTCAACTACTGGGGAGCATACACTTGTTTGACATTACTGAATGAAAACCCTTTTGAAATGCAATTATTTAATATAAAAATACAGTAGCTTCTAACCAGGAAAAGTAGAGTGAATAATAGATAAAAAAATGCTTTCCAGGCTTCACAAGCTAAAATCTATACCAACTGACAGCCAGAAGATCCTCTCATCCCTCCCATTAGAGACTATTTAGTTCACTTACATCAAATAAAGTACCTTGTCTGAACTGATGGGTCACTGGTTATTTGGTGTTATCGTTTTTAAGGGGTTCAGTTCCACTTGTTTTTACAGGGAACATGCACAGTGAAGATGTGGGGAGGCATGTAGTTGTGACCTGCTCAAAGAAAGCAGAAGTTACCTCTGAGCTATTCTTTTTTATTTATGTAGTGAGTCATGATGTAGTCCAGGCTAACAGGAACTTTCACCAGTTGAGACAAGGCAATACAAATGCTTTTGAGCAATAAAGGCAATTTCTCTTTTCTTCCTTTTTTCCATAGTTGGTTTTTCCATGGTTAGCTAACAGAACTGCAACATTTTTAAATGTCATGATGTTATTCAAGTACATTGTCATAATATTTGCTACAGTATACATCATTTCTGACATAGTGAGCTGGACTTTTATTGTTAACGAATAACCAAATCATTAAGATTTCAAATCAGTTTACATAACTAACCATACATACACAGAATGTAATATCTTTTAAGCAGGAGTGGTTTTAACAACTAAAACATGGTCTCCAAAACTCTTACAGAAGAGTCAGATTCAGTTAAAATGGAGTTTTCCATGGTCTTTGCCTACAGTGGACCAAAAATACATAGAATTTTTCAACACTTAATATTTTGAATGCAGGACACACAGACCTGTGTCACATGGCAGGTCTGATAGTAGCAGATAATTGGTTGTCTGGCAGGGGATTGAAGGTGATTGGCTTTGTGGTGATAGAAGCAGCCGTGCAGTTTGTGTCAAGGTTGATACCCCCCTGCTTGAGTGAAAATGATGAGTATAATCAGGTGCAAGATTGAGGGAACAGGGATGTGCAGTAAATGTCACAGACGTGGCCTGCAGAGAGGACTAGACATGTGTAGCAATAGGCCCACGTACCGGAGGGCTGTTTCACAAGGGTTTGGCCATACTGCGCTGTGACAGGCAGCTTTATTCAAGCACAGCAATCAGTTGCTGAGCAGGTGTTCGGATACAGTTCCTGCAAATAATTTTCTCTTTTTGGGAGCGAAAAGGGGAGTGAAAAACCAGAGGCAAGAGCCACACTGGTTAAAGGAGCATTTGAATGTTTCACACAGCTTGCTTATCAGACCCTTCCATCAGTTCCACCCTCAGTCTCAAGTCTCTGTCTCTTCCTTTAGATTTCAATACTTCAATCTTATGTATAAGATTAAGTTATTATAGCCCATCAGCACAGAAAACTCTATATTATTAAACTTGAAAATATAGAATTGGAATAATGGAATAATGCACTGCCCTTCCCTTTAATGTCTTACTACTGGACAATGATTAACATTAATTGCATTTTAAAAATATTTGCTTATGACTTATGTTTGGCATGTGTATTTTCAGATATTATCCTCTTGAACATTTTAATAGGCAGAGTATATGTAACATCACTTGTTGTTGTTTAGTCTCTGTAGACTTTGCCAGTGTCAATGTTTTGTCTCTGGACTCGCCGGTGGAATGTGGGATGCTCATACTGGCTTTTTTTCTGTAGATCTGTGGATGGTTTGCAAAAGCAAGTGCTTGTAAATGCGGTGATGCTGTGTCTACACACTTTGTTTACAGTGCAAATCAGAAAGAAAGTCATATCATTCACTCACTGAGATCAGAGCTGGAATAAGAAGCCTAGTGTTAACAGTGCTAATTGGCAAGAATTAAAAACTTTGGTTTCATATGCATATCTATAATATCTGAGGTGATATTCGTAGATAACACTGTGTATGTTCTGACTCTGACTTGTGGAATAGCCCCATGCCATGAATATTCTATGGTGGATGATCTTACAGAAAATCTGGAATGGTGTGGTTGTCTCTAGGTAAATTGGGAAACTATAAGATAGTCCCATTATTTTTATTGTGAGAATATCTGAGATTGTAAGATGCTCCTGGTTACAGATTTAGCAATTTTAATGTAGATGCTCATCTAGTTTTAATAATTTCTAACAAGTGAAGAAAGGTGATGTTCATGTTTGTTTTTATACATCATGTCTCCTCTTGTAGAATATGACAACATGAGAACACTGAAATATTGAATGACAACTTGAAAAACATCATACACATTGAATCTGTTTTTGTTTTCATGCCATTATCAGTATATTGTCTTGCTTCCATTCAAGAGAGCATACCGTGAGCAGTGGGTCTCATTGAATATTGCAGGTAAAACAAATGTTGCTGTCTGTGCCAAGTTACACTCACTCGGTTATACCCAATGTTTAGCTTGACTGAGTTACTTTACAAAATTTGCCTTGCTTCTGTGGCTGTGCAGACTGAAATGGGAGGTGAAATTTCACAAAACACAGGCTCAGGCTCAGTATAGTATCACTGTTTATCACATATTAGTGCGTACACACACTTATATTTCATTTTTCACGTTCACTGAGAGTATTTTTATTTGTTGTCATAAAATACAATTTGTGGTGTGTTGTGGGACTTATGTCAGATGTTCAGTTAACTTCAACGATTTGTAAATCACAAAAAAGCACATCAGAATATATCACACATGGGTGAAATGAGATTTTTTATATATGTATATGATGTAGAAGTGGGTCACCCCCCTAAAATCTGCAACCCTCTGATTCCAAGGCCTAAGGCTTTACCACCGCTCCACACTGCCCAGCACTAATTATTGCACTTCCTATGCGTGCTTCCTGTCATTGATCTGAGGGTGACATTGCCCAGGGCTCTACTCCCCACCCCCACCCAGACTCAAGTCAAGAGCTCAACTGCAGCCACTTCATGGAAACAGCTTAATTGTTTTCCTAATTGAGACAATTTAGTTTGATTTCCATTCTTTTTGGGCCCAGAGTCACAAAAAACAGAAAGGAAACCTCAATTTCTGCCTTGGGCAATCTGTACAGGTTCCCTAGCAGCAACAACATAGCTTGATCTGTAGAGTTCCAATCTGTGAGGCTTAAAGTCTTGCTTTATATTGTGTCATTTTTTGATCATTCTGCTCCAAGCTCTATGCTGTGCGTCTGTACAATTTGTTTTCTTTTATGGTAAGAAGCTTATTTTTAATTTGTATTCAGAGTTTGTTACAAAGGCTCTCATCAGATTACCTTTTGCTGTTTTGTCACGTGAATTAATCTGATTAATTAGATCAGTATGTAATCATCATATTTCAATTGTCTTCAGAGGAAAGCTTACAAAAGGGAAAAAAATACTTTCTTGTAGAGACCAGCCCTTTCATCCTCTCAGTCTGTCCACTCAGTGAAAATGAGTTCATGTTCACCTTTTTTGAAGTGATTATGAGTCTCTTATGCACAGGGGAGATCTGTCAAGAGACTCATGTAGAGTTAAAGCTGAAATGGCCCAGTGCAGGTACATAGTTTGATTGAATGCCCCTCCTCACTGTATCTTTATTATTTCATGGAGGTTTTTAGTCTTCAGAATGTTTTTCACATCTAAATCTCAACCCCCTTCTAAACAGACCTTTAGCACCTTATAGTAACTGACAGAGGAAATAACCTTATTAGCTTCCATGACAGCTGCTCTTGACTTTGTGATTACTTCAACCACCACTTCAGATTTTACTTCTTTATTGAAATTGAGGTCAAAAATCACAAATGTGATGATCACATACTGTGGTATGGAACGCTATGTGTGTCTGATTTAGTCATTCAGTTTAGCATGTGGCTTTTGCTTATATCAAGGAAAAGAAATGTACAATTTCAGTTTTTGTAACCATCAGGTGCAGCTTAGATAAAATTAATTAATAAGGGATGAGACATACTGTAATGTATACTACTGTAAATGTGAGTGCACAGTAATACAGCACACATCGCATACACATTATGTGTAACATTAATAATTGCAATGATAGCCAAAACATAGCAGTTGATTGGCTCAGGTTCTGATTTTGGTTTTTCCTCTCCTTTTTTCCTTTAGGATGGCTCGAGGCAGCGCAGAGAAAGGAAGAAGACAGTCTCCTTCAGCAGCATGCCCACGGAGAAGAAAATCAGCAGTGCTAGTGACTGCATCAACGCCATGGTGGAAGGTTCTGAGCTGCGCAAGGTCCGCTCCAACTCCCGCATCTACCACCGCTACTTCCTGCTGGATGCCGACATGCAGTCATTGCGGTGGGAACCCTCTAAGAAGGAGTCTGAGAAAGCCAAAATTGACGTCAAGTCCATTAAGGAGGTGCGGACAGGAAAGAACACTGACATTTTCCGAACAAATGGAATTTACGATCAAATATCAGAGGATTGCGCATTCTCGATTATATATGGGGACAACTATGAGTCCCTGGATTTGGTGACAAACTCTGCAGACGTGGCAAACATTTGGGTAACAGGGCTCAGATACCTGATATCATATGGGAAACACACTCTGAACATGATTCAGAGCAGCCAGGACAACCTTCGGACTTCCTGGCTGTCAGAGCTCTTTGCTGTGGCTGAAGCCAAAGGCAACAACAAGATAAGTTTGTGCACTGCTGTGCAGCTAATTAAAGACTTAAATCCTGGTCTGAAAAATGTAAAAATAGAGCTAAAATTCAAAGAATTTCACAAAAGTAAAGGTAAGGCAGGTAGCGAAGTAACTACAGAGGAATTTATTGAAGTTTTTCATGATCTTTGCACCAGACCAGAAATTTACTTCCTGTTGGTCCAATTCTCCAGCAACAAGGAGTTTTTGGACACCAAGGACCTCATGATGTTCCTGGAGGCAGAGCAAGGCATGGCCCAGGTAAGTGAAGACACCAGTTTAGAGGTCATCCGGAAATATGAGCCTTCCAAAGAAGGACAGCTCAAGGGCTGGCTCTCCCTTGATGGCTTCACCAATTATCTCATGTCGCCCGAGTGCCACATATTTGACCCTGAACAGAAGGCAGTATGTCAGGACATGAACCAGCCCTTGTCCCACTATTACATCAATGCCTCCCACAACACATACCTGATTGAGGATCAGTTCCGGGGACCGTCTGACATCACAGGGTATATCCGTGCACTCAAGATGGGCTGCAGGAGCGTGGAGCTGGATGTGTGGGACGGGCCAGACAATGAGCCGGTCATCTACACAGGTCACACAATGACATCACAGATCGTCTTCCGCAGTGTCATTGACATTATCAACAAGTTTGCCTTTGTTGCATCCGAGTTCCCCCTCATCCTTTGTTTGGAAAACCACTGTTCGTTAAAGCAGCAGACGGTCATGTTCCAACACCTGAAAAAGATCCTGGGGGATAAACTTCACACTGATCCCCCCAAAATGGATGAGAGCTACCTCCCCTCACCTTCTGAACTGAAGGGAAAGATCCTGCTGAAGGGTAAGAAGCTGAGCCCCAGCTGCACAGGTGCAGAAGGTGATGTGACTGACGAGGATGAGGGGGCCGAGATGTCTCAGAGGATGAACAGTGAACCCGGGGAGCCACCGAATACTGCCCCACCCAAAAGGTTTCAACTGTCTAAGGATCTCTCTGATCTGGTGACACTGTGTAAATCCATTGGATTCAAAGACTTCCAGGCAGCATTTCAGAGCCAGAAGTACTGGGAGTTCTGTTCCTTCAATGAGGTGTTTGCCAGCCGGTGTGCCACGGAATACCCAGGTGACTTTGTCAACTTTAATAAGAAGTTTCTGGCCCGGGTTTACCCGAGCCCCATGCGAATTGACTCTAGCAACATGAACCCTCAGGACTTTTGGAAGTGTGGCTGCCAGATCGTGGCTATGAATTTCCAGACCCCAGGCCTAATGATGGACCTTAACATCGGTTGGTTTCGTCAGAATGGGAACTGTGGTTATGTTCTGCGTCCGGCTATCATGAGGGAAGAAGTTTCATATTTCAGTGCCAACACCAAAGACACCGTTCCAGGTGTGTCCCCGCAGCTATTGCACATTAAGATCATCAGCGGACAGAACTTCCCCAAACCCAAGGGTTCAAGTGCCAAGGGTGATGTTGTCGACCCATATGTCTATGTGGAGATTCACGGCATTCCAGCCGATTGTGCTGAGCAAAGAACTAAAACTGTCAATCAGAATGGAGACAACCCCATTTTCGATGAGAGCTTTGAGTTTCAGATCAACCTGCCGGAATTGGCCATGGTGCGCTTTGTTGTGCTGGATGATGACTACATTGGGGATGAGTTTATCGGGCAATACACCATCCCCTTTGAGTGCCTCCAGCCCGGCTACCGGCACATCCCGCTACAGTCACTGACAGGGGAGGTCCTGCCTCACGCCTGGCTGTTTGCCCATGTCGCTATAACCAACCGACGGGGAGGGGGCAAGCCCCATAAGCGCGGGCTCTCTGTGCGCAAA
The DNA here is from genome assembly GCA_019176425.1 of Megalops atlanticus. Taxonomy (NCBI): domain Eukaryota; kingdom Metazoa; phylum Chordata; class Actinopteri; order Elopiformes; family Megalopidae; genus Megalops; species Megalops atlanticus. Next base: position 16,777,362 of record CM032884.1, on the reverse strand, counting down.
GGCAAGCGGAGCCGGGAATACGCGACCATGCGGGTGCTGCTCATCAAGGCTGTGGACGAGGTTTTCAAGGCTGCTGTGCAGCCGCTGAGGGAAGCAACGGATCTTCGAGAGAACATGCAGGTAAGGATCTGGATGCCAGCTGTCCATTTTCCAAATTCCTAAATAACATGCCTTTGTTTGTTTTCATGCGTCTGTTAGTTGTTTTAGTGTTTTGAATTTGTTTGACGGACTGTGCGTTCCCTTTTGGGATTTTAACGTTTGACCGTCAGAACAAAAGTTCAGAGACCTTTTCCTGCACACACACTTCAAGCTTTCTGTTGCTATGCAGTGCTGTTGGCAACCATTGACAGGCACATCATCAGAAAGCCTTGCGGTATGCACCTGCTGCCTTTAATTAATTTACATTTCAAAAAGAACCTGTTCATTCCTTTCATTCCTCATTTTCTGTTTTTGGAAAAGTACATGTTTTATCTGGGGATGACTTAAAGATACAAATGTGGTCAAAACTTTGACTTGGTTTTCAGAGATATATCAAGGTTAGGGATGTTCTTTAATCCCAAAACTGTCTGGTAGTGTTGTGTAAGATTATAGGCAAATTCCTGATGACTTCAAAGCTCTCTGACAGAGTCTTAGGATCAGTAGTTAAGCACTGAGAATCCAACCATCCAGAATTTTTACATGCAGGTATAAGCTTATCATCATACCTCTTTTAATATTCTAAATGGAAAACATGTTCTATTGTAAGGTTTGAGGTGTCTCTTGGTTTATGGCAGTAATAAGCCTAAAAGCAGATTATGCTGTCTAAGGGATGGAGGTCCCTTAGGAGAAGTCTTAGGACACTGGAAAAGCAGACCGAAGTGTCATTCATTTAGCAGAAGAATGCAGTCATAATAACCTGCCTCTCTAATTATTGAACAGTTGATAGAGGTGGCCCCTGATTTCACAATGATGTGTCTCAGGAAACCCTATCATAAATGATTGGCAGGAAAATTTTTTTCTCGTGACATCGCTCTACTGGTATAATTGCATCATTCTCTTCCACAAAGTGATCACCCTGGGTTTTATCTCTCTTAAGTGTGGTATGGCAATTTCTTCAAGGTCTTCAATGACCCACTTTATGTATTGTTTTGTTTGTGTGGAGTTGAACACATCAAGTTTTTCCATGGTAACACACCACCAGCCCAGAAACTCACCTTGGAAACTAGCTTGTCATTTTTTTTCTTCTATACATTGTTTATGAACTTGACAGTTTCTCTCCATATTTCTCTCCAACATTGATCTTTCAATCTTCATTCTTTTTTCTTAAACTTTGCCCTTAAAATCAAAGTTGACCTTATCGTACTGCATATGGCTGATGGAGTCGGATGCTGGAAAAGCATAAGCATTAATTTTAAACCACAAAACGATTAGGCTATTAACATCCAAGCTGCCTTTTTGACAGATTCTTCATTTTTAAATTACTCATTGAGGTCATGCATGCTGATTAATTCTGCCGGTGGTGTTCCAGAACCCAGTTTGCCTGGTGAATCTGTCTGTTTGAAATTCATCGGGGAACAGGTGTTGTACTCTGACATTAGAACCATTTTATTTCAAAATAGTCCATATTTCAGATATTTCAAATCTGTGTTGTGTGAAAATAGCCTGGTTGTCTGACAATTACCTATTGAAACATTAACATTTGTGTCTGGTGTATTGTTATGACAGTGCTCACTCCGAATGGAAAAAATCGCAAAATGGTAACAAGCATGCTTTTGTGGCATGATTCACAGTGCAATGCTAAATGCACAGTAGCTGCTTTATAGAGTATAAATAATACTCTCACTATGAATATTTGAGCTACAGAGTGTAATGTAGGCCTACATAGTGTATCTGTTTGCTACTTTATTCCAAAGACCAAGACAGACCTACAATAAACCAATGAATTTCCATGTTTAGCAACTTACACGGACATGGAAATTCTTTCTGTATATCACATAGTTTATTGGAAAATTATTAGAAAATATATTTGCGTTGGCTGTCTTATGTAATTCTGTTTACATGATATAGCCTATCATTTGTGAATACACTTGCCAGGATTAGACACGTATTGGGAATTGTCCATGGAGTAACATTACATTACATTAATCTAGCAGACGGTCTTATCCAGAGCGAATTCCAGCACGAGAGAACAGACGTGTGTCCATTCAAGTTGAATGAGCAACAGTGTCACGCCAGGCTAACAACACTGCCAGACCAGTGAGTGTGAGCATAACATTTTTCAGCACTACCACAAGTTAACTTGTGCAACCTGACTAGACAAGGGAAGCCAAGTATACTACCAAACATCAGTCACTAGATCACAGAATCTAAAACACATCGCGATACTACACATGATGTGGTAGGGGGTTGAGATTGAGGTGGAACCAAGATGCAGTCTGAAGAGGTGGGTCTTCAGTCTCTGTCAGAAGACAACCAGTGATTCTGCTGTTCTGACCCCCATGGGGACTTCAATGTCAGTAATCCAAAAGATTGACTTTATAAAAAAATCTCATTGATAATACAGCCTACTGACCCAAAACTTTTTGAAGTTCTGCCTTTCTCACTGTCTTTCTTTGTCTATGTACCATAAGGAGTGTACTGAACTAACATGAATTAGTGCCACTCAATGACACTGTCATTTTTGTGCTTGTTTTGCTGGCATATAGTAGCTACCGGAACAGACATGCATTAAAACAAAGCATCAGAAAAGAAGGGCTGTGCAGGAATACTGCTGTGTGTACCCTTTTTTTTGTCAAGAAGATGTTGGCATTTCACAATCGAAGTGAAGCTGAGTCTATGCAAACTATGTCTGTTGTGGTGCTGCGTGCACTTGCACACAGTGCAGTCTCACTGAGCTTGTTCAGAAAAGTGAGGGACAACCCAGTGTTGAAGGTTACTAATATTTGTTTGATTAGATATGCATGTTTAAAATGATTGCATGCTCCTATAATTTCAAATTATTGGTGGTTGCTCTGTAGTTTCTTTTTACAAAAAAAAATTACATAGTTCAGTGTTTATTGTCCATTTTCGGAATGGACCTGATTAAATGCTGTTGTTATTGATTAAAGATATGCAATGAAAATAAATTCTGGTTTTATATGTTAAAACTAGTGGGAAAATATGAATCCTGGCAAGTCTTTATAAATCCAAAAAAATGTATCCTTGCCACACGTGCATCCAAATTATGCTCGTGAAAATCTCATTTCAAAAGCAGTGCCTCATGTCGTTCTCTTTTCCTTTACCCTCGTCGCCCCTTCTCCCCTCTGCAGAATGCCATAGTGCCATTTAAGGAACTGTGTGGTCTTTCAGCGGTGGCGAACCTCATGCAGTGCATTCTGGCCCTCTCCTCCCGCCTGACTGGGCCTGACAACACCCCCCTCGTGGTGTTCAACCTGAAGGACCAGTACCCCACTATGCAGCCTCAGGGTGTGCTGCCTGAGGTGCTGAAGAAGGTCGTCATGGGCTATGATGTGGTGAGCTCACTGGATGATTAGCCTCTCTGCTAACACCGCGCTCTTTATACACGTGGTCACAGTGTTTATTTTAAGAGAATTACAATAACAGCATTCTGAAGCCACAATAAAGGCGCATTATGTAAATGTATTTATTTAGCAAATAATTGTCGTCAGCTTAAGTGTCATACATTTTTGCCTATCTATTTGAACAGCTGGATGTTTAATGAAGCACTTCAGATTATGTACTTGAATCAAGGGTACAGCCACAGTGTGCCACCTTGGATTCAAACCCGCAACCCCGGCATTACATACAAAGTACTCTGCACTGTCAGCTACGCAGTGTGTACTGGAAGGCCTTTTCTAAGCATCCACTGTCTAGGGTGCAAAACTCTTCCTGACTCTATTCTCTATTCTCTACTCTCAACCAGTACATTCTCACATTGTTGCATTATCCATGGTGAAATGCAAGCTTTTAATTTGCATACCAAGCAGCACTATACAGACTGTTAATGAAGGCTATTACAGATTGCAAGAATGCCAGAATAATGTGGGACGACTGTTTGTTTTCATAAGAATATGGTCAAGCGTACTGCATACTGGTCCTCAACACTGTTTATCAAGTGGAACGTAATGTGAGTTTGTTAAGTAGTGGGACAGTAATTTCAGACAATGGATTAAAGTTACATAACCATATTATATAAGCATTACATTGTGTACCCAATGCAAACCATGTGTGACCTCATGCAGCTAGAACACTTTCAGTCTTGTGGTGATTTGAGAAGCTGACAAAGAGTCATCCTTGACATTTGTAGACAGTGTCATGATCCACAATTATTTACTTGTTATTTATGGATCTGAACTTGATCTCTGTTGTATTATTGGTACTGACCTTGTATATAACTGACTAATATATGAAGAAATTGATTTTATTATGTCCTTTTAGTGGCATAGAAGTTTAGAATATTATCTGTCCATTTTGCTGCTTAAAAACAGGGAACATGCATGTCTTCATTGCACTTGCAATTCATTTAGGCAAGTGAACATGCAAGAGTCACAATTTCAGATGCAGTTGTCTGAAACTAGCATGGCTTGTGAGTGAAAGTTGCCGGGTGAGTAGATATTTGTGCTGTTGAACTTGAGTTGGACAGTGGAGAATTGCTGTCTCCTCAACACAAGTGTCAGGGTTGATGGGGGGGGGAAGGACCCAGGCGCAGACAAAACAGGCGGTAAAGGAGAGACTTTAATGTCAGGTCCAAAGCACAGGCAAAAATCGTAGTCGAAAAACCAGTCCAAAAATCAGAAACCAGAAGGCCACAGGGGAAAACTCAAATCAAAACGGCAGGCAAAAAAGGGAGGACCAGAAACAGGCAGAGTCAAAAACCGAGCAAATCTGGAAAACAACTGGCAAGAACCGACACAGAGAACAAACTGAGACGATCAGGCAAAGAACAAAGGAAACAGCGGGGTATATATACATGGGCTGGTGATGAGACAACAGGGAACAGGTGCGCAGGATGGGCTTCAGGTGGTGGGCGTGGCAGCAGGGCAGGTAGGCAGGACAGGAGGAGGGGCGAAGGCTGAGAACAAAACAAAAGCACATGCACGGAAAAAACAAACAAAAGACACACCCACGCAGACAGACAGGGAAAAACCAGCAGCTCAGGCTGGAGTGCTGACAACAAGGGCATGAGATGAAATTGAAATGGATGTAATTGTTAATGTTATCTATGTCCAAATGTCAAAAACCCTAAATACAGTACTAGTGAATGTTATGGACAGGGAACATAAATAGTTAACATTATACAAAATATACAAGATGGAAACAGCCAATTGCGTTAAACTATAACTATATCCCTGTGCTCAGGGGATGAGGGATTTGACTGTGAGTCCTCACTGCAGCCTATTAAGAATGACTTCTCATGCACACACTACATTCACTTAAAAGAAAGAATAAGACATATTATGAATATGGTTAATTAGATTGTGGGGAAAACAACTGAAGCAAGAAAAATATGCAACTAAATTCTTTATTCCATAGCAATAAACGATGTTTGGTTTAACTGGGCGTGGATGGTTTTTCAACATTAAAGAAAGACTCAGTTTTCATTGAGGAATATATTCCGCTGGCAAATTGGTTTGCACTTGTGGTTGTTAAACTGAACACAGAGGGCAACACCCCTGAAGCTGCATTCAATTTGCATAGCTTTGAATCTCATTAATGTTAAATGAATTTAGAAAATCTCTGTCCCCAGACTCTAAAATTATATTCCCTCAGCATTGACAGACTTTGTGGGAGGTTTGGAAGAGACACCTTGGGCTGACCAATGAATGCATTCTGATTTGACAATAGGGACACATGGATCTAATCCTATAGAGCAAGGGCATGCTGCCCTTTTCCTTGAGTGCCACAATCTTTTCAGTAGCTTTTCTAGATCTCGAAGAACACTGAAATGTTCACTAAACTCTGCCTTAATGTATCCCAACAAATGATCTGATTCCATTCAGGTTGCCAGTGGGTCAAACATCAGTCGCATGTCCAGCACAGGTTGTTTGATATTGATTAGTATTGTATTTTAACTTTGCTGGAGTCGGTAATATTTTCAAAACTGTAGATCACGAAATACGTATAATGTCTGTGTTCCCAGATTAATTTTGAATGTGGCTTCCTCTTCATGAGATCCACTTAAACAGTGATGCCTTCGGTGGGGAGAAATATGGAGTGGATTGCCGTGCCATTGTATTTCAGGGGTTCTGGCAGGCAGTGTTGTTTGTCCTTGAGCTGGGAATGCTTTTGACAACACAAGTGGGTGACTGCCGCAGTCACAGAAATATGCTCCTGATGAGGAGTGGAGACCAGGCCCGTCTAGTCCAGTGACCCCCCTGTTCTCCTCCACTTAAACAGCGGCCTCTGTGCCAAACGCTGTAAATCACAGAGGTTACACTCGAAGGATGGACCCCCGGCATGCCGGCCTTGGCAGTGGGGAGGGTTTGGAGAGCTGCAAGGAGACAGGGAGAGAGGATGGCAGTAATTTCATCCCTTGGCTGCTGCAGTGAAGGTCAGCAGACTGTTGAGTTGGGAAAAAGTACAATGAAGTCATTAAAAAGATATAAACACGGTGTTAAGCATGCTTTGGAAGCGATCTCATCCCTCTCATTACTGTTAATGAAAGAATCAAGGAGAACATGTGTTCTGAGCTTGGAGGGGGTATGGACTGTTTCTGAGCTTTAAGGGAAGAGAGAGAAAGACAAAAACAGATGGACAGAGAGAGACTGGCAAGAAGACTGCCAGAGAGACTTTTTGGTGTTTAAATAATGCACAGCTGAAGAAATTTGTTGCACATTACAATACAGAATCCAAGAAGAGTGACCCATCTACACACAGATGAATAGTTGTGATTCTCATTTAAATTCTCACATCTAGCGGAGAAGCTTAAGTTGCTGTATGTACAGGAAGAGATAGAAAGAGCAAACAAAACTGTTCTGTTTCAGGATTATTGAACAATAACTAATAAATAAGCATAATGAGGTGTCTGTACCCTGACACATCCCTGTCATATTTTTGTTGGTTTTATACTCAGCATGAAAGCCCCTTTTGTGAAAACAAGAATGAAAAACGAACAAATGAAAAATGAATTTGAAACACTGAACCCCGTTGAATCATTCCTATTGAACCCCATTCAGTGCTAGTGGAGTGTATGATGTGTTTTCTAGAACACTGCCAGTACAGTGGATCTCCATATTAATATGTTGGCAAAGAGGTCACTGAGCTTAACAGAACAGGCGCAATGCATACTGGGGGTTACTACATAGTAGTTGCTAAGTGGGCAGGGAAGGACAGTTGAGCTGAGCTGCCACAATACATGGGCAATACACCTTACGCTTTTGCGTACACTATAAATACATCTGCACTTAGTCGTAGTTTATCTGCCAAGAAGACGGTAATTTCCCTGCTCGTCAGTGAAGTAATAGTGGTGTACATTGTTGTTGCAGCTGTGGGCTGTCACCCATAGCCCCTCCCTCAACCCCACCTCCCAGCTCGCATTAGCCCTCTGAAGGAGAGCTGGAGCGCGTGATGCTCTGGGAGGATTCATCCTGTCCCGTGGGAGAGGTGGACACACTTCACTGAGCCTGCTCTCTTTCATGTTCTGTGAGATTGTCAGTGTAGGTAAGGGAACCGGACTTGTAGCGTAAATGCTGTGTGCCCTTGAGGAAGGTGCTTTGCGTAAACTTAAGTGTAAATGCAAATGGTCAACCAAATGTAAGCTTAACGTTTTCAGATGAAAATTTTCCCCTATGAGCTCTGCTGAAGGAACGAATAAACAATTTCATGTGGTGCCAAAAAAAAAAGCAAACCGAATCAGAGAAATCATGAAAGGTGTTGTGTAAACCCCTAAGCTGTGACTGCACAAGGCAGTGAAATCTCTTAAGTAACGTAAGTGATTTGCTGCACCAGTGTGCTGTTCTTTAATCTAAGAAGAACACTTTATATAAAATGTAGCGTGACCACAAAACTAACACTTTCATCACTACGCAGTTATGATTCAAGGAATTATACAGTAATGAGATAAAAGGTTAAATATGCAGACTGTGTGCTGTTTCCAACATTACAGCATTACAGCATTATGCCTTTTTGTTGGATTACTTTTGTAAACCCTCCTTTATTCCTCATTTAAACTCAAAACAGCAGCATACATCAGCTGTAAATACTATTATAATCAATTAACCCATAAATGAAGTATGCGTGTAAAGGTTTCAGTCATAGAACTATATTTTCATCTCACTCTGTTGAAAAGGCTAAGGCCTGCACAAATTAGAATTTCTTTAATTTGGAACAAAGTAAATTGCTTTTAACTCACAGTGATGTCAGTATAGCACAAACTGCTCTTTTCCTAAAAGAATAACCCTTCGCTTCTTAGCTGAAGCCTTAGCAGCTATCTGGAGTAGACAGTCACAGATGAACTGAATTGCATATGCTCATTTTGGGAACTACAGGTGTGGTATATTTTCTCTTCCCCTTTTGTGGTAATTAGATGCCTACATGGGGGTAAGGCCGCAAGGTGGCACTAGGGGGAAATGAGAAGAGAGAAACAAAAACTGGCTCACTGGTTCACTCCAGCGGCAAAATGCACATAGTATACGTATTTAAGCATGAAATGATACATACATGCAAACATCGCTCAAACCTGTACATCAGATCTCATTTTTCCCACCAAAGTGGTGAAACCTGCCATTAACTCCAGCAGGAAGTTGATTTTTATTTATTAAAATGTTATACAGATGTGATTGGTCTGTATTTTGTGAGATGCAGATAGGCCGTTCCAGACTAACCCAGGCCTCAGTGTTTGCTGTATGCTTTGGGAGTGTAGTGAAAGCACCGGCACACTCTTGCTGGTGAATCTCATTCACACATTGGCAGAGTCTGCTTGATGTGAATGCTGGCACACTGTGGGTGACCCAAACAGCTGTCTAAAAAAAAGCATAATTCTTTCCTCCCTGGCACAAGAGAAGGGCAGTCTGCCTTTATCCCTTGACTTTGCAATGAACTGGAAAGGCACCAGGGGAATGTATGAGCCAATTAAGATAATGTGCCGTACATAAAGACTAGTTTGGTCAGCTCTAATTGAACATCAGCATCATTTCTCTTTCAGTAACGTTACACAGGCCTGTTTGTTTTTAGATAATGAATCATCCCCTAGCCACTTGGATCACATAGGAGACAAAGGGAGGTTTAGAACCAAGTAGTTAAGGAAATGGTATCTGTATTCTTGTGTGAGAGCTCTTTTTGGTTACGTCTCATTGTTCCATGCTGTAGTTTTAATTACACTGTGCACATACACACCCTCACATATACGTGTATATATACGTGTAGGTGTATAATATACATTACTCCTTCCTTGGAACCAGTCCTCTACCAGGTGTCATGGGACTGGACAGAGTAAATATGATGTGCGTGTGTTTATATGTGTGTGGGACTCCTCACCCCTTTGGCCACAGATGCACATATTTGGGCTGATGTTTCAGGGATGAAAAGTGTAAAAGGATTTTCAAGGCCTTTGGAGAAGTGATAAGAGCCCCCCTGAGAGTTTTACTGTCTGAAAATGCAGAGGTCAGGGAGAGGTCCTGAATGAGGAAGATGGCCCTGAAGGGCGATCCTTGCATCTCGGCGCTGATAAGGGGTTGGCTGAGGGACCTCAAACCTGCAGTGGCAGGACGTACCCTCGTGTTTCCGCTGGGAGTTCCTGTCATAGATTGTATGGCAACCTCTCAAATGATGTTAACCTGTGAGCCTGACCACTGCCTGACATGTACATTGCATTAAATATTTAATATCAGTTTTATTTGTGTTTACTTTGTCAGTCATCCCTAGTTTGAAATCTGTCTCTATGGTTTACCCCCAAAGTGCAGTAGCAGGTTTGCGTTTTAATTTATACAATGCATTTGTGTTGGATTTCTAGATTGTTACATAACATACAATCAGGTAATGGACTATGTGGTGTCCATGCTTAGGGAATCTTTTTTTCTGTTTCTGATCGTCAGCCAGTCAGTGCTCAGCTTGGGAAATATATCAAGGTCACAAGCATGCAGAGATAGCTCTGCAGCTGTGTCTCTGCTCAAGCTGAGCCTCCTGAAGAGATTTTTAAACCTCAGAATGTGTATGGGATTTGACCTGTAATTGCCATTTCATGTTATGACAAGGAAATGAGCAAGAGTCCTAATTACAAGTCATGAGCACTTTTACATGCTTTTACTGCTAAGGGACTCAGAAGGGACACAGGCAGCCTCTCACTGCTGGAATGTGTTGTAATGAACAGGAAGTGCATGTTTGCTAACAGGAAGCACACAAGTGGTTTCCTGTGGGTGTTTGAGTGGGGTTGTCAGCAAGCAAGGGCAGATGGGGATGGAAAAAGACCTCTCAGCTACCTGTAAAACAGGGGTGAAGTACACTGAAGTATTTCATCTCTCTGGGAGTGTCAGTAAGTGCATAGTGAACTTGTAAGTAAAAATTGGGCTCCTCTGGTGAGTCGTTCCACTCTGGCTTTGTTGTGTCCTTACACATCTCTGTGTATTCATTCTGTTAAAGCATCTTTCTTACCAGTAAGCGTCTGGTGAATTGACATATGGATGATAGAAACATCTATTTTTGACCTGTTAGTGTTGCATCGTCTACCTCAGAATCTAGATTTGCATGTAGTTTCCTGTTGGATACAATGGAAATTCACTGGAATTTGCACTATTTTTGGTTGTCGCACCAAGAAACCTGTGGGCGCAGCCTAGGCAGATAAGGGTACTGTGCTTGTGAATGTTAGCCAGAACACAGACATTAGAACCATCAATCACCATTAATCACTGGAACAGAGGTCTGTCAGGGGCTTGGCCCCTTTCACCTCAGTGCACAGCCAGGTGCTTTTTACCTTTGGCAAAGTGGCTCCAAGCAGGCAGAGCAAATACAATATGAATGTGGTATTCTGGCTGCTATAAGAGAATTAATATTTTTAGAACCTGTCAAAAATGGTTGCTGTAATGTTTACTTTTTAGTGAAATAATTTGTTTGTGTGCAGTGCATCATGTTGAAAATGCATGTTTTCTTTCCCCCCTTTTTGCAGATGATGCAGACAAGTAAAGCTCTGATCGAGAACTCCGATGGCGTCTACGAGAGGTTGCTTCAGACCCAGAAAGCAGGTGAGGGGGAGACGGAGGAGAAAGCGGAGCACGAAAGAGAAGGAAAGAATGAGTGGGAGTGCTTTTTGAAGTGCTGTCTGTGTGGGAATACTGATCAGTTCCACATTTTCATTCATATGCAATTACTCATGCTACTCAGGCGAGCAGCAAAGAAAACATGAATGACTGAAAAAAGGGAAGCAACCAAGGGAAAAGGGGGATAAAAATGTCAGCGTGCAGGGTGTTATATGATTGAAATGGAAATGCGAGTAAAGCTCATTTTACTTGTTACCCACTGTGAAATATTGGTCAAGCCCCTTTATGTAGCTTGCAAACAGCTGTGGACTATTGCTTTTAATTAATAGAGCTAAAACATCAAAGCTGTCAAATGTTCCCTTTTTATTTACAGTTATAAAGAGAAAGGAGATACAGTCAGTGAAAAAAACAGTACATGAAAAGGGTCATTCTAAAATCACTAATTGTGAGGACCCCCTGTCATACAGTTTTGACTTGCATGTAGGAATTGTTGTGACATTAATGCAAATTAAGGTACAGGCTCTGAAATGGTAAGAGGGGTAGTTCAGTGTGAACAAAAACCCAGGGAAAGGTGTTGCAGTTTGATGCACCAAGCATTTATAAGGTTATCAACTTGATGTGTTCTTGAATTGTCCAATTAAACACTTTCCTTGGTTTTTGTTTGCACATGTATTGGCATTTTATGTCCCAATTACATATAAAAGTCAAAGTGTAATTGATAGATAAACCCATCAAGCAAACATGAAACAAGTGTCAGAGAGCATCTTGAGGGTTTCATAAAAGAAGGCCTGTGCCTTCTGATAAATCTTTCAGAAATGTGGTGCTCGGACTGTGGTTTGAAGCCCATGGGGAGAAATGATCAAAGTTTCAAACAACGTTTCTGAGTGTTACACATGGGACAAAAAGCAAAAGAAAGGTTACTGACACATTTTCACATGATCTAACACCAGGCTTATTTCAGCATTATTCTCAGTAGTATAGAGATACAATAGTATAGATTATTCCATTGCTTTATCTAATGATTTCATTATTTGGCTGGTACCCTTGTCCATGGTGCTTTGCAGAGCCTATATTTCACGTCATCCCTTCTCACAGCTGGATATTTATCGAAAGCTCAGCTTCCTTGAGGGGATGGAATTAAAACATTCAGCCTAAAACCTGGGCCACCGTTCTAAATCACTTAAATGGCTGCATTTCCATTAGAGGAACTGAAGTCATCAAACTCTGTGGAAACCAACATCTCATCAAACCTTTGTGTCTACACTACACAAAAGTTGATAATTCCTCCTCTTATAAAGATAATAGCTAATGTTTTTCTTTGCAGAATTCTCCCAGCCTTGGATCATGATCATGCGATGCTTCTTTGGCAGTTTAACTTTATTTCCCTTTTATTTATTTACTTCCTTGGAAAAGCTTCTGTGAGGCTCGACCCGTCATCCCTCGGAATGTGTTGACTTAACTCGGTCAGCAGCAACAGTGTTAATAAATTCTCTCTCCGTGCAAGTGCTGTCAATGGCAGGGGAACGGCGATTGGAAGTTCTTCAATGACACACACTGCCCACTGGTCCCACTGGTCCCAGGAGATGGGATTTTGGCCCACAGAGTCTAGGGAAACTCATAAACTCTGTCACTGCCTTTCTTTCCCTCGACCAGGAAACCCTATCTCCCTTTTTTATGAAAATCCTGGGATGGAAGAGAATTGATTTCTTAAAGCTCACCACCATTACACACAAATCCTAAGAAAATAGCCCCATTCCACTAGATAGATAATGGGTGGAATCTAGGTAAATATATTTTACAGATGGATATTGGATGGAATCTGGGATAATGTGTTTAATACATTTGTAACTCCACGTGATATTGGATGCAGTTTAATACATGTGTTTAGAAAACTCTGGTTTCTGTTTCCACTACAAGTCCTGATGAGCTATTCTGTTGTGATAGCTCTTTATGAAAAACAAAACCAAACCAAACTAAACTAAACAAAAAACAACTCATAGTCTCATTGTGCAAATGCGAAGTCTCCCCTGAATTTCCACCTGTGTCCTCATGTTCTGTTTACAGAGCTTAGTATGAAATAGCTACTGTAGTCCACTTTATAATTCCCTTTAAAGAAATTAAATACACACATATCATATTAAATGTACATATCATAGTAACTGTTTAGTCATGCTGTTGGATTTGTTCAGTGTGCTTTTCTCTTTTTTTTACCATAATATATAATTTTAGAATCGGTGGTTTTCTTTTTTCTTTGTTATTGGATGTTAGGCATGAATAGAATGTCTAAGGCAGAGATGATTGGCAGGTTGCTCAGAAAAGAAAGATTGAAATGTATAAGAATAGAGATTGGGGTTAGGAACAAGAAAGCAAAAGAGGTAAGTTTTGTGCATTTGGATTTTTACGCAAGAGCTAGGGAATTGGTTTCCTCACATAACTTCTTTTTTAGAATAGCATTGCTTTGTGCATGTTACTGGTTTTGCCTCTACTGGACCTTACTAAAGTGTGAACTCTATCTGCCTTGGAGGTAGGCTGTGCATTGGTTCTCTGCTGGGTTCAGGTGAAAAAATGATGATTGAAACACACTTTCTAATACTGAATAGGCAGAGGAAAGCTCTATTTGATCTAAACAGTATATAAAAATATAAACAGTAGAAAAAAGTTATTCAGAAATTCAGAGTCATATGATCTTTAATATAACTTACATCACAGTAAGTGGTTTTGGTTATGTTTCTGTCTTTTTTTTTTTAATAAAAAAGGCTCTAAAGCTTGGAGTAATTATCCTTGACCTTGGCAGACAAAAGACAGTGCTGCAACCCTCACACCAGCCTGAAATGTGATGCTGGTCCATTCCAGTCTGAACCGGATCCAGCGCCACTGATCCATTGTTCTGCTTAATCTCTGTTGTACATGGGGGAGCATTTAACACTGCTGTGCAGTATGTGATGTGGCGACCAGCAATAGACAAACCAGGTAAAGGGCCGGAATTAAATTGAACTACACTGCGGTTTGTCCTGTAATTTCCAAATCTACATCAGGGCTACTTTTTTCAATTATTTAAGCAACATGATTTCATTGGTCACTGATAATCATGAAGAATGTTGTGTAAATAATGGAAATAGGGACTGAAATAAAAATAAATCTATTAAGCTGGTGGTGATCTATAAGAAGAATAAAAAAAAAGTAACAGAAGCTTAAATGACTCAGTTACTGACCAGACTTGTTTGTGGAATGTGCATGTCATGCCATAGGTCCTGTGTCCTATGCCTTTATATTCAATGCAGTTTAGAGTTTGCTGTAGTTATCATAGTCAAGCCTTTGTGGGGTACAGTGCCAGTGCTACAGAAGTCATTCTTACTCAATTACAGTTTTGTGTGCCTTGTTCTGTGGAAAATATTCAACCTTGCTGTGAAAATGCTCTGTGGAATCAACACTGTTGACATACAAAAATGAATAGTAAAACACAGTAATTAGAAGGTATTGGCAGGTGCTGTCTATTTAAATAAATGAATGAATAAATCAGCAACACATAGACAACAGAGCGCTCCTATTATTATATTGGAACACATGTCTTTCATCTGTCAAATATTTATTTTCTCCATTTTCCCATAACTCTTTAAGTCATAAAGCTTTAAATGAGAAAGAATACCCTGCCATAATAAAGCTTTGGTTTTATTGGTTTCCAAATGGGTGATGCATCATATATTCATAGCCTTTCGTCCTGGCAGACCAAATGCTTTTCTGTTGGAAAAAAAAGCTGTATATTGCTAGTGAAAACCTCTGTGAAGCAGTTTCCTTCCCAGCTATGGGCCCTGTCTGCCAGTGAAACATGTTAACCACCATTTAAGAAAATTAAAATGTTCTCAACACAATGGCCTTTCCTCACCACCACAAAAGAAAGATATTTCCTTTGGACTTTTTGTGATTATGCTTTAGTTCTTATGCTGAAACATGAATCTATGGAGAAGACAAGAACAATAGACAGTATTGAATACGGGGGGAAACACAACAAAATTGGTGAAAGTGGTTTCCCTTTAAATACTGATCTTTCCACAGGGCTTGTTTGTACAAGACAGGTTTAATGTACTCAGTAGAGGCCCTTATCATAAATGACTTAAGGTCAGTTTCAGTCTAACTACTACAATGCATTTGTACAATACATTGTCCATGACATTAATGGAACAACAAATTAAGAAAGCAATATGTGTTCTTTTCATTAATTTCTTACATTTTTGTAGCTTCCTCAACCACCTAAGCCACATTTCTCTCTCTGTATTTTCCACTGAATTGGCCTCCGTGGTGCATTGGTTCACCACATTTATACTTACTCTCTCAAACAGGACCAGCTGAGGCCTCTATCATACTCTACTACATTAGCTCACACATTTGTCTTGAGGACAAGATTGCCAGTTTGATTTCCCTTTGGGGTACTGCTCTTGTACCCTTGGGTGAGGTACTTAACCCAGAATTTCCCCAGGTGTATAAATGGATAGTTTGTAACATGGAAAACATAAAAATTGTAACTATGTAAGTGGATAGTGTCTGCTAAGCAACTAAATGTAATGTAAACTTCATATGACAGGATCAGATATTATTTCTTTATGGAGTTATATTACATCTTTAAGAACCTTGCTCAGGAGGGCCTCATCTAGTATTCAAACTTGCAACCCTCTCTTTAGAAGTACAGTTTACTAACAGTACTACTGCTGTCATACTTATATTCTCCTCTCCCTGGCCCAGCTCAGTTATGTTTTTACTCTCAACATTATTGGATTTATGCAGAAATGTGCTGGGATCATACCAGTATCGACATGAGATTTACTGTAATTTTTCTCCCTGTCAAGAGCAGTCCACTTCCATGTAGCTATCGGCAAACCTTATCTGCAGACAGGCCCCACAGCACTCACTCCTGCTCTTATTTATATATTTTTAGAAGGATGTGCTCATCCACTCTCTGACATGAAATACGCTGGTATTTTAAAACCTTAAAAGATTTACAGTATGGTACAAACAGAAAAGCAGGTTAATGGGAATTTAACAATGCATGATCGCATTACCCCATGGTCGTCACATATTTGATGGTGTGGGCGTAAGTGCGCGGTTTGCTGAAAATATCACAAAGCAAATTCTAAACTTAATGAGACCGCTGCATTCACCGAACTACCGGCCGGCTTCCTGCCGAGCGCTTCATCACAGGGTCCTGCAGTGATGATGGCACCCGGTGCCGGGGGTGTTAGCGATGAGGAAAGTGGGTCAGTGCTCGCTCTCCGTCAGCCTCTGGGGTTCAGGAGGAGGTCTCCCGGGGAGCCCGCTGGAAAACTCAAACAGACACAGCTGGAAATCGGGAGTGCAGTCACAGTGAAGAAATGTATCTCAGTCCTACAGAGGGGGAGTTAGCATGTTGACACTGATACTTTGTAATCCCGTTCATTATGAAGTTTGGAACACCTGCCGTGAAGAGCTCTGACACCATGACTAAGGTGTTGAGCATGTGCCCTTTTGGATGTAGCAAAGATTTTTCCAAGGCACTGATGACAATCACACAGAGGACATTGCAGAGAAAGAGGCCATTCATATCATGCAGATCACAGGCTTGCACTGCTGCAGTTTTCCTTCTCCACAGAGCAGACAACACTGTCTTCAGGTTTACTTGTGAGTCACTTTACCCCTGGGTGTTGTAGAATAAAATTAGGCATTAGTACGATACCCCCAGGTAAAGAGGAGCATCTAAATTTCTTCATTGTAGAAAAGTATTGAAAATTATTTATGCTTGAATGACTCACCTGAATCGAATCAAACTGGGGACTTCCATTAAGAAATTAATTTTGTTCAGATTAAATTTGTTTCCACAAGGCACGTCCAAACTTGTGTCAGAAAGTGGTAAATAAATATCACATCAGTAAGATGTGTCAGTTGTTAAGGTACTTGTGGGTCACCCTACATTAGGAGGTGTTGCATTGTGGGAGCTGAGAGCAGGGCTGTATGGTTAGCACAAATTCATATAAACCCAGCGGTGCTGCACGCAAGTCAACAATACCGGGGGATAAAATGCGATCAGTCTGTGCATGTCCTCTGATGAGCATATGGAGGATGGGTGTAGCACTATAGCCAGCCTTCATCCCTGGCCTCTGGGAGAATGTGCCAGTTCTCATCTGTTTGCACTCAAGCACTGTTTTTCAATTTCCTGTCCCATTTAAAGAGGATCATTTGTTGAAAACACTGCCTTTTGTCTTTCACCATCCTTGTATTCCCAGCTTAATTGTGTCCTTTTGCTCTGCTCTGACAGTGACGGGGAGCAGTTAAGAGGGGAATCTCACTGCATTGTTTCTGCTGATTTTTTGCTTAGCAGTTGGGGTTCTGTTTTAATCCTGCATATATTACTGTTTCACGTCTGTGGGTCTGGTTCATCATGATGACTGTTTCGGAGAATTGCCAGTTTTGGCCAAAGAACTGGTTGAAGTTTTCAGGAAATGAAGAATTGAGATGGTTATAGCAAGTAAAAATTCTCAGTTCAATGCCCCCTTTCTGCCTGTGTATTTATGCATTTCAGTAGGCAAATGGCATTTCTGCAAGTAGCTTGGCATTATGGATTTTTTTCATGACTAGACTTGGTCTCATTAGATGCATATTGTCTCTGTCATTGCATGTGAATGAGTTTGGAAGTGGGAGTGTTCGGCCGTTCACACTGAATGATGGAATGCAACCTTGCTCAAGCCCCGTGTTGCTAAGCAACCCCAGACATGGAGCAGGAGTCAGTCCTAGGTGTGCATGTTTGTGTACATTTTCCATCTTCAGGAGTCTGGGTACTCCACGGTCTGGGTTCTGTCACAGTTCTCAGTGAGAGAGAGTGAAACCTTATGAAGAAAGTGTGGTGGACTGCGATAATATAAAATAGAAGTCACGCCTTAAATATCGACTTTGGTTAATTTCTTGGTGGTTACAGCAAAAAAATGCATGTTTGAAATGTGTGGATTGTGAGCAGAGAAAATTGCAAAGCAAAGACATGTTTCAGCTCGAAGGCACATTACAGGAAGACACAGATGCAAAGGAAATGGAACAGACAGACCCATTCAATGCTGTGTCCTTGACACTTTTTTTAATCATTTATACTCTCCCACCCAAATCATTCCTAGCTACATTCTTTTCACTCACATGCTACAGTAGTAATATCTGATGTATGTCTTCAGAGACAATAGAAGAGACAGCTCACATCTCGCAGCATATTCACAGGCAGGCCTAAAGTTCATCCGGATGTACTGTTTCCATGGAGACGGGGATAATGGGAGTGAAGCAGACCTTGAGAGAGGAGGGGAGGCAGAAGCACGTGCAGCACACCTGTCCAGGACTGCAGTGTTAACGTGTTACTAACAACACTGCAATAACTGTGGTGCGACGCTGGTGCTGTTACTCATTTCCTGTACTGTACATTCCATCTTTTTGCTAAAACAGAGATAGTTGTATATGGTTCTCACAACAGCTTGTGGACATGTCAGTTATGCCAATTGAAACTTGATCTTTGATGATAACAATATGAATTTTCCTCTTTTTTTACAATAAAAGGAGCTACTACAAATTTGGTTAAGAAAGAAAATAAAAATAATCTTGTAATTAATTAATTTAATTAATTAAAAACTAATTACTAATTAAAACACAATCTGATGTAATTAGGAAAAATAGTTTTGATTATATACAGCCATCTGAGATGTCTAGCCACATTTGTGAAGATGTTGGCTTGTGGAGTGAATGTGGAATTTACAATCTACATAAACTGACTCTTCAGTCTCTTCAGACGGTTGTACATCGCTGTGTGGTACAGGCCGTTTGTTTTGTATCTCCCAGTCATTGTCTCATAGCATTATTTCTCCTGTGGTAGGAAGTTGTACATTATAGGAGCTGTACTTTGAATGCTTAAATTACCATATCTTGAAAATGGAAAAAATAATTGACATAGACCTCTCACAGGGATGCCAGATTCTTAGTTAAAGCCCCACCTCTCAATGTGCAAGAATGTTCCTGAATACCACAGAATAAGACTCGGGGAAAAGGAAGAGGGAAAAAAAGAACTCCTTGGTAGACAAATCCTCTCTCTTATCTACCCGGGTGACACTAATCCACAGTGGCAGAATCCCATGGTCGCTCACCGTGCCCACGTGCTTCGCCTTGTGAGAGAGACTTTGACTCTGTTTCCCCACCATGTTCAGACACCTGTTTCCTCACAGTGTCACTCCCACTTACAGGCCTTTATCACAACCTTATGGCTCAAACCTAAAAGGAAGATCCTTTTTGCACACTCTGTCACAGGCACAAGGACAGATGCACACAGTATGTGCACAGAAGTTAGGTAAAATGGCTGCACTGTGAGCATAAGGGAGGGTGAACATCTGCTTGATCTGGTGCTGTCTTTTGGGGAAAAGTAGACCTGACACGATACAAACGGTACAACACAAAAGAAAAAATAAGCATGGGAAATGGTTAGTGTAAAATGAGGTCATATGAGAGTAAACAGTTGTGGGGAAGGTTTATTAAAGCAGACGTTGGTGCACTGGAGGGCATCAGAGTTCAGACTGGGGGGAACATTACAGTTTAACCAATTAGCAATGAATGTCTCAGCTGCTGTAATGAAAGGCTAAATATGTAGTTCAACAAGTTATGAAATCACACAGTAACTGGTACGCCAGCACAGTGGTTGCTGGTTACCGTGGCATAGTGGTAAGCCAACTACATTTGTAGTTTTTTGTCGCTAAATTGCTTTTGTAACCATCTGTCTGCATTAATGGATAGTATTATAAACAAAACTGAAAGTGTTTTAAGTAATCCAGGATAAGTGCTTCTGCTAAGCAGATAATGTTATGCAATGAAATGTCAGCATAAATACAGGTGTTGATTGGTAATGAGTATGAAATTGTCTTTGTTCTCACCCAGCAATGGAGTTCCATGAGAACCTTCATGACATGGCTGTGAAAGAAGGGCTGAAGGGCAGGAAGCAGCACAAGGCTGTGGAGAGCTTTACCTGGAACATCACCATCCTGAAGGTGAGGATCTGTCACCAGGGGGCGCTGTTCTGCAAATCAGAGCCATAGACTACGACTACTCAGTTACAGTTCCATGTGTAGTTCCATAAATGTCATGGATGAGACCACGGTATCTAGTTATGGTCATTTTCCCTGCAATTCCCAGCAATGGTCAAGCAAAATTAAAACACTCCTCAAGTCTTATTACACATTTGGCTGCTGTAATCAAGGAAGACTGCAACATGATACATTCTCCATCACCCAACAAAGTGGAAATTGTGTGTGGCTAAAGGGAAGAGATTGCATGCGAGTAACTTTTATTGACTTGAATATCATGTTAGCTGATAAAATGATAAAAAGTTGATCAAGTTCTAGTAACCTGTCATAGAAAATGAGTTTTGGACATTTTGGAGTATGTCCAACTAAACACCAGCTCTTGATGTAGTTTGTTAGAAACATTTTTCTTATTTACATTTATTAATTTGACATATGTGTATGTTCACATGTTTTTAAAATATACCAAATATATGTAGGTGTAAATGTAAATAGGTTTTCAGTTATTTCCATTTGGTAACTCACTGATGAGAATCCAAGATGTATCATAGCTGAATTGAACAATGCGGTCACTGGCTCTGATAAATATTCTGTATCTCCGTGTATGGTTCAGTGTTTGTAATCAATGACTTTTGACCTTCAGATCCACATACTCATTCATGATATTTGCATATGTTAATTATGACTACAGGAGCGATGTTAGTGCTATGATTTATATTTGGTCCTCTGTTAATTTAATTTATCCTGGGGAGCGTTTGGCTAAGATGCTGAGATTATTAAAATACACATATTTATGAGCTGCACTGTAGGCATAACCAGCTAAGTGGATCTCCATTCAGCGGGTCCATTGTGTAACATGTTACACATTAAGTTTAATAGTTTTGCAGTTCATTTTCTCATTTCTGAGAGATTCAGTGAACCAGTTCAGGGACTATTAGTTATTCAGGCTCATTTTGGTTCATTTTTTTCTTTCACAGTGAAAGGTTCCCTCTCTTCATAAATGATATTAATGGCCCTATTGATCGGCCAACCGTGAAAACTCTGACAATCCTTGTACAAATGTGACCTGTAGCGTCTCATTATGGAAGGAAGTCCAGGGTGAATCAATAAATATGTGCCTCTCCAAGATTGCCTTCTAATGTAAAATTATATATCAAAACAGTGTTCCTTTTAGTGGTATTCAACTTTGCTCTCTAAACATATCATCATCTGTCCATTCTCATCCCATGCCTGAATGTAGGATGTTTTGAGGCTGATTTTTTATTTTGGATTGTGGAAGATAGGTCTGTATCTCAGAGCAGAAGTGTGTTTGATGTGAGAGATTCACCTTCTTGTCTCTGAGCCCTTGGTGTGTTAGATGTACACATCTTAATTTAGTAAAATGCACATAACTTACTTTTGTTTGCAGAATAGGGCACAGCAGTGCTTGTGAAACACTGTAGCCCCAATGTGGTATGTTTCTGTTGCTGCCGTCTTGTCAAGTTTTGATGCTGTAACAATGTATTGCAAATGAATATTATGTTCCACTGAAATACTAAAGGAAAATACTGAGGTTGTGCAGATGTATGGAAGTAACATCTAAGCCTCACACACAGGACCTGCTGTCTCGTAGCCTGTATCAATAATCAGTAGCAGCAAATGACATTACACTCATCTCTAAACGCATTGGTCTGATCTCCCTAGTAAGACTATTCCAGGCTACAGGTAAACACTCAGTGTTTCAAATACAAGCAGCATCTCATACACAACCATGATGGCTTTTTAATAATTACTTCATAAAATTAGGTCCTGGACAGTGCAGTCCACAGGCCCAGCATTCTGACCACCGCAAATATGTATCATGTTTCCTTACAGGGCCAAGCTGACCTGCTGAAACATGCCAAGAACGAGGTTCTGGAGAACCTTAAGCAGATCCATTACGCTGCTCTCACCTGTAACCTGTGCAAGGGCGGGGCGGGGGGCCCCGGCGGAGCCGAGAGCAAGCCCCGCCGTAGCCTGGAGGCCATCCCAGAGAAGGCAGGAGCAGAGGAGGACAAAAAAAAGAGGGAGCAGTAGACACCAAAAAAAAACCCCCCTGATGTCAATCCTAAAACTCACCCAACACCCCCAGAGGCTCTCTGCAGGCAAGAGAAGGGAGGAACAGAATTGTCACTGGACAGCCAAAAAGTGGCAGTGGCATTTGGAAATGGTGCACTTAAAAACAGATAAAGAACTTAAGAGACAGTTTTCAAGTTCTTCTTGCCCATTTCTGAAGCACAATTTACAGGTTGATGTGAATGTAGCAGCGAGCTGTTAGAGAGAGCAGGGACAGAGATGCCAACAGCAGCGAACTTGATCTATGTTCTGTCTGCCAATGTGTATGTGTATATATGGAGATCCGTTACTGCATTTTTACATAGTGTATAATTGCGATTTCTCCTTTTATGGATACAACTACTTATTTTCGAGATAAGTGAACCAAACCACTTCGTCTTAAAGATTTATTTAATGTGTGTTTGCAGACCTGAGATGGCTGCAAGCCGTGACAGCGTTCGGTCTGTGCAGTGACCCCCAGACTGTTGGGTCCCTGCTGGGGGTTTCTTCATATGGACAGATGAGACGGAGCACAGACCCAACTGTAAGGTCCAACGAGCGCAGAGAATTGTGAGCCAAGACCAGCAGCTGCTTTGGAAAAATGACATAGGCAGAGGAGTGTGAAATGGGTGCAGAGTGATTTGTACAAATGTGAGGTAGTGACTATTCCATGTGTGTTGATAACTTATTGAGTAATAATAGCTTCTGAAGCATTCCAGGTAACAGCCTAGTTGTATGTTCATGGATACAGTTAAACATGGTGGTGCCACTATGTACTGTACCTGTCAGTTAGGACAGCGGTGGGAGGAGACAAGATTCTTCTCGGAGTTCTACAGCCCGACCTGCCGTTTTCTCACGTTGCCTCAGGCTCATACGTGCCACAGATCCATTTTTTTTCCTGGACCAGTTTGCCGCGCAGAGCTAGTCTCTCCTCTGATGTGTCTACTTCAACTTCGATTCCTTCACCCACAAAGTGTGTTTACTCAACCCACATGACAAATGTCGTCCTTTATAAATTCAGTGCAGTGCCAGTGGGTGTGTATTTCTAACCGAAGTTTACCATTTATACCAACTGAATATGTGACACCAGTATCACATCAAATCCCAGTTTTGTTGTAATCCTGTTTCCAGAATAAACTAACAAATAAATCTGCATACTGTATGCTGTCAAAAAGGTCTTTCTTGTTTATCACCCATCCTCTGCTTCTTTGAACACAGCACAGTGGCAAAACCATTTCTAATACAGAAAACAGATCATATAATAGTTAAGGAAGAAGAAGAAAGGCATCTTTTTTCCTTAACTATAATACATTTACTGATACCACCCTATACCAAAACTGTATCTGTCTGGTTTATATTTAAAGCACTAGAACCATTGACACTATCAGTGTCCCTGATCCTGTGACTCAGGCGATTTGACAGCTTGGAGTGAGTACAGTATTTTATACCCTAGTACACTGTGCATTACATGATGACAGCAGTATATATATGACACACACTCTAAGGCTGATATGACTGCCAGTGGCCAGACATAATGTGAATAGAGTTGAAATTATTTGACTGAAAGTCTGTTCTTTCGTGAGCAAATTTGACAAGATGATTCAGTGTGTCAGCAGCGGGAATGGGTAGAATTTATTATTATTGAGTGAATACGCATAGCAGTGTGGCGATACAAGTCATCTGCAGAAGAGGAGGCTTTCCTAACAATTGGCTTTTTGCAAAGGAGCCAGATTATCAGGATTGATTAGATTACAGCTCACCGACAAGCATAAAAAGCCTGGGGGAAGTCTGGATAATGCTCGCCAGACACCTCTGTTTCCCTCTCTTTCTCTCTCTTTGGCTTTCCAGCATGTTCCCTTTCCCGCCATTCTTCTCGCTCAGGTTTTGCCTGTCAACACGTTTCCGCCTCCACGCTCAGACAATCCAGTGCAGCTCTTCTCTGCAGCAGCGGTGACTGTAACAAAAGCACCACAACAGAGATCATGAGATCATCCGGAGCTGGTCAAAGGCTTCCGGAAACATCCCTGGAAAATAAATACCCACTCAGGGCCTCAGATCAACAAACACACAGGACAGACAGGAGATTATGCTGATTGTGAAAGTCTATTTTAAATACTATTACCCATCATGCATTGAGTTTCAGTATTAAACTTCATTTAATGGGTTTTGATTGTTTTTTTAGATGAGAGCAGAGCCATATGGGTTTGCGTACTGCATCTCTCACTGCCCTCAAAAGCTTGATCTGTCTCTGGTACTGATTGGTGTTCATTTAGCCCAGCTTGCTCATACAGTAAAAGTCCATCACTGCGATAATATGAAGGAAATGGGGCCATTACTCAACAAGGGACTTTTCAGACTGGGATTTGTACAAAACATTTCTGACTGAATATCATATATCATCTGTTGTCTGGATACACTTGTTTGGAAACACATCCATGCAGTCACTGAAACATTAAACATGACACTATGGACTGGGTTCCATAATCACATACTGACCACAGAGGAACAAAAGAAATTGCTCAAGGAAATATTGGACATACTTACTGAACATGTAGAACATTCCAGTCCACTTCAAGAAGCAGGGAAAAAGTGCAAGTATTCAAGGACTATTTTGCAAGCATTGACTGAACTAGGAAATTCAAAGGTAGTGGTGCATTCTATCATGGATTTGAGGCATAGGAAAACAAAGGAAACCACACAAGATTGGTGGGGTGGGTTAAGGGCACAGGGTATTGAGGCAAATGCGATTAAGGCAGAGCCCAGATGTTTTTAGCCCAAGTCCACTATTTCCATTGGACACAAACACTCCTGACTGGAAGCAGAGCATGTCAATGATGTGATGGCATGGCTTTAAAGACATGGAGCGAAGTAAAGACAGTATCTTTTTTTTACCCACTGGCTCCAGCAAAATCACAGACAGTCTCAGCTGTTACAGCATAAAGTTCCAGTGGGATCTGACTGTCTCTGGACTCTGGACAGGACTGTCACACCTGTCCCCTGCCTTACCTGTCACTAACCAACTCCTTGGTGACCACAACAACTCAGAAATAAGCTACACTCTGTCTCTGCCCCTTTTACTAAAATACTTTTCCTAAATGTCAGCAGGCATCACTTAGATAAACACTTTATTATTAAAGCTCCCTGTATGTTTGATCATGTCTGAGAGGTGTTGGTACTTCCTTCTAAGGTAGAATCCTATCAGTTGAGGATACTCTGACTGTGTTTTAAGTTAAACATGTTATAATTATGCCTTAGAATAGGGGACAATACAGGTGAGAGCTGCCCACAGAAATAGCTGTTAAAAATGTTTTTCTGGCATTCAAATTTCAAGTCATTTATCTGCAATGCCTGACGCAGGAAACTTACTGATCTCTTTTCTTTGTTCACATCACCTCACTGCGGTTATTTGAATTTCCCAATCCTCATGTACAAACTTCAAATATACTTTCCTTACTTCACATTCATTCAGTAAGCAAATTCCATCCTGTAACATTGAGAGGCAGTGGGAGAATGCTACAGGGAGACGGGGCTACATCAACAATTTCCTCTAGTGAGCTCAATCAACTGCCCGACTGCACTAATACACTCCCTCACCTCGAAAGATGCCCCATATTCACATCTCCCACAGAAAAATGCCTGAATACAGTTACGGAACAGGGATAGAGCTCTCTCTAGGTTTTTTTCTACTGAATATTTCATGCTCTGTCAGTCGCTAAACTGCACTTCCCTGAGAGGCTCTCTTGCTTGATGGGATCTTTTGTCTGAGAAATTAGGCCGGTGTGTTTCGGTCCAGGTTGCTGCCTGGGATCATGAAGAGGACATTAGGCCGGAGGCTGGAGAAACTGCTGGGAAGAAGAGACTGTTTAAACACGGATCTGTAGCGCTTAAATTGTCAGTGTGAAGCTGGCTCTTTTCTCTCCATTAAACTTAAAAGCCCCTGTAGCTCGTAAGTGCGGGGGATGTTACAGCCGTCTTCAGGCCATTGCTATAAACTGCGCAAAAAAGCCTGCTCTTTCTCAAGGGTATAGAAGAGGAATGGCATGTTTAACATAGAATGAGTACCAGTCAGGCTATAGCAGTGATAGGAGTTTTGCCATGTGTTTATATTCACCTGTTATTGTTTATAGTTCAGCAGTGGAGCAGTTAACATCTTAAATCTATCGCATGGTAAAGGCTCAAGTTTTGGCAAGAGGCTGACATTGAACAGTGAATAAACTGAATGTGACAGTAGTGGAGTGCTAGTGGAATAAGCTTATGTTTTTATTCAAAACTTACATTTTGAACAAAAAGGCGTATGTTTCTGACACTGAACAGCAAAGAAACAGTGAAATGTGACAGCAGTAAGTGCTGGTGGAATAAACTCTGTGAAGTAGCAACATGTGGTAAAATTATCTGCAGTATCGTGAAGTGCTCTTAACCTCTTCAAAGATTCAAGAAGCCAAATGCCAGTCAGCTATATCCTGGCTACCTAGTGCTCAGAGCTGAAGACTGAAGCTACAGACACAGCAGTGTTCAGCTGCTCCGTCCCCTTTCTCTCTCAGGTCTAATTGGGCACAAAGATAGGACCCTCAGGCTGAGTATTGTGCACAGCTGTGTGGTCTTCATGATGTCCTTAGACAACTGCCCATGCTGACACACACTGTCAGAGAAATGTCAACATGTGCTACATGCAACAGACAAAAGAGGATACATTTTCCTACACAGAGGAAGTTTAGCCTTCATTCTGAAACTCAGTTTCATTCTGAAACTCTGAGCAGCCGCAATATTGCCATGCTGCTCAATAGTCCACTAAGACAAATGTATTCCAGGCCAGATTATGCAGGTGATTTTTTTTACCTGTTTGAGTCCGGTTTATGACAAAGAGGTAACACCAGTATTCTTCCAACTGAATTTCCTCAAGACAGACATCCTTGATTGCTTGTCATCCATACAAATAAACAAATGTGAAGTTACCACTACTAACAATGGTTAATTATTATTTTTATTATTTTGATGGACCTAGTTTATACCATTGTCCTGGTATACTGCATTAAAAATACCAACTAGAGCTCTACGTACTACTGCACAAAAGCTGTTTACAGCCTGTGTTATTACCCTTAGCCTGGCAGTGACGGCTCTGAAATGTAAAAGGGCATTAGAGTCTCTGATTGATGATCCCACACATGGTGGATGTTAAGTTAGATGTAAACCTACGTTTGTTAGGTCTCTGCCCACGTTGTTCTCATTCAATCTCTGTATATGTTTGACTTTCTTCCCTATAAAACTGGACCTGACCTTTCAGTCTGTGCAATAAAAATGATTTGTCTCTGGGGGCCTTCTGACAGAAAATGTTATTGCTCAAATGAAGATGAAATATTCCACTTGTCCTTCTCTTTCATTTCCTGGACGACAGTGGTAGTGTATAGTAATCCATGCAACTGAATGGATTAAAAAATGAAAACACTAGGGAAGACCTTGGACTACATTTGTTGAGATTAGAGGGGTGGTTTTATTAACAAAGGTTTGTCTGAAGGTTCAGACTCTGGGGAGGTGTTAATGAGCAGAACTGCATTCTAATCACCTGCCCATCACAGCATTTCCATAGCAACGGGCAGTGGGGTTAAACACTTAATACAGCATCAATTTGGGTGGCATAGCAAAGAAGGCTGTCTGTGTTTTGATAGGGCAGATTCCACAACATGCCCCCATTTAGGGATGCCTCAGCAGAGCTGCTGGAGAACAGTGGTATGACATCCCCTGTTATGTTCTGTACACATAAATGCAGGTGCCAGATCACACAGCATAAACGAACTCCCAAACACAATACATCATGCTGACCTGGTATGGCAGGTGTGACACCGGTAGCAGCTCCAGTAGGCAAACAAACCTGATGACAGAGGTTCTGTTGAATACTAGATAATACTGAACAGGATATTCAATGAATCGGTACTATCTGTTCTTCCATCTGCTTCAGCTGTTAATACTTGCAGCACAATATTTTAAAAAATAAAAACAGAAAGATTGCTTGCTGTAGTCAGTGAATGATTTTCTTCCTTGGCAATGCATCACAATGAATTTGGTCTATATTATACTGAGACAATAGTGAAACTGATGCAAACCTGAAAAATACATTTACATTTTCGGTAAACAGGGACTATCCAGTTTTGCTGACTGTGCCATGGGCCGTGCTTTGTGCTCCTGTGAACCCCATTCCAGATGCCCATAGGAGCAGGACAATGGCTATGTTTCCATTACACTTACTCTGCATAAAGGCTCACAAATGGGCAATGCATTTGCCACACTGACTCTTTTGACTTCTCATAGTCAGTAAAAATTTGCAAAGTCAATGCTCCCTTATTTAAACTACACCTGTTTCCATTGTGCTTGTTGGGCTGCTCCTCCATTTTTACTGGAGTGTCAACTCTAGCATGCCTGCCAGAAACATAGCCAATGACAGTGAGAATTTTGTGCGGTAAACACAGCCGAGGAAAGGAGGACTCGGTGCCAGGAGAAAAAAGAAGAGGGATGCAATTGCAATCCACGGGGGTGCACAAACAGACATAAATACTATGTAGATATTGGGATATCAGGAGACAACTGGGGGTGCAATGCACCCCTAAGCAGGCCCATAGCACTGGGCCTGAGAAGGGGAGAGGCCTCTACAGTTGTGACACCAAACACTTTAACGTAATCTCCGCTATTACTCCTGTCCAGTTCAGTTCCCATCCGTCTGAGTCCAGCCTGTGACACACAGGCCGCCATCTGCCTATGATTACCACCACATTTTCCTCAAGAGGGATGCTGTCCACTCCCTGTCAAACGGACAAACAAATGAAAGGATAGCTTACACTGGAGCAGAGACAGTTAATACATACACAGCAAACATAGAATCATGAGCGCTGTATGCTTTCTGTCTTCATTGATCATAAACTATGAAACATTCACTGTCATGGTAAATATAGTGCTTTCCTTTTCTCTCCACCATTTGATTGACACCATGGTGTTTCCTGTTTTCTGTGGGGGGACTGAGTGAGGGCCTGGGCAGTTACAGGGACTTGGGTATGACTCCCTATGAAAGAGGTAAATTACTCGCTGGAGACCAGGTTTGAAAAGAGGGCGAAGCAGAAAAAAAAAAAATAATACAGGGCCCAATGACAGAGGGAGGGAGATGGGGAAACTGTCAGGGGTTTACAAAGTAGCACAGTATGAACTGTCAAGAAAAGAGGTCACTACAGCGCTAAGATATGACAGACACCATTATCGAGGACAACTCTGTAAAGTTGACATCTTACATATTCAGTAACCCATATATAGCTAGATTTTACTGGAGCCAATAAGGTGCAGTGCCTTGTTGCAGGGTACAGTGTTCAAACCCATGTTTCACCGGTATAGACTCCAGTGATAAAGAGATTAAAGGTCATAGGGCTTCAAAACAATCATTATCAGTGATCAAAGTTCAGACACAGAGCAACACAAAATGACTGATGTAACACATAAATTTAGGGGTTAGCAACATACTATGAAATATTGTGTTAGAATCAATCTAATATCAAAACTTTTGTTTACAATGTGGACTAATAAAGAATAAATATTTAAAAAGCCTGACTATAGAATTGTGGGATTGGTCTAGTCTATCTAAAGCAATAGTCAAAAGTTTGCTAAAGCCTGGTGGCCAAATGGAATCAAAAGAAATCTGAGATTTAACATTTTGACAAAGAAATTATGATGTTAAACTAGGCTACTTAGAGAGCCCATTTTTCTCACACGTACACCCACAGAAAACATGATCATGTCAAGTACAATTGGTAATGACATGACTAATTGCATGCAGCATGGTATGATGTACTATGCTGACCTCTAGTGGTACTTTGGAAGTACTACAAGTGGCAGTGAGATGTGATGGTGATTACAGTCAGCCAGCTGGATCTCTGAACACACTGACACTGTGGTTGCCATGGCAGCGGTTACCTTGGATGTCAGTCACAGTCTGTGCAGGAAAATGAAACATGTCTTATCCTCCAGGAACTACAATTGACAGCCAGGTGGATAAAGTTACAGAAAAAGTTAACTACATTCAGGTTTGCTCAACCTAACGTTACAGTATAGAAGATACATAGATACATATGTGTTGTGGATAGCTCTGTTCAAGCAGTATTTTGGATTATTATTTTGTATTCACCAGGAACATCAATGTCACTGTTTTGGTACTACTATCTCACAAAAGTATAAATTAAGTTTGAATTGACTGCCTTGGAACTGCATTAATCCTGGTAATTATTTTCCCTTTGTACTCTGATTCTATAGCAGCTTGTACTACATTTGTCCTGTAGCTCTGACAATAAACACACAGATACAGCATCCACACTTCTGCTCAGCTAAACAGATGTTCTCTCAGATGTACATAAGCAGTCCCTCAGTATGTACAGTAGCAAGGTGGCGCTTACCTTCAGTCAAAGCTGTGATGCTAGCATAGATAGTGAGGGTGATTGGCTTCCTCCTGGAATAAAGCAGGCTGCTGGGAACTTCATCACTGTGAGGGGTGCTGCTTTGGCACCCACATTGCAAAGACAACAGGAAATACTAAATAATATTAAAGGAAATCACTTTCCTAATAAAAGGGATGGAAAAAATGTCCTGGGGACCAAATAAATGAATTAAGATGACAACATTTACTTTCAGTGAGAGCATTGTACTGTCTTCAAATAAACCCGAACAAAATAAAACCATTTCTGCTAAATACTAAGCATGTGAATATCTACCCTCCTGACTGTTGATAGGTTTAGGTTATTTGGTTATGTGCTGGCTGATATTATAGACAGAGATAAGGTTAGAGTGACTTTTCGTTTCTATCCTACCATGAAAAACAATAAGTCCACCAACCCAAATGTTGTTTTACACTATTCTTCACAACAGGCTTGAAAGATCAGGGGGAATCTGACAGAGTGGGAGCGCCTATCCCTCGGGGCGTCGCAGCTGATCCATGGTGTGAATCAGGACCACTTCCATAGCTTACACTTGACCATCCATTCATACAGCTGGATATTTACTGTGATTCAGGTCATGTACCTTGCTGAAATGTCTAAAAATTATAAAGCACACCAATGTATACACAGCACCCCTCTATGTCATAATGTTGCCAGTGTTGCACAAGTATTGTCTTTTGTGCATATGATCTGCTCATGCAGACACACTTTGATTTTTTTGTTCACAAACAATACTTGGATGGAACTTTAAATATGTACACCTCACTAAAAAAACTTAAAAATGCATTCCTTTCTGACTGACCGTTGACCTTACCTTGGCAGCGTGTGCAATGAAACTCTGCTTGAACTTTTAATGTAACAGCTGAACTGACCAACAAATAATAGTGCATGCCTCTCTCAACACTGGTGGAGCCTTTTGACAATATAGTGGTGACTGCAGAAGATGACAAAGCCCAATTGTCATAAAGCTCAAAAATGAATAATCATTTGGGAAATGAACAAAGAACCATTTACTAGCATAGCAAAGCAAATTAAGAAATACAGTATAATCTAGGAATGGACTATATGACAAATACAAATTCCTGTGCTGTGTGCTCCAACCACTAGTGGACTACAACAGTCTGGGTTCTTATGGTTATGACACTTCATTGGTCTGTGTATGCTCACCCCTCAGTTTAATATTGAAATATTTATTCACTTTTGGCTAAAATAAGCATTAAAGCTGGTACAGCTAAGGCAGGATATCCATATCTGTTTTTCATAGAGTACACAGCGATTCATACACAATCCCATGAACTCATGAAAGACAGATGTGCTCACAGTGTCTCCCTGCTCCACTAGATGGCAGCTGGAGTTCAGCAAAGCCTCCATGAGTTTCCCTGTGCTTCCATTATGTTCTGCTAAGTCCTGCGGTCTCATTATGCCTCTGTCTACAGGGATGTGGCTCTGAGGTCCGCCTCTAGGACTCTCACACCTGTTTGCTCCCCAAACGCCCCAGGAATAAAGAGCCACCAGCACTCTCTGTTGCTCCCCTCTGTCCCACTCTGAAGGCAGAGACTGTAGTTCAAAGAGTCACCTTTCACAATGCTTATTTCTAACAGACACGGCTGTTTTCGCATGCTCCAGCTGGATAGAGGAAAATATATACCTTCACTAAAGGGATCTACACATTATACTTCTCACATATCTATGCTTTTGGCCCTAATACAAGGATTACAAGTGTGGAGCTGCCCTGTCCAAACAATGTGTCAGCACTCCATCTGATCACCCGTAGTTGGCTAATCGATTCCTCGGTTTGCCTTTCCTTTCAGATGATGCTGTGTTGTTTGTCTGCTGGAGGCGTAATAAAATCAGCACACAAAGTACATTAAAATGGAAGACGGCATCGAGGTGACTTCAGCTCCTAATTAAAAACAGATGTGTCCATTTAATATTCTTAATACTGCAAGGGAGAGACACAATCACTGCAGAAATATCTATTTGCTTCATTAAATTGAGAAGCTTGATCACGGTGAGGAAGAAAATAATGAATTAAGACAGGCGTGTTTACAGGGTGGTTTAAATGGTGTTTACCAGAAGAGGAGGAACCAAATGTGCAGTATTTCTAGTCAATAACCCACAATCTAAAAGTAAATGAAAATACATTATGAATGACATGTAAAACTAAAATCAGCATCACTTTTAAAATTTAGCAACTGATGACAATTTATAAGCTACACCTATACATGTTGAAAATAAACATATTGCTTTTACTGAACAGCTAATTATAACAGAGATAAGGTATGTTTAACTGCTTTATTAAACTAGAAGCTTTACAGCAGTATTAAAATAGTGGACAGGCAACACTTCTCTGTAAAGACATGTTTAATTGTAAAGAAGAAGAGAAAATGATCGTAACACTGTAAATATACAGGACAAAGCTGCTCATTACATTAGCAAGTCCTGCAGATTCCTTCAGTCTGAAAATTGACTAAATATGATTTGACAAACCTCCTTTGCATCCTGAAAACTGAGAGAACAAATGTTGAATTCATCTGAATTCACATTTGTCTTCATATATACCTGTAGAACAGTATGAAAAACACCTTGCAATAAACTCACACATGTAGTTATTTAACTAACTACAACTAGGTTGAACAGAACAGAAAATGTTCACTTTTGAAACTAGATACACTCACTCAGTAGTTTTATTTTTCAAGAATTTTCAGCATTATAGTAACTTCATTACTATGTTCTTCATTACTATTCAGTTCTAGCTATCATGTTATGTGTACACCCATATCTTACTACAGAGTAGCAAGTTTACTCAAATGGATCTCATACTGTGATTTGGAACCAGTGTGTCAATTTACACTTTGACCCATTGGAACCATTATACACAGGAAGCTCAGCTGACATGCACTGTTGTATGACTCCCTATGAGCATGACAGATTTTTCTAGACACCTTGGCCTGGTTCAGGGTCGCAATTAGTGTAACTTGTTTGAGTCAATGCATGAAACATACCAACGCACATGCCTGTACACATGCATTCACATACACATTCGCATACACATGCACACACAAACATGGATACCTACAGACACACTCTCATGCATGCATGCACATTTACAAATACACACGTATGCACACCGTCTCACACACACACACACACACGCGCGCGCGCACACACACACACACACAAACACAGACGAGCCCAGAGAGTGTGTTGTGTGACTCAGCGCCTGTCGCTGTGAGGGTGACGGAGATGCGTCTTGACACTTCCGCCTGGTTCAGGGAGCCTCTGTCACATCTAATCTGCTCTCTATTTCAGCTGCTGCTTCAGGGCAGATCATACGGAGGGTGGCAATCGAGGAACCATTTCACTCCACATTTCTATAGGTTAATGCACTTAGAGCTATATCGATCATATGATCTGCATGTCTGCTGAAATAGCCTTGGAGATGGACCCGATTCAGACTGGTTAGACTCTGACGGCCAATTCACACCCGCTGTAGTAATTACAGTAAGTCCACAGAACTTACACTGAAGTCCTTGTGCAATCAAAATCACACATTTCCATGTTAATTACAGAAGGGGATAAATACATGTAGTGATTCAACATACTTTGGTTAATGCTAAGTACATAAAAAGCAAACACATTTACACTACTCAGCTTCATACTACGAAAGCATAATGCACGTCAGACAATCTTCACAACAGAGGAGTGAACGTTGCCACTGATTTACATGAACTACACGTAATTGTACCAGAGGACCAATAAACAGATTGGACATGCATACATACTGTGCCACCCACGGAGAATGGTGGGGGTATGGTAACTCCTAACTCAGGAATGTGTTTTCAGGTTGACATACTGTCAGAAGAATGCGTCATACCACAGAAACTAGAATAAGCTTATGCTCTACCCTGTCTGAACTTGGGACATTATAAAATTATTCCACACCCATTACTTAGCATCCATAAAATCACATACAAATGGGAAACCGCTGTACTTGTAGGGCCATGTACATAATGGAATGTGCTTTTCAATGCAATTTTAATGTACATGGCATTTTAATCCGAGAGCTTCCAGCCGGTGAAAATAGAATAATTTAAATAACAGGCATCCCACAAACCTGACATCTGTTCAAACATATAAAAAAGGAAATTATTAAATGTAAGGTGATGACTGTAAATGTAAACAGATTTTTTTGAAAGTCAGTTTTGTAAATTATTATTAATAGCTAATTAGGTTAATACAAACACACATATCTCTTGACTCAAGATGATAAAATTAAAAGTCATGTTATGTTCTTTTGTAAAAAATTGTATCAGATGAAAAGCTTGTGCTTGCAGTCATTTAATCATGATGACAAATTAAAGGTAACAAAGGGGCAATGTGTCTTGTTTTTTATGTCTGGCCACAAATTTTCATTCATGTTTAAAAAAATTATGCTACATGACCTGACAGTGTGGATAATAATACCTTGTGTTTTACAACCATATCTGGCAGGTCTCAGCAGTGATGCTATCACAGGCCTCAGAACTGATACCATCACAGGTCTGACATTTGATATTATCACAGGCCTCAAAACTGATATCTGCACATGACTATGACCTTAAGGAGTACAGCCTACAACCTTTACCCTGTCATATGAACTTCTGTCATTCAAAATTCATTTCGTTCTTCAATGTTCAGTTGATAATTTCCAAACTCACTCTCTATATTATTAAAAATGTTGTTGTTTTGAATGATTCACTTTGGAAACACAATGTCTAGAATGGCAGGTTCTGTCTTCTATGAACATGTACACTAATCAACCAGCCTGTGGTCAGTGTGTGTCCTATGACATAGTAAACAGTATTGACTCCAATGTCATTAGATATGTTTGTTGTCCGCACAACTTTTTGATGCACCTCTTCTATCTTTGCCTTTGCCTTGACTCTTTCATACAGCTCCCTTTATGTATGATTACGGGCTGAGTGATCATTTTGTGCTATTGCATTTGCACATTGACTGAAGCATTAAAAGAAGTGCAACCAACTACCTTAAATTGCAAAATCTGTGTGAAAATTTGTGAAGAAAACACTAGGAAGTGAATCTTGTACTCACTGATTATGTTTGTTTTTGCTGCTTGGGATTTGCTATTAGTGTGCTAAGAGTAGAAATGATTAGAAGTTCTGGAAATGAGTTTGGAAATTTGATGACTGTTATCCTTTAGGTATTTTTGACCACAGGTGCAAAGAAGTGAGTCTGGAAAGGAGAAAAACTATAATTTGCATCAAAACTCAGTTCATTATGCAGTTCATTACTCCTCATTACCCAAGACAATATTATTCTAGTATAGGTCTTCCTTTTCTTTTACCCCATTACTAATTATTGTCATCCCTCTTCTCTGTCTGTCAGAGGGAGAATGTAGTGTCTAGTGTAATTAGACCTGCACAATCTCTGAAATGAAGAGAAGAAATCACCTTGAGAGGCTCTGTCTACACCCTCAGGCCACTCACAACAGGTGTACCCCAAAGCTCAGTTCATGGCCCATCATTATACTGTCTCTAAAACAGATCACTGAGGCCCCTCACAGCTTCTTGTGGATTGCCATACAACTGGTATGCAGATATTATTTCTTCCAACTTTGTTATATAGGTGCTGGTATACCAGACCCTCAGCCACACCAAGCTTACTTAGTGTACCCACAGTCTCTTATCTCTGCTTCCAGGCCTGGCCTATACTCCTCTCCCACTGAGCATCTGTCTGTTTTTTTGTTACAAGGCTCTATGATGAAGGTGGGCTTTTTCCCCTACACTAGTCCACCAGTGACTCAATGAGATACTAACTCTGTTTGGCACAATAGTCTCTAACTACTTTCCATCCTCTTGTAGAGTCAACTCTTCAGACTGTAGCTGATTCATTACTACCATTTAAAATTTTCTATTATTATGCTGCAACTTTTCATCATAATATATAATCAAGTTACCAAGGAATTTGTGTGAATTAGACACATTGGCACATTTCTCTATATATGCCCGTATGATGCTATACAATTTTTTTCCTTTTTTACTATTTTTATTCAGCCTTCCGCTGAATAGAATATAGTTTGATACTCATACTGACCTAGTATATATTATATAAAGTCTGATAAAGTCCTTTCCATCATCCCCCTGCAGATTATCACCTTGACACTCTCTCAGACAGCCAGCAACCTTGGCGTCATGATCAACAACACAGTGGTAGTGATGCTACAGTGATGGTACTCTGCTCGCTGCTTCCACGTGACAGGCATAACAAGAATCCGCCTATTACATTCAGTTACTGGTCCAGGCCTTGGTGCTGTCTCTGCTGAAGTGGGGCAACTCCTCCCGAAATTACCAACCTGCCAATTCCATCCAACGACACCCACTCATCAGGAACTGTCCTTGCCTGACTGCTCGTCTCCATCCCCACAAACTCTCAGGCCACCCTCTACTTAGCTCCTTCCGCTGGCCACCGGTCACCTCCTGCATTCTCTCCAAAACCTTGGCACTGATGTACCGGGCCTGGAATCAACACCACTCCCGCAGGGTCTCATCTCTTTGCACAGGGCCATATTCTCCACCACAAGTGCTCTACATTTTCCTCCTATTCAATGTTCCGTGGCATCGGCCTGCACATCTGAAGGCTCGGACCCTTAGTGATGGAATGGGATGCACAGCAAAGCCGCTCCCTTCCATTCATCATGCTGGCCATTCAGTCCTTTTCATTGCTGTCTAAAGACACCTTCTCATTCTGTGCCTGGGTTTATCTAACTAGGATCTGCCCTAAATCTGTTTAATACACCACTTAAACAGGAATTTCCGTTTAAACTGATGAGGGAGCTATGCTGCATTGTGGGTCCTACAGTTGTAGGAAATGCTACTGCTTATGCTGTAATTGCATTCTGATATATATAGTTTTGCATGCTTTGCAAGTCAATGTGGATGAAAAAGCTCATAAAAATAATACGCATTCCTTAATAGCAATAATAAATAACTGTTCATTTACTTTTCTTTAATTCAAAGCTTTATCGTTAATTTAGCTTCTTATCTATAAAACTACCCTTGACATAGTCCTAAAAGTGTCTCAAACACACATTTTGATAGTAAAGTGAATTAATTTATAATGAATGTACTTTTAGATTTCATGTATGTATTGCATTCATCTTTTGCATTTCAAGTTTGA
This sequence comes from Megalops atlanticus, assembly GCA_019176425.1. Classification (NCBI taxonomy): domain Eukaryota; kingdom Metazoa; phylum Chordata; class Actinopteri; order Elopiformes; family Megalopidae; genus Megalops; species Megalops atlanticus. The sequence goes on along the minus strand of CM032884.1, from coordinate 16,739,418 downwards.
CATAATAATAATAATAATAATAATAATTATTATTATTATTTCATTGTTGATTTTCTCTGTGAGGAAAAAATAGTAAATGTATTTTGCTTGTTGCTGTGGGGTGTAACATCTTTTTCGTTTATAATATCTCTTACATCTTAATCTGAAATAGATTTTGAAAAGGCCAGGGCTAATTGGAGCCGCACTGATCCACTGCGCTCGCCGTAAATGAGGCTCGGAGGAGTTGACAGATCTAACGGGAGAGCAGGGCGTGGGGCGTCCCCCGGGATCAGTCTCATGCAGCGCGCCTCCTGAGGGGAACCAGGCTATTACAGAGAGGCGGGGGGGGGGGCGGGGCATCAGACAGAGGGGAGGAGCGGTCCCTGGAGCGGACACAAGCGCTGTGCGGGGCCCAGGGCTGGGTCTCTTCATTCGCGAGCCTGTGTTGGGGGGTGTGTGTGTGTGTGTGTGTCTGTGGGGGGTTATTATTAGTGGGGCGGTCTCCTGAGCGCGTGCTGCCGGTGGATCCCTGGGACACTCATGCATATGCTGCGGGTGTTTTAAAGAGGCGACAGGTGGGCTGCAGCGGAGCTAATACCTGCGCTAATAATCTCTGCCAAATCAACCTAATGCCTTGTTGACGGGGGAAAACTCACACATACACATGCTCGCGTGTGCGCGCGTGTGCAGGGACACACACACACACACACACACACGCACAAGGCCACTACGCTGCTCAGCCAGGAGGGACAGTCCCTCACTGCGGCTGTAATTAGTAGCCAGTGAAAACACTCTTCACCTGTGGAGCACAGAGGAATAAACAAGTACACTAGGGCTTCAGGAACTGTAATAATTAATAATAATGAAAACAATAATCTGAGCATCAAGTTTTCTATTACAAGGGGTACCAAGTACTGACCCAAAGACTCAAAGCAATCGAAACTAAAGTGTCACCACTGATAAAACTAATTCCTCGACCTCAGACAAAGAGCTGTGAACACAGAATAGCGATCTTACACATACTGAAGTTTGGTAATTGCTGTCAAGGACAGAGGCATCAGCACTAATATAAATTTCAGTTGTTAATGTTCAAATTGGGGGCACAGAATTAGCCATGACCAAATTTCACATACAGAGATTTATTACTGGTAGTGCAGGTACCAAGTGAACCAGAATAAGGCCACGCCCCTATTACAATAATCTCTGAAAATTTATTAGAAACTGTTACCACAACTTTCGAATAAGAAATGTACTCCAGTTAGCATGGTGTATAGAAAAGTATGGTCAATTTTGTATGCTCATTTCACTTGTAAACTTTTTTATTTTTTTGCCAAAACACACATCACCCTAAGGATTACTCCAGCCTCATTCAGGCAAAGGAGGCACCTGGGCAGACAAACAGAAGGAGAGAGTGAAAAAAAGGCATCCCTCTGAGATTTATCGAATGACTGCAACACAGTAGCAAAAGTTGAACTCTCTGCCGTACTGTTCCAGGGGGCTGATGGGACATCTCGGGGGAGCCATTAGTGGCGCGATCGGCGGTGTGGCGCGGGGGAGTCGCTACAAGTCATGGGAGAGTGCTGGAAAAACTCACAACACACTAACAACACCTGTCACCCCTACGCCTAATGAGAAACACAATTAGCAATTAACACTGCGATCTGTCGGAGCTAATATGTGCCTCCCAGCACACACAAAGAGCTTGGGTAAAAGACATATAGGCCTCCTTTCTTAACACTTGTAGACATACATCTGTTTGGTTTAAATGAATGACACATATATAACCAGTCTTTTGCTGTTGCCATCATACACACAACCAAACAGTAAATGCAGAGTTTTTGGAAAGACAACTTATGAAGGTTCAGTTTAATCAATTACCAGACAGCAAACATGCATGAATCAGCCTAGCCGATAACCTACACTTCTCAACCACCAGCTGTCCAAGTCCCTTGTCCTTGGCAAGGGCCAGCTCATTGCTCTCTTTGAGTAACTCAGCAATGCCAGAAGAGTAGAGTCACTGACCACCTCCCACTGTCATGTGATCTGCTTGGACATGACATGCTTGGACTGACATTCTGAGATTGAACAACCAAATCCACACTTCTCTTTAACCTTACTGTTTGATTGGATTTCACTATTTACAGTAGCTTTAATGAGTATTTATGAGAGATTTTATACTACCACTAAAGCTTAATTTGTCATACCTTTGTGGACAGACAAGTGATTTAAGGATTGCTCTTATCTATTGGTGTTATTATCCACACTTTTAAATCTTTCTTTGGAAGTCTCTCTGAATAGGAATAGCTGCCACATAAGAAAATATAAGACTGATAAGCAGAACTAACAATGAAAATATCAAGCCAAAAATGTAATTAAAAAAAGAAAATGCCATAATTGCTCCAGTTAGTTCAAAACAGATTTTTGGTTTCGTTTCCTGTATTATCTTAGACCCCCTGCAAAAAGTAAATTAATTAATTGGTTGCATACATCTAAATGAAATGTAGTGTTTAACATTTTGGCCATAAGAAGTTAATTCTAACTTTGGTTAGTGTTTTTTTGTAAGTCTATTATGTAGGTGCTGTACATAATTACCATAGTGTGTAGTGTTTGCATATTGTGTTAGTAGCTTGTTATGGCTGATAATGGACTATTTACCTGTCAAAAAAATCTACACAGTCTGCAGGACTAGGTCTCAATATTCATCAGACAGAATTTACCTAATATTCTTGTAGGGAAATGTAATAAGACAGAGAAAGAAAATGTCCATTATAACTCAACCTACCAAAAATTATTATTCATTTATTTGGCAGAAACCCTTATGTTACAGGGCAGTAAGCAATATGACACTCTAATCAGGACTGTCACATTTCCACTACAAATAGTCACCATTACGTATACTTGCAATGCCTTTATTGACAGGAGTTTCTTCATTAAGTAGAGGCTTCTGTCTAAAGCGATGACTTAGGTCATATAAACCCATGTTTGTTGTTGGCTGTTCACCACAACATGTGTTGTACAGATAAAGTCTTGCACTAGCCACATACAACAGCAATGTCTGTCATTCAGATTGGCTTACCACATTAACCTACCACTTTGGGTGACTTTCAGTGTCTGGCTGAATGTGGAGGGGGGTCATCTGGGCATGCCTAGGACTGAATGGGGACACACCCGTACTCACTCGAACATGAGATGCAAGGAGAACTTCACTGCCCCTTGCAGTCTATTACAACAGCGCAGTTACTACCATTGCATCAAACAACATCCCCTTCAGCAGCAGTCACTTTAATTGGTGCTCATTGCTGCAACCCAGAGGGATTGATCATTTCTAGAGTCCATTTACAAATGCCAGATCTGATTCTCCTTTTTTTCAGAGACCTATCGGCTATCCCGCTGCGCGTGCTGACCCCAGTTGTACAAACAAAGCTGCCACTCCCTCCATCATTCCTCCCCCCCTCTCAGAAAGCACGTGACCAGGCTCAGAGGCAGACCAAGGCCCCACCCTGATGAGACAGGCTTCACCGGAGTCCATTCACACCGGTTCTGTCCTAATTGGATTAGTAGTTTCCTAGACATCTCTGCGATGGTAATTGTGTCAGCCAGCTAGGGTCAGTGGGGAATTGAAGCGTTAAATCCAATTCTGAGTTTGCGTCTCTCGTTCAGGGGATGTATGGGAGTACTAACCATATGTCGCAGTCCCCAACTCAGAGAGATGAATATTCATGAGATGGAGCAGCACCACTTCTCTCCATCCAGGAGGGAGCTTGTTCATTCTCCAGGAAAAGGCTCGATCCATCTTTCCCTACAATGTCACGTTTCCTGTACTATGTCAGAATGACGCCACTGCCGTGGCAACGGATTGCTTGCTATAGCGGCGACTGAATGTTAATCAACTTGGCATCGTCTTTTGCGATTATGTTTGAGTGCAATGTAAATCTGTTTTCATTTTTCATGGGTTGGACCTGTTAGTAGATCACTAGCAACTTTCATATCACACATGCAGCAGTGAACAGTTGAGAAATATAGTCAACTTAGAATAATGACCTTGACAATAAAATGTCAATGAATGTATCAGTTTGTATACCATTTCCCCATTATAAATATGAGACATTTATTGTACTATCTTGTATTTAACCCTTTGTTCCCTGTAAATGAGAAAACCAGACAGACTAATGCATGGGAGACCATTCTGATGTAAGAGTAACTCTAGCTGGTCTACTTGGAAACATACAAGATCAAAGCACGTGATCCTTGATTTTGAAAACATGTGATCTTTAAACATCTTTATTCAATTATAAAGACCATTAGTAAATAGTGGAGAAATCCATCCATCGACTGGAACAGAAGCTACCAGAAACATGAGAAAACAATACATAGCATACTGCCTTTATAAGGATTTAGGTGGGTAAACATGACAAACATGACAGAACATTCTGATTTGCTTAGCTTGTAGCCATTAAGGATCCCTGAAACAAAAAAAAAAAAAAAATCCAACCACACTGGCTTCCATGGTGTGAGAAAACTGCCTGTCAGTCATTCACAGCTTGTCAGTTTTGTCATGTTGTGATAAGTTTGATGAGAATCATGTAAACATGGAACCGAATTAGATTATCTCAAACAAAGTAGGTACGCTGGCGTCTAGACCAAGAACCAGGCTTGTCAGTTTGCGCACCCACACAATGATTCCTAACAATTGTCAACCAAGTACGTAACAACTGATGACTTTTGGGGCTCATCTGCAAGAATTATTACCATACAAAGATGCAAGACAAACATGTTCATGAAAGCTGTATACAGTTTAATTGCATAAATTATTCTTGCCCACTTGCTCACCCAGTTGCTCTATAAAGCAGAGCAACACCTACAGTACATACAGTATGTAAGGGAGCACTTTCACAGGGATATTAAAAATATCTACCTCTAGAAAATAACAGACTTTCATAGGATATTACTCTGCCATTTCATTGATGATACTGTGATACACTGTAAATAGACGCACGCTGAAAGTCCAGGTTGTCCCTGGAATCCTCTTTGTTTGGTATGTTAATGCCACACAAACTAAAGCTGGGGCATTGGAAGAGGGGTCATGGGACAGAAACTTCTGGACATCCTGTCTTGCTCAGATCTAGCAGGGGAATGCTGTTACCTACAGCGGAATGCAGCTTGAAATCGACAGTGATGAGACCCCACTCTAGAATCATCCGTCGTTGTGGGGGAAAGTTTGTGTTTTTAAGTTGTTCAGACAAACAAACTTTAACGTTGGTTAAATGGAAGGTGCAGCTTCGCCCTTGATGTGACTGCGACTTCGAGCGCCTGCCAGTCCCCCCGGGGAAATCGACATTGTAGAGAATGTTTGCAGTGAAGATTAAACAAAGCGCAGAAACCCTTTCGTGTCAGAGAAAGTGCGCTGTAGCCTGCAGGTGCGACGGAACATCTGGTGAGACAGGAAACCGAGGATGCTGAAGACTCTTCAAATGACAGGTTTTAATTGGGCTGTGAGTGTGTGTGAGTGTGTGTGTGTGTGTGTGTATGTGTGTGTGTGTCTGTGTCCGTGTGTGTGCACATGCGTGTTTGTGTGTTTGTGAGAGGATGGAGGGAGTCTCAATAATGTACTGGACCAATTACTTCAACCAAAGCTATAAAATCCAGACTGAAAGTACATCCATTACACTTGCAAATGAGCTAAAAGTTAAAGAATGTAGAATAAAAATGAGGTGATTTCATTTCAGGTTTTTGTTACCTTTGGCCCCCCTGGGCTTTAGGAGAGGAGAGGATGGATATCTCCTCTCATCCGTTTTACATAAGCACTCTCAGGTATGTCTGATAGTCATGGCTAATCACTGAAACACAACACTGTGAGATGGTAGTTACAGACATGACTGGGGTCTATTTCATATAGCTGACACTCATAGCATAAGAGCACATAATGGTGTCCACTGCTTAACAGATGTTTTTTTTTTCAAGGCAACTTGCATTGCTCACAACTGACATATTATTCATTCATACAAGTGGTTATTTACTGAAGCCTTTCCCGTGGAGTGTGGATCATGTTCAAGAGCGAAACCGAAGCACTGTCTGCAAGATGTGAACCTTCTGGTAGCAGCCCAGTATTCTAACTGCTTATGCTAACAGCTAGAGGGCCGCTGAAGTTCTGCTCCGAGGCCCTCTGAAACTGTCTGAACCCTTTCCTGTGATGAGCCGGAGCTGCTCTCTTTGCTGCTGCGGTGTAACTGCCGTAGTTACTGCTTGTAGCCGTGCTTCCTCAGACTGAGAGAGCGCTGGCGGGGGAGAACTGAGCGAGAGATAAATCTCTCTGTCGCTAATGAACTACACTTAACACTAAAATACAGTGGAAATTGAGCATTTCATTTATAAGAAGATCAATGGCAGTGACAAACTCCCCTCCTCTCACGGAGAGCAGTTAGCTGGATTATGTTCCGCGGGCAACAAAATCAATCACAGAGAGAGAACAATGCGATCAATCTTAATGGAGGTGGGAAAAAAGAGAGGGAGAGAGGGAGAAGGGGAGAAAAAGACAAAAGTATTTTCCCCTTGTTGCCGAGGAGGACTTGTTAAGGCCACAAATCAAATGTTTGAGAGGTGCCCCTTATCTCACAGGTCCCCCTGTATTTTGGGGATTTTCGGGAGAGGGAACATGCAGGAGCAGATGAAGTGAGTAATTAGGATCAGGGGAGAGAAACGCTTTATCACCGAGTTTTCCATCTGCGACCCGACAGCTCATAATTCCAGGCATCTGCTTTCATTTGTAAAGTGCTCACTTAGCCTCTTCAGTCTCTACACTCCACACTTCTGAGCTCAGACACCCTCCTTCCTGCACCTTGTTCCTTGACTCTCTTACCTTCGTTCTTAATTTCACTCCTCTTACTCTTCCCATTTAACAGCTGCCCTTTTTCAGGGAGACCTACAATGCATGAGACAATTAGTACAGAACAGAGGACAGAATTCAGTATTAATCACTGCTGAATACATCAATGGCATATTACACCTGTTAAAGTAAAACTCTAATTAAAATGAGTTGAGTAGGATCTGATACATGCTAATATATCCACATTCACAAAAGAAAAGAATAAACAAGGGAATTTTGGATCTACATGCTCAGTGTTTATGGCATTGAGAAATTAACGGGAGGAGATTAATCAAAATGCAGAATTAATGTTTAAGGAGTTGTATCACTGTAGACAATGAAAGGCCAGAGTCCTACAAATACTAACAAATACATGCTTGATAAAGTCCTCCTATTCTGTACTATCCAGGGTCCTTGTCATGTCATCCTGGTGATAAGAACAGCAGGGCAGAGTTACATCAGCTATATGCAAGTTTAATGTTAGCCTAATAATAGCAGAACCCTATAATAGTTGTAGCTATGTAATATGGCAATACTGCATTCACATGGGTTCTCCAATGAAAAGTTCATTACAATTACAATTAACACTCTAGGGAAATAAACTGTAATATCACTGAGTGTTTGTGTTACTGTAGTAGCCAGGTACAAAACAAAATGCAGTTTGGACTGTTATTCTTGGCTGGCCAAGTATGTCCATCACAGATGTCATCAATCACAATCTTATAACTAACTAGATCACAATGCTGCCTCTTTTCAAATATTGTCTTGAAAATCTCCCACAGTAGGCTACACATTAAGATTATTTTTTCAGTTGATTTATATTTTGTATTTGATTAATTCCCTTTTAATAATCAAAAAAGTAAAAATGTCCCACAGTAATGTAACTCTGCAGCGCTTGCATAAAAATATTTAATATATTACTGAAGTGGACACGTCCAAAGACACACTCAGTTGATATTCGTTGAACTCGTACTGCCCTGTTATTAAAGACTGTTACAGTACTTCTGTAAAACTTCCCAGTTAAAAACTTTTCAATAAAACTATTCTTACCACCATAACTGTAATACATGAGGTAAAGTTCCACATTTGACCAGTAGGTGGTATGATTCTCCCATTGTATTTGTCCATATAGCATATTTCTGTAAACTTGTAAACTTTTATTTTTATTTATTTATTTATTTTTTGGGGGTAAAGGGGCTTACATGACATATGTGAAAATAGGACATCTGTTGTAAATATATTTGGTTAAATTAATGTCTTCAACTGAAAAACTCACAGGTGTCTCTGAGGGACAGCAGCATGGACAGTAAAATGATGTCCACCCTGTCCAGAGGGGATGCTGATCACAAACAGGACCATCCAAACTTCAAGGAGGCTTCTCAACTGAAAAGTTGCCACAGCCAACAGCTACAGCAAGAATGTGTTACTCATGTACACTATACAGCTATGGAAAGATCTGAATTAGCATTCAAACTACACTGAACACTGAAGTTAACTTTGTTAACTTTGTTTGACTTTATTTAACTGTTAAATATGAAAACTGGGTTGCTGAGTTAGCATTTTGAATTACAATTAAAAAAAAAACTTTGTAAATAACCAAACACGCAATTATCCTTTTCATGCTTTGGACAAAACTCAGGTGCAGTTACAGCAAAGGAATAGGCGCAGGACAGCTATGACTACATACTGTGACAAACATCTGTAGCGCTGATGACAACAGCATTGAACAGGGGCACACAAAACCAACACACTGCCATATCTACAACTCACCAAATAGGTTAGCAGGGTTTGGGTCAATTCCACCTCAATTCAGCCAGTTCAGGGAATGGACAGAAAATAAATCCATGAATTTAAAATCACCCACCATTATCTATGATCATTTTTCAATTAATGCATTGAATTTCAATTAATTTCTTCAAATGACTGAATTGCAATGGAATTGCAAACTCAAACCTAAACTCTGTACCAAAATGAGAAATAAATGATTGTATCAGAAAGACAACGAAGAGCAGTGGCCAGCATCCAGTTCACAGACAACAGTGCAGACATTTCCATTTCCACTTCTACTAGTAAACCAGAGTGTGTGTCAAGTCACAGCAGCTTGGTTTCATTGGAAATGCTGTGATGGCAATTAAAAACAGTCACATTCACACGAAGAGGAATGAATTCTGAGGGAACAATGTGGAGAGATGCAGATTTTTTTACATTTTAATGCAAACAAAGGAAATATTAACATTCTGTGCAGAGGAATTTTTGATTAGACAGGCCCAGCTGTCACTCTGCACAGCACGTGTGAGTTTCTCACATACCCTATACCATATCACGTTAATTCCCACCTATCGCTGACTGTTTCGGGCTCATCTTGATGAGCCGCTAACTTAACTTTATGTATCTCGCAAACAAGCGTCTTCGTGCTTTATGTTGTTCTTCAGCTTTTACCCATGGGTATAGCCAAGGAACGGACAACTCCGCATAATCATCAGTTTCCTGGTGAAAGCAGGTAAATTAGACAGGGGTATTAACACTGATCTCAGAATAGAGATTAGGAGTCATTTGTTCTCAGAGACAGTAGGGAAAATAGTTTTATTTAACTTGTGACTTCATTTGTTTAGTTTAAAAAGTATTGTAAGGTAGACTGAAATACAATAAGCCATACTACAAAAGTTTAAAGATTACAAAAAGTTGCAGCTTGGTATATACCATACCTATACAGTGACAATACTTGAGCCCTTTTTGGTATTTCTAACAGAAATAAGCACTATGTCCCTGAGGTCTGAGTCCCTTCACCAATTTCCTTGGTAGACCTAAACATTACTGACAAGTCTTATAACCAACAGAATTTCTCCATCAGCCATTTTATGATGAAAGGTAACAAACTAGGTGGGATGACTGGATCATATCTGTGAGGTAATGTGGGTCAATTTTTTGTGTAACTTACCTTCATTTTCATATCAATCATTTTAATGGCAAATCTATTTTGTGAGTGTTTTTACCAACATTTTGTAGTTGCCAACTTTTCACCCTGAACATGATTTTGTGGGCATTACCTATATATGTAAAGTATTAACACATGTATATCAGTTAACATCAAATATGAGCAATTTACTTCGTTCTCAAGACAAATCCAAGATCAGATACTAGACTGCAGGGCTGTCATTTATATTGAGCAAAATATATGTTACAACATAAATGCTTTTCCTGAGTCTATTTTCCCCCATCACCCCCACCAGCTGGCCATCTGTACAGTAATGGCAGCTCGATGAAAGCCGGCATGTCTTTGGTGTCAGTGCAGTTATCATTAAACACCCCCAATCTAATAAAGGCATCATTTATAAGTGTTTGGCCCTTCAAGCCCCACTGCCTCTGTACATGTAGAGCAAATGCATTTTCCAGTGAACAACCTACAGATCACCTCCAGTGGCAGAGAGCACCACACAAAGCCTGCCTCACAGATATTCTTTGACATGTGAAACCTTTGTCATTCTCCAATTAGCCATTGAAAGCACATTCTAAATGGTAACCCACTTCCCTGGCCATATTAAATATAACACCTACTGACACAAATAATAACATGTCAAAGGGTTTTTGTAAAAGTAAATGATGCATACACTGTTGACCAAAACATAAACCTGAACATAATAAAAAAAAATCCTAGATATCATGGTGAAAATGTACATCCATCATACTACCTGCAGTTTATCAACTGTTCTTGTATTTGGAATTTGCATGTATTGTGAGATGAGACCCTCCACTGATCTCTCTCTCTGACCATCTCACACACAGTGGCTTGCCCCTATGAATCTGTCCCTCATCCGCCTCCTTCCCCACTCCCTCGGGACGGCTTCAGTTCGTATAATTCTGTCTCTGCTGGGAAACAATTAACACTCCGGCTCCCTGGTTTATGGTCAGAAAAGCAGCTGCCTTTTTCCCCGATACTGGGAACATTACCTCTCCGGAAGTGAGGGAGAGAGCAGTCCAGTGCTCGCTTTGTGGAAACACCAGATGTTTACCTGGGCTTTCTGCTTATTCTGCACAAGTGTTTCAGGTTTTCAACCATTAACATCACACAGCAAGGAAAACAGCCTTGTTTTCTAGTGGGAGAAAAAAAAGCAGGTCTCCTTCGGCATAATCAGAAGTGCTGACAGAAGTTATAGGGTGAGGTGTGAACAGCATTGACAGATTGTAGTGCAGGACACAAGATACAATTCTTTGTATGAATGAAAACTACAGTATTTAGTAAGAGGACCTACAAAAACAAATAAGTGGAAACTCCTGTCAAGTTATATTGTCTCACTCAGACAGAGGCGTACTTGAAATATTTTGTGTTACTTTAATTTTAATAAATTATTATGTGGACATACCCAATAATCGGTTGTCATACAATAATAATCAGACATGTGAAGTGAATATTTGCAGTGCTATATGATAACCTTCAAAAAAGTATTATTGCATTCCATCCAGAGCTACACCCAAACAATATCTTTCGGAATACTGCCTTACTTCTATGTTTTTTTCCTATAAAGGAAAGTCATATCAATCTGTAAATATGACCACAGAATCCGTATCCATTAATGTGAAATGTGCAGCAAAGCATCATAAAGATTCTGAATACGCTCTCGGGCTTCTTGTTTTGTTCATCGGTGATCCCGTATCAGGAGTTTTCAGAGTTTTTTATGTTCACGTCTGCATTTCCTGCCTGCCCCCGCTGCCCTCCTTAAATCCATGATTTCACTCTGCTGTCAGGACTGCCTTATTCTGTCCCCATCAGCAGCCGCACAATGGTGGGCTGGGTCTGAGTGCAAGGCTCCTTTGCAGCACTGTATGAAAGCCAACTCTGTTTCATTATTTTGAGCGAGGCTTAGGCATCGCTGTGACCTCTTTATCATTAATAAAAGCTGAAGTTTGACCCCCCCCCCCATACTTCTTGCTGGTTGGAGCTTGAGCAGTCTCAAGGTTCAGCAATGTTACAGCTTTTGCTTCAAACAACTCCCTGTCAAAGTCAATAATCCCTCACATTTACAGAAACATCTGTGGACAAAAAGGGAACTTTTTCATTCAGAAAATAAATTGACTTTCCACCAGCACACCAAACTTTATCTACAGCAAATGCAAATGTTTCCCAAATTCAGGGATCTACACAGCAAAGGAACTCTTTATTCTCACACAAATATTGCATAATTGCTCTCATGTAAACAAAGCATGGGTTTGACTGTACCAGTGACTGTATTGCCCAGATTCAAACTATCCTCAACACTGTTTGTCCTTAACTTTGAGTCACATATTCAAGCAAGTTTTTTGGTTGTTGTTTTCTCTTTCTTTCTGTTTCTGTTCTTGAATATTGCATTTAAATTGACATTGGGCTGATTTGTATTGGACATTTTAATTGCAGTTAGTGCATAGTTCAGACTACAGAACATGATGTATTATGGCATACTTGCATTGTACTGTATGTGACTTACACGTAACTCATGCAACCAGACCCTGGTGAATTTAACACTGTTTTTTCAGCGATGAATGGACAGTACAGAAACGGTTAAGTGTACCTACATCTTTAAGGATAACCCATGGGGCATGTAGTGGCCTCATTTCACTAACTGTGGGCCCCATGTCACCCCAGGTAGCAACCAGGGTGCCCGTGACAGGGAAGTCATTCATTAATTATCCTTTTTCCATGGAGCCAAGTTGTAAACAATGCTGGAAGAGAGGGAGGGAGAGAGGGAAAGAGAGTGAGGAAGAAGAATAGGAAAGGTAGGCAAAGAAAGAATGAGAAAAGGGAGATAGAGATGGGGGAGGAGTGGAGATGAAGGGTAGCAGGAGCAGTAGACATCTTTCTGGGTCTCAGTTTGCATGTATGGTAGAGGAACTCTAAGCCGGCTCTGATTCTAATTATTCCAATTATCATGGCACACTATGAAAACTTGATTAATAACACAGAAGATATTGTTGTGGCAATTAGCCATATGGCGGTGGGACTCTACTCTGTCACGATTTCGCTATTAGCATCTACTTATGTTTGTCAGAACCGTGCATCCGTGACAAGCTTGAGTTCTGCTCACCTTGCTCCCCCCAAGTGAGATGCGCTGGAGAAACGTTTATTCCTCCGGGCTCCGCGCCTCAGTGAATTTTTCATGCAGCATCCGGTCTGACTGGGGACAAATGTCAGGTAACGTCTGGGATGGCCCATCAAACCCTGACGCTCTCGGGCAAAACGTACTTAGCGAATTAGCTGCCACAGCGCTCTACCCTCACGGGGCATTTGGCCAGCGAAACGAGTGTCGGTGACTCTTGCACACCGACTCCACCGTAAGCAGTTTCAGCGGTGGCTTCCCCTCGTTAGGACCTGTTGGAATCCTCCAGATGGCAATAAAAATGCATGAGGTTAGCTGAAACTGAGACGAGAAGAGGCACTTAGAGAGAAAAACAACAACAACAAAAAAAAAACACTGGAAAAAAGGCAGGTAGGGTCTGCCACTCCAAATCTCCAAGGACAGACTGAGAGCTCAAATCTAAAACTGTGGCACCCAACATTGTGAACTATTGCCCACCATATTGTTCGGGTGGAAACAGACTGCTAAAAAAGCTTAGCAGACATTTATTCATGAATACATTTGTTTATATCAATGGTACAACAACATCTAGCCTACAATCCTTCCTGCCTCAGAGTAGTGCCTTCACAGCTTGATGTGTCCTGAGTCCACTCTGACTAAGCCTCATTGATGAATACAGATTTTCAAGTAAAAAAATATATTATATCTGAGAGCAAGAGATAATGAGCTGTATTTCATTGGAATAAAACTCTTTCAGGCTGTAAAATTGCACCATTTTCATTGTTAATCCCATTAAATACAAGACTTAACACTGACTTACATACAAATGCTTATCTGCAATGGAATAGCAGGAGAGGAGAAAATGAAGATGACTGATTTAAATATTTCTTTACCATACTGGAGAGTTAATATGGGCTTAAAAACGGGAATGAAAGGAGCAGGATATGGGCTTTTCATGGGATCATTAACACGGCAAGATGGATTCTGTAATTGAGCGAAAAACCAGGATCTGAACAACATCTGTGCGAAACACATAACTCATCACAATGAGAGGCTAAAACTACTATAAAACAGGCAGCCTACATTGGGGCCCTCAGTCTTGTAATAAACAGTCAAGAATGTAGCTCTACAGCCTATGTACTCTATACACTGCAGTTATTTTAACTTAAAGGGTACCATGAGATATATTAGTGAAAAATGATCAGTAGTTTCACCATATAATTACAGCTGAACATATTTGGAGTCTTAAATTGATTTTATGCTTCCTAGCTGGTAAGTTGGTATGTGATTTTACAAGCATTTCCTTTGTTCTTATAATTTTCCTTGGCGCCTCCAATCAAACATTGACAGCACTGTGCCCATGGGTTTATTTTAAAGTAGAAGATCCTTTGATGATTTTCAACAGCTAATGTTGTAGATTATTTAATTCAGTTTAAGTATTATATCATATTCAATTTAAGTATTGTATGGCTTCTCTGAAATTTTTAGAATTCAACATTGGCTTTTGAGCATTTTATAAAATAGGCCATCCACTGTTCTTATGGCATGGCTTATGGAAGCTGTCCTTGACGAAAGCCATACAGCTAATCAGTCAAAAATAGGACAGTAACATTTGTAGGATATGCCTTCATCAAATGAGCAAAGGTCAGCGTATGCAATGTCTATGCTATGCGATCAAACACAACACCAAATACATTTGCTTAAAAAACATGACCTGGTGCGCTGTAGGTAGCTGAAATTGCTGGCTGTGATTGGAGACACTCTCACATCCAAGAATGGAGGGTCTACATGACCTCTAGGCCCTCTGGTGAGCCCGGTAAGGGAGTGTCTTACATGAATGTGCAATCAGCTGAATAGTTTACAGTGCAAGCGCAGTGCCAGTCAAGAGGCCTTGTCACTGAACTCATATAATACTTGTTTTCTGGGTGTAGAGATCAGCACAGCTGAACTTCAATGTCTAAGACACAAAAATGACACTGAACCATAACAAATGGTTTTGTTGAACATTCAAAGGGGTAAGTGTTGTGTCATCCAATCAGTCTAGAAAAAATACCCAAAAACACTCCCTGAGAAGCAAAATTATTTAAATTCAATTGAATGTTATCCACATCATAAGGTGTATGGAACGGTTAATGACTTACTTTCCGCTGGGTTAATTATCAAAAAGGTTGAGTATGTATCATATCTTTAAGAAAAATGAAGCTATAATGAATCGCTATTTTTGAAGTTTCTAAATATATATTTCCATGCTGATCATTTTAGGAAATACACCATGTACTGTTGCCTTGTAGGTATTGGTCTCCATTAACTGACAGCACACCCTTCACTGAATCCTTAAACACACAGTATAATGTTTTTTTTCTGCTCTTCCCCTTTTATGCAACCCTGTTTGAGAGTCAAGCCAAGTACAGAGGTCGTCCTGGTGTGAAAAGCCTAATATACATTAGGCTTGTCTCACCAAGACAACCTCTGTGCTTGCACAGGAGCGATGAAGGGAGACTAATGCAATCTTGCATTATGCTAGCATACAGCAAATGGCTATTTGTTGCACTACGAGTTACACAGCGCACTTCAGTGGAGTGGGTGCTCAATGGAGGATAGGCACTACTCTACTGACATCATCCAACATCACACATACCTGCAGGTGCTTGACAAATTGCATGGTACCTGCAATTCACCAATTTGTTCCACTGTTGTGGAATCATGGCAGTTGCCTGCAAATGACATTGTACATTTTGAACCGGGTGGCATGGCACAGCCTGCACTCAAAGCAAGCACCTTGCTGACCAAGACACTTTTTTCTGATTGTTGAAAATAGTATGTGAATGCAAGCATTTGTCACACTGAATGTTAATAAAGAATGCTAATAAAATAAAGTCATAGAATAGTATGTCACTATATCAGGATGTAGTTACGGGTATACCAATTGTTATTTGCTTGCTTACTTGTCCAGGCATTTTGAAGCACAAGAACACACCTCCAGGACATACAAAATCACCTTCAATTTTATTGTAAGCTGCCAAATTATTTCTATCCACTTACGGTACTTTAGTTACCATGGGTGGTCTGACAGACTACTAGATCACCTGACAGACTACTAGATCTATGCTGTTGAGCAGAAGTACAATTTCAGCATGCAGATAGTAAGTTTCAACGACAAACCCGGGGCCAAACTGGGGGAACAGTCGAAGTGTGCGTTATGGGCTGTAATCAATGCACAACAACACTTGTCTTCCATGAACCACAATCAAACCAAATCAAAACACTGTGCTGGTGTGATGCTTGTTGTCTGCATGATGTTGCTCGAGCGTTGCTCTGATGTTCGCGGCCTCCCCCTACATCTGCAGGCTGGCCGGCAGCTGGCGGAGCTGATTAGAATCACCCTCTGGTTGTTCGGGAGAAGAGGCCCATGCGGTGTGTGTGTGTGATGTATTAATGGGCTATTGAGTGAGTGATGAACACATTCGCCAGCTGAGGCCTTTATTGCACATCAGCCTGACGACGGGCAATCACCATCACTGGTAACACCCGTAGGACAAGGGTAGAGAGAGAACAAATAAACATGCAGGCCTTACAACGGGTAAACGGTGAATGCCAGGACCACTGTGTCCTCTGAGCTGATGTTATTATGGGGGCCCATGCATTTGTGTGTGGGTGTATATATATGTGTTTGTGTGTGTGTGTGTGTGTGTGTGTGTGTGTGTGTGTGTGTGTGTGTGTGTGTGTGTGTGTTTACCCTATAACCTTTGCTGCACTTGATCACGCAGGAAGTGGGGGTTGGGTATCAGGCACATGGGAGATGTCTCAATGCCTGTATACCTTTCCACTATGTGATTAACTCTGTTTCTGTGGCTTCTACACAGACCTGTCCATTTCGCTGCTGTTTTTGGTCAGATTATCTCAGATTGTCTCCACCATTTCACTGCACATAGTCCCCCTGACCCTTTCGCAAAACCTCAATGCATAGTTTTACCAAGTGCTGGTGTTGCATAACGGTTGAAAGAATCAGTCTGAGATCATAAGATTATGGGGTTTATTTCTAGGTGTGGCACTGGGTGCTGCCATTGTACTCTCAAGCAAGATATGATATGCTCTTGTAAATAGCTCTCATTTAAGAAATGGAAAAAAATATGTAAAATATGCAATTTGCCCTCAATAAAGGTATCTGCCACTATGTCCTTCTGAGTCCTTAGAAACAACAACTACAAGTGTATACCTTAGGAATTATGCTTTAAACAACATTTTCACCTCTCTTTCCGATGAAATGTGTGAAGAGAATCAGATGTGTTGTTGTTAAAGGTCACATTATTTCCTGTGAATATGCAGTTCACAGCTTTCAAGTTCAAGACCTTTAATGCAGGAGTGAGACAATTGATCCAGTAAACATAAACACCAACCAACATTTCTATAACAAAAAACAAACTAAAAACCCTGACACACCAAGGCTCTTGAGCAGCTCAGTTGCCAGGGCACTCATCTTGAGTGTAAGCTAAGCCCTACGGCCCAGGCTCAATCCAAGTTGTGTGATACAACAACAATGGCTGGTAGATGACTAGCTATTGTAGCTAACTAGGTAATATCACCGTGATGTGCTTTCAAGTAACATGGTAGAAAATTTGGTTCTAGTAGAATGTGATTAGAATACAGTAGGTAGGGAAAAGTGCTACTTCACCTGTAAAATATCCAAAGAAAAGAGTGACGTGAGTATGAGCAAAACATCCGCATTCAGGATTCCCAGCCAAAGACGTTATTGGCAGCAGAACCAAAGCAGAGGGATGCAAACTGTTTAAGGGAAATCTGTATTCCAATTTTGGCTTCAAATTGGACAGTGAAGGCAGTGTGACCAATAAAACTATAAAACTAAATTTCACCATTTACAGGGCAGACAGAGATTTTCATACAGGGGTAATGTGGCTAGTTTGCAGTATCGCTTACGTGAGAAGAATCCTTTTACTAAGGCTAATAACATGCTGCGAGAAAATTAAGTGGAGGCTTCAACAACAGGCAGTACTACTGTGTTGGCACGTAAGCACACATCTTTTATGTCCCTGTTCTCACATTTCACACCAAAACAAAAAAACTCTTAGTAGCTCAACTGATGTGTGGATTGCAAAAAGTAGTTGAGGGCAGTGTGTCAGAGACAGCCATACAGACTTAACTGTTGACAGGTGTCTTCAATCACATACGTGGTGTTTAGAATGTCTAAGTATGCAGGAATGCATGCCTGTATGTAACCCAAATACCAAAACAAGCAAACAAAAAAAGCAATCAATGTACTTCTTAATTCAACTAATATGAAAAAATTAAACAACACATCTTTATCGACTCACAGATCTTATTAATCTGCATAGCAAGGTAACTCCTTTTGACTAAGCATGATTCTTGTTCCTTTTGTGACAGCAGGCCCAGTATTTTACAGCCACCATTCATCCCTTGAATACATAAAGCAAAAATCTTATAGACACACCACACATGCGTGTGCGCATACACGCACACGCACACACTGAGTGGTGCACATACTGAGCAACAGAATGAAGGCCTAAAACTGAGCCCTCTGCCCATGTCATAAATTCGATAAATAAAACACGAGACAGAAGCGAAGACAATGTTTACGACAACATGCTATCTGGATCATTATTTCTCCATGGTGTGGCAGAGTTCTGCCAAAAGTGATTACTCCATGGAAGTGCGTGACATGCGGGGAGCCAGGGAATCCAGCATTCCAAGAAGGATAAAGCCAGGGCTTCATTAATAAAACATCCTGAAATGCACTGAACCTCATTTGAATTGGAGCCTAGTGGTTTTTATATATACAGTCTCATTTCAGGTCATGGTGAACTACTATGTTTTGCCTCTTGAAATAACAATAGCTTGTGTTTATTCTCTTTACATCAATCATTTTCTCTGAGGAAAAAGACCCTTATTCATGATGACTTAAATACATCATATTTTAACTATTTGTGCAGCTGCACAACAGCACTGCTTTTATTGGGTAGTGAGCCTACAGACTTCCGTGACAAAGTACTCTCCCCACTATGCCATACCACTGCCCCAACACAACTCTACATCTGTATCATTGTTCTGTATAAGCACAACATAACACAGAAATGAACCACTCATTTCTCTGTTTACTGAGGAGGGCTGAGGGAGAGCATGCAGATGATCCATATTGATTATTCTTTCCTTCATGACTCCATTCTTTATAAAATTGAGGAATTCTCTACGATTACTTAGAATCCAGGCAAGTTAGTGCATTGAATGCCCATATTCAATGCACTAACTGTATACTGATACAAAAAGACTCATGCTAAAAACTAGAAGAGGCTTTAAAGATGGCTAACTTTGAAGTGTGGTCAAGAGCATATTTAGAGACTGTCTGACAATGGTGCTTTGTATGAATGCTGACAAATGTTGCACAAAATCTGTTGACATATAACCATCTTGTGTGTAGCCATACAGAGCTAAAAAAAAACCAAACTATATGTGGACGTCACCCCCAATACATGCAATAAATGTGGGATGAATAAGCGAGGTTATTCATGTGTGTGGAAAAAATGCACTTGGCAAATGTATCGAAAATCACTCATTGAAAAATATTTCATGCACATCTAGACACTATGCATAATAAATGTGCCAAATGTGATCAGACAATGCTGGAAAACTATGCAGAAGTTGTGTTTAGAGACAATATTGAGCGTGACTGGGCATGTCTACAGATCTAGAGTTGTACGACACACATCAGTGTGAATGAGTGTAAATCAATGTGAACATGAATGAACATAACATTTTCTATATACGTTTTAATTAACATTTGTACTGTATGTTTCAAATGCGCCACATTTTGCCATAATTTTATCAGTTAAAATACCACTGAAAATACCAAACTTACAAACATTATATTGACCTAAGATGTAAGTTTCCACACATTTGAGCCTTACCAAGCAATGCTGTGAAAAGAATGTAAATCATATTTTGGGACCATTTTGGGCATTTGGTACATCTGGGTATGGAATAGGCCAATGCTCCTAGTTTGTTCACATGAATTTGGTGGGTACAACCTAAAACATAGATGCACATTAAATACTTTCCATGGCCAGTAAGTGTGTGAGATTTGGGTCAATTCAAACAATCCTGTCATTACTTACATAAGAAATACATTAAGGAAAAAAGAATAGCTAAGAAAGAATTAGTACAGGACCAAAATAATCATGCTGGATTGGGAGCCTAATTAAAAAAAAAAATGCTGAAAATTAACTTGATGTTTTCAGGTGAAAATCTTATACACGCATACAATCTCAAAAAACAGCTGGTATAGCCTAAATGCACAAAACCACCAAGACCTTTCATTCATCTACAATGAATCATATATGGATTTATTCTGACAATATTAGTTTTGCCATTTTAAATGAGTAATAATTCAGGTATCTTAGACTTTTGCTATAGACTATTGCTATAGCAATTGACCTGCACCACTAAAATCACCCCTAGAGCTCAAACTCGTTTGACTACATTAAGTTACTTACATTCAATATAATTTTGCGTTTATTTTTATGTCTGTATGTTCTTTGTTTCCTTGACATAGGTCACACCCTTAATAATAAGTTTTGTCATAAGATTAACAGAATTACTTGTTGAATGACACATTCACCCACAGCTCTTAAAGGTCCCCTTCTTGCACGCCTAAGATGACACCCCCCACCCACCCCCAGCCTCAATGGAAGATGGAAACTTTATGGTGAGACTGTCGTCACCTCACCTTTGGACTTCAAATTGACAACATATTGAAACAATATGATTCTGCTGTGTGCACATCCTGCAAGAATATTGCACTGTGAGCAATTCACGATGAATAGTAACGGATTGCGTGACAGGATGGCTTGCAGTCGCACTTGGCGCTTGGTTGTGGCTTCCGTTTGAAAGGCCATCCTTTGAACGGCTATACAACGACTGAAGGGTGTTTCTTAACGAGTCCGTGATTATACACATGCAGATCAAAGCCATGAACATGGAAATAACAGTCAGTGAATGACTTCTCTCATGGGTGAGGTAAGAGATGTGGTCTTACAGATGAACTGACACGTTCATGTTTTTTTTTTTGTCCCCTGTGCAAATGACTTTGAATGAGACTGACAGGTGATGAGATACAACTGTGGTCAAAGGCTATGGCTGCCTAAGAAGTGTTGTGCAACTGAACCTGTCCAGCACTATAATATAGCAGAAAATGGTTGTACAGAATACATTTTGATAGATGCCTACAAAAAATCAAATGTGCATTGAAGGATACATTTATTATTGGAGTGTAGTTTAGTTTCAGTGTTATCGTTTTAACCTTAATATGTTCAGTTGTTTGAAAAATTAACTGCACTGGTTCACTCTGTTACTGTCAATCAAGCAGCATGACATCACAACCTAAAATGACAATTTTTCTTTTTTTTTAAATTGCACAAAATAATTGAATTTGTGTGTAAATAGGCTCCAGTGTAGTGTAGTGGTAAAGAGGAGGGCTTGTAACCAAAAGGTTACTGGTTTGATTCCCTGCTGGGGCACTGCTGCTGCTACCCTTTGACTAGATACTTAACCCACAATTGCATTTATAATTACCCACCTGTATAAATACATAAATCTGTAACCTATGTTAGTTGCTCTGCATAAGGTGTCTGCTAAATGACAACAGTGTAATGTAATAAATGATTTGGCATCGTAGCACAGAAACAAACAGACCTCAATGGGAGAAAAAAACAATACGTCCTGTGAATTAAAGTAAATGATCAGGCTTATATGTTTTGTTAATTATGGAGGAATGGAGGTACAGGAGCATCTCACTTTCATTTCTGAAGGGTTTCAATAGAAATAGTTTTTACAAGCCTCAAATCTTTGTGTTGCACTGCTTATGTCTACCTCATCATGAACCACAATTTATAGGCCACAAAATGAAACAAAGAAAAAACTTTGTTGTAGCACATATTACAAATGACTGAATTGCTGATGTGAAATAGGGATTAACTTTCTTATGTTTGTTCAACTGTAAATTCAAAGGAAACGGTAATCATGACTGACAGCATTTGTCTTTGCAATGTTAACAATGTATTCTCGGTAAGGATGTGCATAAACAGCGCTGATGTTTTATGTGTCCTCCAGAATGTTATTCACTGTTTGATCTGATATGGCAGCCCCTTTATTATAGTTTTTGGAAGAAGTCACCCTCAGGTCAAAAGTATATTGTTGGTAATCCTTAGAAAGATGTACTGTAAGAACCTTAATGACTCCATAAGGTTATCATGAATACTGGCAGTGCATTATTGTTAATATGATTACTATTACTGATTATTATCCATTATTTATGGCACAAAAACATATAAATAACTACATAGTAATAGTTTTTTCAAGTGGAGTGGAGGGAAGTAGAGGTCAACTTGCCCCTACTAGTGCAGCTTCATATCTGGAATCATTCAAATCACTATACAAATAATTACTATGTGAGTAAAGGCATTTGGAAATCGCTGGGACATCATGAGGTCAAGACCCTGCCGCAATATAGCCTTGCATTCAAAAAAGCCCCCCTCTGATTTCTCGCAGTGACTCTTGTCAGCGTCTAATGGAAAAGTAGTGTGTATTGTAAATATGTTTGACACATTTTAACAGGATTAGGCAAATTAAGGCAGATTACAACTCCTGGTATCTTCATATCTTTTTAATCTCATTGATTTGTCTTGTTTTTGTCACCGTTGTTGTTGTATTGCTGTTTAAGCAGATATCACTGTTGATTTTTACACTGATGCTCTTGCAATGCTTTGTTTGATCATTCCTCAGATTTCTTTATGTCATAAAAATTTGATCCAGAGGCTCTGAAAGGCAGATTCAAAGTTACTAACCTATTAGATGTCTGTCATTACTGACACGTAACTCAGACAAAAATTGACAAGATTGCCTAATGAACGCCTATTTATAAACCGCTTTATAGTGTTTGTAATCAGACTGAACCTCTTTGGGCTATGATCATGTCTTACAATTCTATCTGAAACACATTGTTACAGCTACTAAATGCCCATGACTTAATCAGACATACTCTTATTTTTTGTTTTGCCAGAACTAGTGGCTCTGAAATCTGTTTCCCATTGGGCCTGCATGAAGGGTATACATCTTTATTTTCTTACAAACTATATATGTTCTTTAACTTATTTTATAAACATGCACATAGACTGTTGTTTTGTTCCTTTTTGCTTAAACCAACCTCTTTTATCAGGCAGACATTTTTTTCCTACTTGCTGCATGTGGAATTCACCACACCTGTATAGGGATTGGGCTGTGCTTGAAGAGCCACTGGTATAACTTGTGTGCATACTGAATGATTCTGGTTATGCTCTGGCCCATTATGCTGAATGTGATTAAGTGAAATTCATTGGTACATACAGTTTTTATTGCTCCTTCTAATATCCTCCATCTGTATAAATCTATGACTTGACCCTTTGACTTTGACACTTAAAAATGGTCCTACTCTGTTGATAATCTTGTATTTGGCCCACTTAATACTGTTTGACCTGGATATTGTTTAAAAAAAGGATGGCACCTTTGTGGCTAACCAATTTCAATTACATGCATTCATTTAATTTCAATTTTCATTTCAGCTCCCCGCATTGTCTACTGTGCTAAAATAAAGTTTATTATACCCTTTCTCATATATAGTATTCTTGGATCTCCAGTTAGTATTGTCCCCTACTCTCTGCTGTCATATCTTCTTGTGTTTGTTTTAGTTCAGGGGAATGGTTTGTTCTATTATGATTCCTGGGTTTTTGTTAGATTTTTAAATTAAAGGCTTATGGGAGGTGTATTTTTGATATCAAGCTGCTTCACTGTTTTTCTGGAGGTTTTAGTCATTTGGTGGTTTTAATCACATAGTTTTGGTCACACAGGGCACTGTCTGTCTTATTGAAGCAAATTTGATTTAATACAGCAGTCTGATCTCTTTAGTCATAAATTTGTGATTCCTCTCTGAAAAGAAGAAAGCTTGTACAACATCTTGATGACAACGATAAGCATGCTCCCACAAAGCCTGGCTCAACCTCCATGTTTTCTCTTCATTTTCCTTTTGTTTATGAGGCAGAGCAACTCAAAAACATTTTAAATTGTTTAAACATATGTGCTTTGATTTCCCTCTTTCCTTTGTGCTTTGTCTCTATTGATTCACTGCCAAGAAAAATACTGATCTTCCTCTATGTGACATTTCCAGTGTTTAAAGTAATAATCCTTTTGATTTCATTAATCGACAGTGTGCTGCAACAGGAAAACAATTTCCTAAAGAACAATAAACAAACTAGAAGGCCTTGGTAGTCAAACACCTCTGTCCTTACACTGTGCCAGCTAACAATATGTCTTTACATTATTTAACATTCATGGTCTATTTCAAGGTTATGATGTTGCTTTGTTATGACAAAGTTGAAATTTGGTTGTGCAAAGTAAAATATTGAATTATGCATTATTAGTATTTTTTTCGGCCTGACGATGAAAGAACTACTGTCTCATCGGGGTGCTGTTTCAATGTTGTGGTAATTATAACATTATTATTTTCATCACTTCAGATGCTCTTGTAGCAGGTTACATTGCTCAAATTGTTCACATCATTTATAGATATTAACAAAATCGATTTCTGGTTAAATACTTTGCACAGGCACATAACAGCAGTGCCCAACAAAGGATCTGAAAAACAAACTACTGGTCAAGGACCCTAACTATTACACCACACAACAATTGCTGTTGTAAAGGTATTATCCACTAATGATGAGGGAAAAGAAAGGTGCAGACTCAGTGTATCTCAGTGTTTTCTTCAATTATGTCACCATACTATTACTCTCAGAGTGTTCAATACTGTCTTATGAAAAAACATAAAACATGAATGAAGACAGTAAACATAAACATTCACAAATCGCAACAGCTATTCAGTAATGAAAGAAGTGTCCAGAAAGTCCTGTCATAATAAGCTCTATACATAACTTTGAGAAAATATATTTCGACAAGTGTGACATCTATTTGTGTCTTGGTTACACATTTTGAGTAAAGTTACTGCCAAAAACAAACAAACAAACAAACAAAAAGTGTCATTCAAGACATGGCAAAATTGAATGGGATACTTTAGGTTTCAAGGTTGCAAGGTTTACTCTTAATTAAAGATGTTACTTAAAGTGAAGGACAAAACTCATGGCAGTTAACACATCTGAGCCTTGATACCACCTGCAGTTGACCATTTGCCCTCAGCATACTCTTGAGATATATGCTAAGCCTGTGTCTTCTGTGTGTGTGAGTGAATCCGATCATGTGTTCATTGCATGATTTTACTGACAGTAGCATGGAACTTGTGATTTGCACATTCATCTCTTGTGTACTGATTTTAACACGTCTTAAGAAGTGTTCCAAGCATTGACATCTAAACCTCACCCATGGGACAGGAAGCTATTTACAATTTGTTGAGAAACACAGAGTTTAAAAGAGTTAAAATGTGTTAAGTGGGCCCAGCAGTATTTCCTTGATGTAATTCTTAAGTCAAAGAGTCAAGACACTGCTGAGATGTAGTTCATTTTCCACAAATAAAAATGGTATAAGATTTGGAGCTCGCCTGATACTGCAGCCCCATTTATTAGCTATATATTAATACATTATTACAATACTAAAAGCATATACTGCAGTGTCTGTCTAATGTAGAAGTCACTTACCCCTTACAAAGGACTTTAGGACAAACGCTGAGTAGTGCCTAATTTAGCACACACTGAAAAATGCTTAATGTAAATAATACATACTGCATAACAACTGGAGCAAATAACGTGAAGAGCTGTTAATAATGTTTTATTTAAGGTTAATTAACGGGACCATAATATAAAATGTCGCCACGACTTGGATGGCCATGGAAAAGCATGACCCTCCCTTTGGTGACTGAAAGAGGGAGGAGTGCAGAGCTGCTGGCTGTTGGGCTTCCTGGTTGCTGTGACCTTGAGCAGCACGTCAGGACCCAAGCGATCTGGCTCTGCTGAGACTTGGCTGTATCCAAGTCAGATCAGTTTAATTACTGTCTGATTCACACACCATCTGCGAGGGAGACTCTCCTCCTCACATTGGAATAACTTTCCATCTCATGCACTTTTCAACCTAAACAAGTAAAAAACACTGTGAAATACATACTGAAGTGCTTTGGAGTGGGTGAGTCAAATCCCCCTGACAAGCTCTCTGTTGCATACAGGTTAGCAACCATGTATTTTAGACTGACAATTAAAAAATACAGGTACTGTGGATAACTAAGAATTTCGCACGTTAAATAAAAAGAAGCCCTGCCTTCTTTGTCTTCTTAGTTGTGTTTTTTCATTGTAAGCATTGAAATTATATTTTAACATTTTATCAAGATGCTGAAATTGGTATTTAAGGGAAAAAATTAAGTGAAAAATTTAAAGGGGGAAAAAAAACCTTGTTTCTCTATAGAAGTAATCAAACTGAGGAACACAGAGACATCAGCGAAATCCATAAGCAAAAGTATAAATACATATTGCTGCAGAGGAAAAAACCTGAAACATCCCCCCAGAATGGATTTGAAAAAGCTAAATCTATCCTGTTCCTTTGTGGTAGACTTGGCGTGAGCTGACGACTTGTACTCAGGGAGAAAGGGAAAAAAAAAGAGCGACATCAGAAATCTGCTGTTCCCTGAATCCTGCTTCCGACAAGGAGCAGCGTTTCTCCCCTCCTTACCTTCCAGCACACACTCCAGAACCTGCCGCTCCGCAATCGTCCATTAATCCCCGACTGTCGGATCCCGGCCAGGTAATTACTGTTTAAAAATAATTCATCCCATTCTTTTCTGCAGAGAAAAAGGAGAACAAAGACAACACAGTTATAAACAACGACAAAGGGCTGCTTTAAATTCTCCCTCTCTTTTCTGTCAGAGTTGGTAGCTTTGTTTGCACACAGTACAAGGTGACTGAAACAAAAATCTTTCAGCCATTTCATATTCAAATGCTGCAGTCACGCTCCAGTTTCTACACAGGCAAGATGCTTCTGTTTTTTTTTTTGTGAGAAATCACTTATTTTGTTCAGTTCCATATTCACCACATGGGCTTGTGTTGTTTTTCATTGGAATACTGGTAACTGGCTGAAAAGCTCAGCTGTGCATTGTGACAAATAATAAAAGTTAAGAGTTTGATTTATTCTTTCAGAGTGAGTTGGAAGTTCACAGAATGTGGTCAGATTGACCTTCCTGTACAATGATCTTGTGGTTAAATGCATTTCAAACTTCAATGTCTGTCCTTCAACACACACGCACACACGCGCATGCACACACACACATGCACGCAGGCACACACACACACACACACACACACACACACACACAAAGCCTAAATACATACACTAAATGTACATACATCTAAATTTATGTCATGTTAAGTCTTAATGACACAGCTTAATTACCCTTCTCTTAATTTGTGAAATACACTGAACTAGCACTTATTTTCAATGCAGTGAATTATTGATCCCCCTACAGATAAACAGAGCTACAGGTGCTTTTTCTGTGACTATTAAGAGTCCCAACCAAGACACTGTTGTTGAAGTGAGGCCTTCAAAAGTTGAAAATAAAAGTGGGTGACTTGAGTAACATAGCACCTGAGTCATACAAGAGACTCATCCCAGTGCTGGGAAATATCAAATCAGATATATACTCTCGTAACTACTGGTGTGTAACATACTCATCGGTATGTAACATTTGACACATACAATATATTGAATTTCTTAATTGAGGGTGTACAGCAGCAACAAGCAACAAATACAGATCACAATCATATGAATTTTCTCTCTGATCATGTAAGTACAATCACAACCACACCTTTTTTGTGTAATTGGGTCATGTTTGAGGATAAACTATTCCTGCAGTAGGAGGGTTTTGATTTCTGTACTGTGAAGATACAATACCTTAACAAGTCCCATGTACATTTCTGCTAGGCAGATTTCCTTATCTACAGCAACTTCCATTTGACATATTACCCATTTATACAGCTAGATACTAACTAGAAGCAATTCAGTTTAAGCATCTTGCTCAAGAGCACAACAGCTGTGACCCATCCGGGAATAAAGCCAATAACCTTCTGATTACAAGCCCAGCTCTGTAACCACTATGCCAAAGTGCATCCCCCTATCCATCTCTGTAATACTTAGTGCCAAGCAGAGATCCAAAAGCGTCCTTTTTCAATATCTCCTTAGTAAGACTCTGGTAAGGCCTGTATCAAGTACTTCCTGTCATATGTTTGTAGTTTTTAGCAACCCAGAGGGTCTATGGGGGGTGCAGTGAGATTAAAAGGGAAACTCCAGTTTTATGGTGGCCCTAAGAGATACTTCCACATTTATTTTCAGTTGCTTCATACAGTACTTGCGTTATTAAGGTGCACCAGCAGGGTGGTAGTACTGCAAATGAAACACAGAGGATTGTACCCATACCACTTGTGTTGCCAAGTTGCCTAGCTTGTCATCATTTATTACAGAGTTCTTACAAATACACTTCCATAAACTGTTGTTTCATATTCATAATTACAGAAGCTGCACAGTATGAATAATTGTAACTATCTATCAATGTGTGCATGCACAGTAGTTGCATGTCTACTTGGCTATGTAGGCACATGTAAATGCACACCTATCAGTTCATGTAACGATAGACTGACCTTTCCTTGAATAATCAAGACATATGAAATTATATATTTTTATATAAAAAAAAAACTCAAGTAGCCCTAGTTAGAGGATGTGCATGTTCACTCTGTCCAGAAGGCCCCTAACTAGCCTAAACAAATATTCTCCTGTCGCATGATCCCCCTTAGTGAAACTGAACCAACAGAGGAGAAGTGCTGAATAAACTCCAGCAGGTTATGTTAGAGGTGTTAGGGGTCTACACTTGTTAATTGCGTGAAGTCAGTAAGAACCACGCACTGTCAGATTAACACATGAAGAGCACTCGGCCCGCCTGCATAGGTGTCATTCAAAAGGAATGATTACTGGGGGCAGGTGTGGGTGTGACTCTCAAAAATATTACCCACTCAGAACGTAACTGCATACACATTTCAACAACCGGAAATCAGTGTAGCAATAATTTCTTGCCGGACGAAAGTAGAGCTCTTCAGCTGCATCTCGAACGCATCACACAGCCTTCAATCACTTACCACGATGTTCATTTTTTTTTACTGCAGTAATTTTTCAGAGTATCCAAACTAAAATGAAAAGAACATAAAAGCGAGTGGAAGGAAATGTTTTATATAAACCCTGACGCTGACAGATAAAGAAACAGCACTGTTAGACCAGAAATATGGACATCAAATCTATCTCAGTCATTACATTTGAATGATGAATCAAAAATAGGTTTTCCTTAATTTCTCTACATTTTTATTGATCTCACTGGCAAGCAAATGCATATATTTTATATAAAAAAACACCTGCTTAAATTAATTACAGAAATCAAAGTTAAGGACGAACTGCAATAAATTGAATCAGGGCCTAAGTCTTGCAGTAGAATGGTTTTTACACGCAATGGCTCAGGGTAGGCAGAACCGACTGCAGAGAACAGTGTTACATGTCTAAGTCAAGGAGACCCTGCGGATGATCAAGCATGTATGCAGTGCCCTCAGCGGGCTGCACTATCTGCAGGCCGAGCGTCTGCTGTTCCAGGATCGGCGAGCCGCTGACGTACCTGCTGATTATCAGTCCTGAGGGAAAAACGGCGATGGATACGCAAAGCCTCGGCCCACAGACCACCCCGATCTCCCAGCGGAGTTCAGAGCCACGCGGTGATTCAATTAGCATCAGCCTCGGGGCCCGTCACGGCGCTCTCAGCTCTCCTCTCAGAGTAAGTGAGTCACAATGCTCTCCACTGCACCAGGAGTGCAGCCTGCACTCTCACAGGCCTGCCCACACCGCATGTGGATTTAATGACTTGATTTAACTCAATAAAAGTATCAGCTGATGGCCTACTGTGAGACCATACCGGGATCACACATTACATCACTTTGCCGACACCCTTATTCAGGGTGACTTCTGAGGTTTACAGGACATTGTGCACATTATATATTTATAAAACTGGATACGGGCTGAATCATGATAAGCATCATGCTTAACGGTACAAAGTCAGTGGCCAACCTTGGACTCAAACTTGCAGCTGTCCAGTTACGAATCCAATTCTTTGACCCCTACTCTATATTGACTCCCGCAGTGGAATGTATGACGTGAAAGACTGGCCCAAGATGTATGTATTACATAATGGATGCTGGGACCATAGAGCAACACAGCTTCACATTGTTTCAAGCAAGCATCAACTGGGTCATGTGGCCTTAGTCACCTCTGATGCTCACACCTCACAAAGCTTTCTATTGTAAGACCCTGTTGTATATTTTCCCAAGAGTTTACTTGAATAATGGTCGGCAGAGACAACTAATCGACACATAGCCTTTACACAGTACACATGGTAGCATATGGCCCAGTGTTTATACAACTTTATTTGTAATCCGAAGATTGCAGGTTCTAACCCCAGGTGTGTTAGTTTGAAATACCTTGCACTTAACCTGAATTGCTCTTGTAAAATAAACAAATCAGAAGCTAAGTCACCCTGGATAGGGGCATTTGCTAAGCAACTAAATGATCCTCTGGCAGGCCTCAGAATAAACTAAATAGTAAAGCGGCTTGGCTTTTTTAAGATGAGAGCATTAAGATCACTTGGTGGTTGAAGTAATTACACCTGGGTGAACTCAGTACTGGTATTCCTCTTCCCATCTGCTAAGATTAAACTAGACTGTCTTTTAAAATAAAACAGTCAAATACATTTATCGAATGCACTCTACTGCAAACACAAAAAGGCATTCATCTTGAAAGCAGTTCATAGAAAATTCTTTGTTTTGCAGCAACCATATTTCTTTTTTCCTTTTACCATGTTTACATCATGCTTGTCAGTCAAAACCAGAGTTAACCAGAATAAAAAGTCATTAGAGGAACATCGTTGTTAATGTTGACCTGAAATAGACTTAGGTTTTCCATGACGACGATCAATTAGCACGTATTCAGAGTGGGAGTGGATAATTTGTGCATTGTTGTGCGGCATGTGTTGGGCATGTTTGGAGACCATGTTACAGCACACAGAAGTCTCTCCGATGTTCTGACATTATAGGCTAAAAATAGGCCACAGTGACAACAGGATGCTGGCGGTGTGATATGAGACCGGAATGTTCAGGGGAACTGGGCATGCTCAGAATCCGATGCCATTAACTGTGTGATGTGCTGAGAGGAAATGACATTAAATCCAACATGAGCAAACAGAAAAGAGAGATTTAGCAAAAAGACTATATATCTTGCACCTGAGACCCCATGCAAGGATGCATGCAGGGATGTTGCCCTGATCAGCAGAAAGGGATAAAGACATGTTGCTTTTTCTTCTGAATATACGTCTCACATCCTGGCTGCTGATCACCCACACCTGCATGTCACAGTGTAGATCTGAAGATATCGCTTTATTGAGGACGTGATGGACTACTGGTCACTTGCCAATCAGATATCTTCAGACGTTGATGTCTGCCATTATCTTAGACAAACAAGGCATTTGATACCTTTCGTTATAAGTGACCACGTGACCACTGTAGTCAGTGTGTGCCTAAAGTCCTTATCAGCCAGCTCAGCATCACGCCCCTTTCACAATCAGTCCATTCTCTCTAAACAAACTTACCAAAAGCCATTGATCTTAGAATATCTATGTTGTCGTCTACTATTTTGATGAGGGCCGTAACGCCTCAATCAGCGCCCATGGGGCACAGTAATATTGTTGGTAATTTGAACACGTTAGAGTCATCTCTGGCAAGTGGCACGAGCTGCTCTGATGGGTAATGTGTTGTCAGGCTCAGATGCTCAGGTGTGCTGACAGGTAATGTTCACAGATCCCGCCGTGCCCTGGGGAAATCAGGCTCTGCAATATTCTCACTAGATGAGTCTGTTTACTGCACTGGGGAAAACAAACACCTGTACACAAAGGATACCCGTTTCTCAGCTGAACTGGAGAAAAAAGGATTTTTTTCTTGAAACACCAAATGGAAAACCTAAATAATACAATAATAAATAAACAGAAATAATAGTTAATAATAAGACTACAAAAAGAATCAAATGATGGCTGCTAGTTCCTTCTAATGAAAAGGATCAGTGACTGCTCACGCCCAACTTCCTGTTTGTGAACCCTGGTTGCACCTGTTTGCACACCTCCCTTCTGCCTGTACCATAAGATTCTGCTGTCCTGAATGCAGGTGCATGACCAAAAATATTAACCTCACTGTCATTAGTGTAGAATATTGTTTTCAGGATTCTAGTTTATCGCTGATCAGTACATCATATTATCTACTTTCTTATCTTACCTTGGGTGACTTAAACAGATATTTTACATATTATCCATTCATACAGTTGAATATTTACTAAAGCAGTTCATATTCAGTACCTTACTGTGGGGTGGACGAACAGCCACATTTCATGTATGTAGGTTAGTGTTTCAACCAAGACACAGGTATTGTTGATGTCATTTCCTTGTTCAGATTAGGTCAACACACACACACACACATCTTCATTTTATCAGATCTCATTAAATGATTATTATAGATGCTCTACTTGTGGATGACAAAGAAATAAGGTGTTTCTGGAAAACAAATAACATTGTTTATGAAGCTCTTTCACTGGGATTATGGGTAACATTTAACATGTGTTAAAATGCAGAGAAACCAAGGAACATACACTCCTCAAGCCCTTATTTGTGTCTTAGTACAAAAGACACAATACAGGGAACATCCTAAGGCTTTAACACAACAGCACAAGAATAAGGCAAAAAATTGGGGTAAATATTAGTCTGCATAAGAGGAATTTAAACACACACATATGCAGACACTCCCTTTGCCATATAAACCTGGCTGAGGTCTTAGAAGGATCTCTAGGTCGAGAGTGAGTGGCTGTGGGTTTGCAGGACACAGTGAACAATAAGTCAGGTGGAGAGGTAATGAAGGTTTCTCTTCTGGTTGTGACAGAAATGCATGCCAAATGTCCTGCCGACTCCTTCAGTTGTCCCCTGATCCCTCTGTGATATTTGATACTCAAATTCATCAAAGCAAACAATTGTTTTATTCATTCAAAGCAGGTTCTATAAAATAATATTTACAAACACTTCAGCATCTGCTAAATTAAATAGGCTTGTGATTGAGAATTATAACTGATAGACAAGACTTACCCTCTGTATTGTTTATGAATATCACTGACAAGCAAGAAAAAAACCGTTCAGTAAAACTTTGCTGTAAGTGAGTTCCTGGGTATGTCACTAAATATCATACTCTGAAGTCAACACTGTTTGAATGTCTTGCAAAGATAACATACTAAATTGGTTGACTGTAAAAAGCATATTTACCTTTAATATAAGATTGTTTTTTCCTCTTTCCCTGTGTAGTTTAGATCTTATAAAGTTAAAGGACCCAAGAGGACCCGACTCAGAGATACAATAATTTTACAGTAGGTTTGAGTTCTTTTCCTTGAGCAAAAATGTGTCATTCAAACATACAGTTTTTCCACAAACAGATTTTATTGCTACTCGAGGGCTCTTTCCTTCTAAAGTATACACCTACATTGGTTGGAACGATTTAAAAGTTCTTCTTAATTAGTGTACCCTTCGACAGCCAGTCAGTCTTTCCGTGATATTGATAATCATATGAAATTACCATATTTTATTATACTCACGGATCTGAGAGAAACTCGATGTCTGGCGAATAAATTCGGAGCAAAACTTTTTTTTTTTTTTTTTTGGTTAAATTCATCGGGGAAAGATGCTTCACTGAGGAGATTTTCAGTTACCTCACTGTGACATTAGGGGGCGCTGTATCAGTGTAAAATATCCCGGAATTGCAGGAATCTTTCAGCTGTAAAAAGGAATTAAAAAGTTAAGGCTTTGTAGGCTTTAAGAGGGTGAAAATACAAAACGATCACCTGCACAAAATAAAGCGACACTGGGTAAGAGAAAAAAAAGTCTTAAACGCAGTGACGTTTTGTGTATAAATGTGATCAGAACATTTTATACAAGAATCGTTTCACCAACCACAATAAGTATAGCCTACTGTACTTACCCTTACCCGTTCTGCGCTATTCTCGAAGTCAGTAATAGACTTTAATAAGTAATACGTTTAAGAATGGTATCGATTTAAAATGTTCTAACTGTATTTCTCATCTTTTAAACAATAAAAATAAATATGGGGAAAAGTTCCATTTCCATCTCCAAATGTACGATTAATATACACAATAATGTAGACGTATGTTCACAGTATATACTGTATATACAACATGAGCTCAAACAATGTATTAGACGTATCTATTTGACCTTTGTGTTATTAAGGCAAGCACAGTATTGTTGTATTTTTATGTTGTTATAAAATAAAGCTGAAGTAAATCTCTTATCCCCCACCACACGCGAACACTAACTCAGACCAAGTAACTAAGTCCAACAACAGCTTATGAATAATTGAAAAGAACATATTTTCCCCTTGTTTATTTATGTATACATACGTATAAAATATCATTTATTCTAATAGGGTCTATAAATCAAAAGTATTTTCTCAGAAAAACAGATAAGTGAGGTTATTGTGCAACGGGGCCAGCTGGTGGTAATAATTTAATGAAGTTTTACAAGCGCCATAAAGACAGAAAACAGATGTGGCATTAAGGATTATAAAGTTGGTAAAACTTTTAACAAGTGAGATGCATTTCACCGCTACAACAGCAGAACCCAGAATAAAAGGAACTTACACATCCTTCAATTCCGAAGCTATCAATCACAAGCGAGTTATTCCTCTGGGAGCGTCTTTACATGCATATTTATCAGCTCAACATGCTAATTCCCGCTGCTTTACGCCCGGCAGGCACGTCGCGAGGCGTGTTTATGACTCATAATTGTTGATATCCTTTGATATATTTCTCTCAACTAAGACATCATTTGCTTTTGTGGTCTAAAGTCAATGAGGCACGGTGACCCCAGCTTTCAATCCAAATTTACAGTTCAATATGTATTATAAGCTATTCAGCAACTCAACCAGGTTTCTTCCAATAATGTATTTTAGAGTGTGCTTTTATATATTTTTTCTTTTTAAGATTATGTAGAATTAGATTCCTTAAATTAATTCAAAATAAAAAGAACATAACCATTTGAATAATGAGAACCTGGCTAGAGTTAACATATATTTCACAAGCTCGTATACTGGCCTATAACATCCTGTACACATGAAGTTTGGGTGGGTGGGGATTATGATAACTGATCATCTTCATCTCCTCGGTGCCGCACCAACAAAATGTCAGCGATGCGAAGTAATGGTTACAACGCCCTTGACATGTAACCAGATGTTTTCAGGTTTGAATCCTGGTCCTGGGAGGAGTACTGCTGTTGTACACTTACAACATACTTATCTGGAATAGCTTGAATCAACACCCAGCTGTATAATATGGAGAAATCTCAGCTGTTTACGATGAAGGGTGTCAACTAAACCAGTAAATTATGTGGCTAATAATAATACATACAGATGAAGATGAAACAGATACATTTTTGCTCAAGACACACCCTCCACCACATGAGTAGTAATATGACTTTGCATCATTGGCAGTTGCCTGCAGTATTTCAGTGCTAATATGGCAAATAAATAACTGCAGTAATGTTTCTTTTACTTGTTAAGACTAGGTGGCAGATTCAAAACATTCATTTCCACAACATCAGCATGTATTTACATTGTTAGGACGAATATATGAGGAATGTTTTGACAGTTTTTCAGTGTTAATTCAGTGTTGGTAGTAGGGTGGTATTGTACTATACATGTAAAAGATATCGCTCAGACACCTGCCGCCAGAGCAAACATCTCTGGGGAAACATTACATCCAAGAGACGCAATGGGAAAATTTCAGAGACACAGAGAGGAGCTTAATGTTTCCATAACGTTATGGAAACAACGTTCCATGCTGTCGCATGGCTTGGTCGGTTTGAACCAAAAATTCTGCAATTCTGTTTTGACAGACATGACAGGAAGCCTTTTGATTGGGTCTGATAAGAGCAAGGCAGTACCAGTGAGAAGGCAAGGTTATGAACGATGAGCAAGGTCATTGCCTCTTAAGGAAATCAAAGAGTTACTTTGCCAAAGTCAGCGTGCTTGTGAAGGCCATTGGGAGTTAAACAAATATGCATATATGCACACACACACAAAATGCCACTATGCATGTATCTATGAAAATACAAACCCAGGGGAACAAACACTGAGTTAGTGTGTTTGGTAGCCAACCACTTTCCTTGGGGTTCATTTTCACCTCCATTTCTGAATTAGAGCAATACTAAAGGGAGTAAAAGTGCTAGTTGAACTTTACTGAGGAATGACATCTATGTCCTGTTGACTATATATATACACATATATAATGTATATCATATATTATTCCACATATATTGAATAATTACATATACATACAACACATAAAGAACTGTAAATGTGGTTTTAAATTGAATATATATTTATCTGCTATTCAGAAGCTCATACAGTCCTTAAATGGTGTGTGTCATAATATTTGACTTTTCAGTAATTATGTGTATGGATCAACAGCAATAACCCTCTAAAGAAACATCAAAGCTAAAAAAAATAAAAATAAAATAAAAATAACACAGGTGTGTGAAAAATTGAGGTGGTGAGAACTATGAATTATTAATGATGAATTAAAGTATTAGAACAGAAAATCAATAAACATACCTGGCTCAATTAAAATGCAAAATGCTCTGGTTTTCCATAATCTAGTGCGGCGTAATTACGCCTTTCTATTCTGCAACACATTAACTTTTGCTTTTACACAGCAACACAGCACCTGTTAACTTTTTTGTTAGTTAATTTTTTGTTGTTGTTTATTTGTTCCATATTAGTAAGGGAGAAGTTGGATGTCTTCCTACCATCATCTCTCAGATGAACCTGAATTTGTTCAGCAGGGAGCATGCAATCAGTGACAATACCTTGCACACTGTCCAATCTCTCCCACCTCCCTTTTTAGACATACCAGGTTGTTATCAACCTCAGTTTTGAATGAACTGATGCTTTTGTCCAGCAATACCTCAGAACATAATTAAATAGTAGGAAAGATGTAACCACTTTTGTTCTCTCAGGAGCACAACTGCACTAACTCCATTGGGATTGAAGCTTCTGGTCACAGAAGTAGAGACCCAGCCTCATCAGGCCCCATGTGTGATTTAAATTGCATTTATTTTACATAAAGGATTATGCACTTTTTCAGTGGAGCATGTTGACAGGAGCAGTGCTGGTGTTTTGCTCCATGTCCACATACTATATTTCATGACATAACAACTAAAATTCAGATAAATATGTTGTTTTCAATTTATCACTAAAAGTTAACACACTCTATCCAGTTCCTCATACTGCATATTTCCAATCATGTGCTATAAATTAAAGCAAAACGTATATTGTCTAATAATAAAATAGCTACACTACAGCAGTAGCAACTAGTATCTACCACCGTTTTCCCTGCTCCAGCAGATAAACACATAATTTCTGACAAATGGACTGGGAAATTTAGGTTACGATCTTTAAGTGTGGCCATACACTGGCCCTACCCACATTATGTTTAAGTGTTTTTGCCCCAGTGCTTTGGTGCAGTGGAATTCCACCAACAATGGACAACACCTGACATTGACAGTAGGTAGTTTATCCTGTAAAGCAACATAGTCAGAAAGTGTCAACAATAGCATGCAAGCATGAAACAACTTCCCATGCAGAATTCAGATTGAAAATATAATGTCAGAACCTCAACACTTATATCTCTTACTCCATAAAGCTATTGAGTGAATGCACAAATTTGACATGGAATCTCATTTGTTTGTTTGCTAACATATTCAAAATTGCATCTAATCTGACACTGACAAGCCCTTAACTATCAATGACAGGGTCTGTATAAGGACCTTAAGTATCAATGATAAATACATTAATATCAATAACTGTGTGTAAACAGTTGACAGCTGACAAACTATAAATCTATATCTTATCCATAGTTAGTACCGATATAACTAATATATTGCTTTGTAGACAGGTGTCGGAGAGAAAATGTTGCTACCCTCATCCTAGTCACAAACAGGTGACCCATACGACATGCACACATATATTCACACCTCCGCAGCATTGGTAAATACCACTTGACTGTACTTTCAGAAGCTTAGTGGGAAAAACACTGTAATAAATAATAAATAAATAAATAAATCAGTGTCTGTTCCTCATCAACCCCTCCGTTTCTGTACAAAGAAATGCAGTCAATTCTTGGGAGAGAAGAAAAAGAATCATTTTTTAAAATGTGCCATTAGTCACATTGAGACATGAGCAAAAAACACATGAGGAAAATTGACACATTATGACACAATTTAATTAATTGAATTTGTGTATCATTTGAAGCGTGTCTTTCTCCTTAGCAGATTTTTTTTACACAAAAGAGGACAAAAGTTGTGAAATTGGTATCTTCAGTCTTTTTATCAGGCTGACGTGCAGTTGTTCACAGGTTTTCAATAGATAACCTTAACAACAAAGAGACTGGGAATTACTGAGTCACTCGGCACTACATGCAGCAAGAGAGAAGACAAATAACAGAGGTGAACTGAAACCCTCACTGAATCAAAATGATACCAGAGAAATTGATCTTAATCAAAGGCAGTTTCCAACACACTTGAGAGATGACATATCAGCTGAGTTGCTACTAATATGTAAAGGAACTCCCAATGCAGGTCATCCCTACTGAAGGGGGTGGATTTCAACACACTTGAAAAGCTCTTGAAAAGTATCAAGAATTTGACAGCTAAAACAAAGATAAGTAATTATCCAGCTGAGTTGTACTTGCGCAGCTGGATATTTGACACAAACACTTCTCTCCTTTTAATGTTTTTTTTTTTTTTTTAATTTCAGAAGGAAATAATACATACCTTCTACTTTAAGAGATTCATTGCATGCATATGGAATATATTGTCCAATCCATGAGGTGTACTGTAAATTGTTGCTTCAGATGATCACCCTTCATGCCCATGGACTCAATGTCACTAACTGGTGGCAGGGTGCACTTTTACAGAAAGTTCCTGAAGGACGTAAGAGGTCTGCTTGAGTAACTCTGGACCCGTAGACCAGGAGGTGGCATGTTCTTTTGGCAATTCAAACTTTATCAGCGCAAACATGCCCGAATGAAAACAAACACAATCCAGGAGGTTAATTAAGAACACACTGGACTGATATCCCAGCTCCTAATCATTTCAGAGTCTAAAACAGGCCTGCTCCAAGACCATGTGATCCAAGGACTAGAGGGAGTACGCCACGCTCCTACTCCAGGCACAGACCTCTATTTATTGAATAATACAGGTTGACACATTTGCTCCCTCTGCGATTTTTCAAACCCATTATTTCACATGTGAAGTTACAAATTACAGGAATGACACCAAGCTGGTATCTCACGGGCCATGTGGCCTGAACCTACGCCAAATCCTATGCCACTAATTTTACTAATTGCCTGGGCGCAGCCAACACTTTTCATTGGTCCACAGTCCTGCGATGTCACAGGAAGTTAATGGGAACTAAATAATGCATGTGAACCTCCCTAATTGCCTAATTTCTCATTGTGGATACCAAAGCTGTAATCAGGGGTCGGATGCCAAAACATTGCTTGTATGTCTTTATGAGAAAAAAAAATATCAAGACTTCTGGTTTTTTAAAAAACAAACAAAAACTACTGAGTGGCATGGGTGCTGACTAGATAAATGTGAAGTTTCTAGAAATTACAATTCTCCTTTATTGACATTGCCTCAGTAAATGTACATTAGATCATCAGGGACCATGTCTGTTCAAACAGTCCAGCTTACCCCACCTGGGTGAAGGGGTGGGATTTGTAGCTTCTCTTCTGACGAGCTTCCAGTATGTTCACAGCCAGCATCTCTTCTCACTGTTTCATCCACAGGGAAGCTGTAATTTAGCAGTAAATTCAATCATCCAAATAGCTGAATATTTAATGGTATTAAAGTACAGCCTAAAAGAGCTATATTATTTATTTACTTCAAAATCAGCCCCCCATGCTGCTTGGTGATCCAGGGAAGACAGAAGTCCATTTACAACACACGTTTAATTATTGACCCATAATATATCTTCATACATGTCACTCAAATTTTAATAATTCAGACAGGTCCCCAAGCTCCTCTTCATGTGACTGTGTGTTTGTTCATATACTAAGCAACAGAGCAGTGGAAATGAATCTCAAGGGGTGTTGTTTGCCTCACTGGTTATATAAATGTAGTTTTACTGCTTAGAATAAGTATGATAATGCAGACAGCAGCCCTAAAAGCTTATATATAATAGCACAATGGATTCTTGAACTTGACATTTCAGTCTAGCAGAGGCACCACAGGTGTTAAGATCAAAGAGTGGCTGTACCCTCACCCTTGTGGTTCAGTTCATGTTGTTGTTTCCGATAGCGTACCTGCAAACTGCTGCAGCGCTAACTGTGTCACTTGGGATGTGGAGAGCTTGGCTCTTAGGCAGCTCAAAGAGAATTTTGTTTGTTCTATCAGTGACAATCCTTCACTGTCGCAACCACATTACTGTCGTCATTCACCTGCACTGAACTGAGCCACGTGCTTATCACTGACCTGCTTTCATTTGAAAACGTGACAGAAGTGGATGGGGCACTCAGATATCGAGGTGACAGGTGGGGAGAGGCGGTTGAGGTTGATTACAGAATTTTTACCCCTCAGCACAACCAGTCACATCCATGCCCTGTGATGCCTCTCTCATTAGAAAGGCTGTCATTGCCTCATTTTGGAGTGAAGCTGAGCCTGAGAATGAAACTGTACAGCACACGATAGTAAATTAGAGATCCAACACTGTATGAAATTTCAGGTAATGCATTCAGCACTACACCTCTGCAAATGCAATGCCGCAGTGCTGCAGCAAAACAATGCTGTATAACATCATGTTTGCAAAGGGAAAATGTACTGCATATACATTCTTTTACAATGTTTTCAACAAAGCCGGAGGTTTTTGGGAAGAAAAAGTCACTATTCCTATGCTTGGTATGCAGTTTTCCACATTGTTTACTGTACTGTAGAGGGTTCCTGAGTGTTAACACACTGTAATGGCTTCACTGTGGCATTTGATTGGTTTGAATAGCCATGCTTTAGACTGATAATGCTGAAGAATTGTTTATTTTGACCACTTCTTCCAGGTGTGTCTGCCTGGGCTGCCTGGGCTGCTCTTGGCATGGTGAATGCTGGGCTTCGTGAAGGCCAAACAGACTTTCTAGCGCCTTTTCTCAATGACCGTGAACCCAGTCAATGCTAGAAGTTTACACAGAAGTTTATATTCCTTGAGGCTCCAGTATTACTACTAAGAGACTTTATGTGCATGTCCTGTTTTTTACATTTTAAAATTTTCAGTACACATTTTCTTATGAGCCCCTGCCTCTGTTTTCTCCAGGGAGAAAACACCCCTGTGGGTGAAGCTTTATAAAAAACAAGGACAAAAGACACATCGTACATTGTAATTAGACCATCACTGTCACCGACCAAGGTTGTCCATTTGAATAAGACCTAAACCAGACAAAAATCACATTTAGATCATTTACATGTAATAAAATGTAGTTTAAGGGTCTATGAGGAAGTAATAGTAAAAATTCTTTGGCAGACAGACACAAAATGCTTCTCAATCTTCATTATGGGTCAGATGTGAGATAACAAATTCAGTTTAGCCACTACAAAGCTTTTTTGAATTTAACCTTAAGAAATAAATCAAATGCACAGTTAATTACATCATACTCCAGCTGGATACTCAATCCATAGGACAGAAAGGACAGCGATGATCTCAAGGGAAATAACTTGAAATCATCAAGAAACAAATTAGTTGATGAATGCAAAATAATGAGAAGAAAAATATTTCTTGGAAGCTCTGTGAAGTACCTGTGAGAGTTTTCATCTTATGTTGACTACAAATGGCTTTTCTTTTACAATTAACTGAACCACATGATTTTTACAATGAACTCAAATATTCAAAAAATATATTGATGCAAGAACCATTCAATAGAAACACAACTATTGTTAGGAAACAAATCACAAACTTGTAAAGTTGAAAGAGAAGAAACTTTTCAAATGTTTATAATCAAATGTGTGATCTTGCCTATACTGCAATTTGCTGAAGACAATCATTTACAAGACAAATATAGAGTATTTAGAGTGCTGAAAAATAACATTATCATTAACACATATAAAGGGATTAGCGCAGTAGTCTGTAAACGTTCGCTGATGTGTTTCATCGATAAAAGGATTTCCGATTCTTCATATCCATAAAACGAACGTTGGGATGACAAAGACCTCTGTGGATTACTGCCTGTATCAACGGGCTGATCTTTCCGCGTTGAAACCTGAGAAGGAGGTACAGTCTGTGTTCGCATTAACACACAGGCATTCTGTCAAGTGCAAGCACAGATCAGAGTCCCTTCAGGTTAAACCTCTGTTAATAGTGCCTGCTTGTGAAGTAATGAACCTTAATAATTGTGGTCTCTGCAAAGATACAATGTCATCTCAAATCAATTCCAGTGCTGTCAGATGCAAATGGATCTAAAAGGTACACATGAAACTGAAATCACCATCCCCCTCAAGCCTTCCCAGGCTACACTGAGTGGGGGTGGATATATCAGTAGTCTTTCAGTGCACAAACCCCTGTGCTACCATACTTACTGCAGCTGGTGGAGTGGTGACAAACTGCAGATGCAAAGCAACAATACACACTGGAATTGTCAAGCAACTTTTACATGAAAAGAAAATGTGTCTTTGTACTTTAGAGTATTAAGAATGAGATGTTTGGGAGAAATGATTTTAACAGGAATGGAATGGAGGAAGTTGCCAAGACTAAAATCACATACAGACCATCAAATACTTATTTATATACTGTATTTTGTATATACTTTATATAGTGACATTTAGCATGATAAATATTAAAACAAGGTAAAATAAATGTTAAAATAAAATACAAAAGCCACAATTCACTTATGAGGGACTTGTCTTTTGAGCCAAAGCCCCATTAGTTTATAGCGTAGCATCTCTGCAGAATAAAAACAGTACAATTAAAAGCCATGTCAGATACTCTTAGTATTCAGTACACTTGAAGTAAAACCAGGCTCATTGCTGAAAGTGAAATAGAGTAATAGAAATTAAAGGCAAGCGTATTCTGTAATTTGAACACAGAGTGCAGACGAGGCCTTTGTAGGCGTCTGCTTTAACCATTAAAGTAACAAT
Organism: Megalops atlanticus; assembly: GCA_019176425.1. Lineage (NCBI taxonomy): Eukaryota > Metazoa > Chordata > Actinopteri > Elopiformes > Megalopidae > Megalops > Megalops atlanticus. The sequence continues at coordinate 16,696,187 of CM032884.1, read as the reverse complement.
TTGATCTAACCTCTGACGACTGAAATAAATGTTCTGGATAATCTAACCAAAGCAAACATTTCTTCTTAATTCTGGGCTAATTATAGCCGTGGTAGTACAGGGAGATGGTAATTTAAGCTCTTGGGCTCTGTTTGTCAGAACGACTCCTTGAAGCCTCAGTGACTGCCACAAAAAAGCTTAGCACTCACTTAATAAAAATTAGCCTGCAATCAGAGGAGTTCAAAGGGAATACTAACGTGAGGCACTCACAGATTATCAAAACTGCTGTCATACTACAATGATTCGGGCATGTTGAGGAAAAAAATAACACCATCCCAAACCACAGCAGTCAAATGACATTGTTTTTTCAATTGTATTTCAATAATAGCTTTTAAGAGAATCACTGTTGGAGAGGCTCCTGGGCAAATCTTGCTGACTGAGATAATTGACTGTGAACAGAATGAAAAGGACCTGAACACATGTGCTGAACACAGATCATGCCGATGGACTAAACACTGTGTGCCATGCGCAGCCCATGGAGATGCAATGAGCTGGGTTTAGGTTCAAGTGGAGGCCTTCCACGACTACACTCTATGTAAATGCTAGAGGTAAGAAACATGGGTTACAGGGATTGAAAGGATGCAAATATGGAACAAATTTTAAGTTCACTCCATGCAAATAATAGCTTATTCTTGGCAGCAACAAACAACAGAAGCTTGTCACCTTCTGGTGCTGTGGAATTATTATTTTTTTAATAAACAAAAAAGGAAAGGGCAAATTAATAAACAGATATATCAGAAGGAGGCTTGAGTTCACAACAGTTTTGGATGATAAATGTAAATGACTGTTCGTGGAAACAACAGCTCTTGAAACAGGCCCTACAGGCAGTTCTTTGGCTCTGAACACACACACAAGTAGGCCTCATCTGTGTTTTGAAAGGAATGCGCCACCCACCCACCCACCAAAGTACCATTTTGTAGTGCTAACTGAGGCTACAAATTCATATGTTAAGTGTCACATGAAAATAAAATGTGAGTGGCCTTTCAAAATGGTAGTGATGTATATTATGATTTCATGAAGGACAAGACAAATTTGAAACAAAAGACAAGATCTTCAAAAACCAAACATTACAATATTTATTTGCTTACCAAGTTGCCACATCAAGGGTAGCATACATAAAGTGTAAATAAATTGTATTAAGTATTTAATATTATTTCTATAGATTCTATTAATTCTATCCCCTGCTAGTGATGTGATCACTAATGATAGCCATTACATTAAGTGCTATTAGTTTGTATTTGGTAATTAGTAAGTCACAATGAATCTATGACTAGCCAACTACTGCACTGTAATAGATTACATTTTAGATATACAGCAGACCTGGCCCAGATTGACAGCATTTCAGTATGATAATTACTGAATTAGTCCATTGATGAAGGTCCCATCATTCAAACGTGAAGATCCACGTTTGAATGAACCAAGTCAAGTGCCATCACGTCATCAGTTCTGTACCATACATGTTTAACATTATGGGAATTTCGCGTGTTGCATGTGAGGTGATCCACGTTTTTGCCATTAGATTTTGATCTGTTTATTTTGAATATTAGCAGAGAAAAGGTTGTTCTTAACATCTGCTCATATGTATGAGTGTGTGTGATGGATCGTGAGTCTGAGTAGAGACAGGTGTTCTATTTAGCTGTCTTATCTTGTTGAGCTATGTATCTAGTGCATGCTTGTAATGTAGTGTAGCAGAGACTGACATACTTCACTGTTGAAGATCTTACAATGTTACTAAATTACCAAACACTGAGCTTTGCCCTTTAAAATCAAAACATCTTTTTTACCTGCAGAATTGCAGTAAGGAAGTGGAAAATTATAACCATTCTATTTATAACACAAAATGCAACTGAAATTTGCGGAACGTTTGTGTTTTTGTCGGTCTAAAGATAATCAGGTCAAGAGAAAGGTCTTCATAGCCATTTTTTTGCTTGATAGCTTGTAGAGAGACCACTAGCTAGGCAGAATGAGGTGCTGAACTGAGGAGTGTCTGTTTGTCCTGTGTTCCTTGAGTATGCACAGACCTACTTTTGAGATGCAGGGAGGTTTATGCCATTTTATTTACCCTTTTCTCATGACTGCAGGTGGCGTATATGTATAATATTTAAACGAGTTGCACATGTTTACCCCTTGAAGTGGGGTTCTGCCTGGCATTTCAGTATTACTATCAGTCCAGTGCAAATAACAAGAAGTGGCAACTCATAAATAGGTGATGACACACACACACAAAAAAAATAATAATCCATGAAGCGACTCTCTCTCTTTCCCCACGGAAGCACTGCTGGTAGATTCATTCCTGCAGGGATTCAGACCCGCAGTGTTAGGTTAAACCAAGTCGCGCATGGTGACGATTTACACAATGATTAGTAACAGGTGGTGAAAATGCCTGAGCAGCTTAACAAAGGAAGAGAGAGAGTTCAATCACCCCCAGCTTGATGTTCACTATTAACAGCATTTTCTATTTGAAGGGCTTAAAAGGCTGTCCCTTTAAAGCACAGAGATATAGATATGATTAAGCAGACGTTAATACTGCATATGGATAGAGCCAGACACAGAGATAAAGATAGGTAAGAAAAGCTACTTAAAATGAACCGCCCAGACATGAGAGTGTATAATGGATCAAACTACTTAAGAAAGGAAAAGTAAAAAATGTTAGAAAACAAATCACAGGAAAGTGAAGCAAAAACTCTGTTTTGACTCATGCTGTGCCACAAAATCACCTTGGGAAAAACCAATTTGAAGGCAGAAAATTTCACCATGTAACCCTACTAAATTCCACTAAATCCTATATCTCTTCTCCATCAATAAAATTATTTAGTAAAACACAGGAAGAATGGCTGCAGAGAGCTTTATTCAGCAAAACACTAAACATGGGCAACTATTAACTGGCCTCAGATGAGTGCTGGCATTTTAAACTATTTACATATTTTATCTTTACTTATTCTGCAGATCATTTTTACATTGGTGTGGACCTCTTGCACAGGGTTCATTCCATATTAACACTACTGTTTAAGGGCATGTCTGTTGCCCAGCCAGCTGTCTAATTTTTCCAGAGAAATGTACCTGATGGTTTCAGGGTCCTGCTGAGTTCATAAAAACAAGTCATTTTGATATATTTTCTTTCAAATTTTAACATGGCTTAGGTAAATGATTTAAATGCAAACAATTAGTCACCTCATTGAACCGAGAGTGACCTTTGTAGGAAAATAAACACAGCACCCCTGACTTCTGAGTTGCCAGATGAAGTTGGGGGAATCTGTTTGTGTTCCAACTCTGGCCTCAAAATTATTCAGTTCTTACAGCGAAATACTGCTATAAGGTCTTAACAATGCAGTATTGCAAATGCTACTGAAATATTTGAATTCAAACTTTAACTGGTATCTAGATAATTAAGTGACATGTTTGTGCTTTGAGTGACACTAGTTCAAAGCTGAAGTCTCAGAGAGAAACACTGGGATCATTCTCTGTCAAAATACCCTTTTTACTACCTGTTTTAGATACACCTCAATCCATACATTCTTTATTTTAAGTCCTCGTTTATTCTGAGGACCTAAAATTCTTCTTCTATGTTGCAGCAAATGGTGCGCCAAGAGTGCCAAACCCAGTTTTCAATTCAAAACCAAAATGTGGACCCAAAGGATTCCAACACAGATCCAGCTCTCAAACCACAGTGAACCAATTGGTACACAACAAAAAAAAAAAAAGGGAAAAAACAGCAGATTTTAAAGTCTCAGATATCTGCACCTCCCCACCCTATACACCACCCTTCCCAGAGCCAAACCCGGACCCTCTCCCTATTCTCCAGGAGACCAAAATTCCCTTGGTGCTGGTGCATTATTTCCATCACAGAATTGAATTTCTCCATGCAAATTGTCTCCCCACCAGCAGCTTGTCAGTGTGAAGATATTAATTCAGAAGGAAGGGGACTCAGGGACAGCTGCTCCTGCAACAGCCCATAATAACGCTAAAAATTGACTAACCTTAAAAAATGGGAGGGGGGGGGATACAGAGCTCTGGTGGGCTCCCTCCGATGAATTGCATTGTTTCTGTTCTGACAAGCAGCTCATTGAATTTCCCATCATGCATCTGATCGGTCATTCAGAAACACAAAACACAAATAAGTCAAGTCGACCATCTGCTTGTTAGCAACAACTATAACAGTGCATCTTTTTAATAAACAATAAAATTGCTTTGAAGGGCCAGAGACCACCTGAATGGAAAAGCAAATATTTTATGTTATTTAAGTTGTGTTTCTGCTGGCTATTAAAAAAGCTTCTCTTTAATTTATTACAGCAACACACACAATACTCGTGTCATCCTCATTTTCTAAATCAATAATCAGCACAGCATGCTTCATTAACAGTGACCAATCAGAGACAAGCTGGGGATCTCATTTTACAACATGAGCATTCCTAAGACATAAACCATCTGCTACTTGTAGAAACAGAAAAATCAAATTAATCCATTCTTATCATGCATTCAGATTTTAAAGCAATTAAAGATGTTCTCTGTCTAATCGCAGACGCAGAAGTAGCTTGGTAATGAGGAAGACAAACTCTTCGGTGAACTTTCCAGGGTTCTCAACAACGCGTTTGGAAACTTTACAAGCCTCGCACACTCCAGTGAGCCGTTAGTCCTACAATACAGATGTTGGCAACAACAATGAATTTTTTATTAAGCATTTAATCATTGTGCAAACTGAGAATTCCCATAATATGAGGCCCAAACACAAAATAGAAAGATGCCAAACCACCCAGTGTAATGTTTCTTCTCTATTTTTTAATATAAAAAACAAATAGATGCCAATAAGCATAACTTGTCTAAAGCTTATATTCAGCAAATTTCAGACAAGAATACTGAATTTACCTTAATTAAGCTGAGGATACATACTCTGGTACAGAATGCTAATGTTGGTTAACATACGCTAGGGATCCCAATCTTACCTTTAAGCACAGAAATACCACACATTCTAAATGAGAATGTGAATATCAAGAATGTTTAAACATCACATTTTTGCTAAACATAATTGCTGTCAGTCTTAGCTCCCTTTTATTGTTTTATGATTCTAAAGCACCATTTGTGCTTTCCTCTGTTTCTCCCCCAAGAACAGACATAGGCAAGTTATAAGAGAGCTGGGAAGCAGTGAATAAAACCAAATACAGACAAAAGGCATTCTGTGATGAAAAAATGTTGAAATGAAAGGATGGTTACCAATTAATTAAACAAGAAGGTACATTACGAAAATGAGTTTGCCTGTGATGTATATACCATATGACTGTATACAAGATGTAGAGATTATGTAATTATATATCATTTTCATGCAGGCACATCTCTTTACTCCACATTGCAAGCACGGCATGACAATCCTGTTGTGAAGGGCACAATGCAAAATGAAATATGATTGAGTGAGATGAAGCAGGCAGGTACAACTTAACACATACAGCCTTCCTGTTTTACAGTCTATCCTCTTGAACCATCACTCTGCCTCATGCCTGAACAGATGAGCCTTGACCACCACCACCTCAGATTAGTCACATGGAATTTCCAGGAAGAGGAACAAACTACTATCAATTTACATTTACATTTACATTTATTCATTTGGCAGCCGCATTTATCCAAAGCGACTTACAAGTGAGGCAGAGCACAACACAAGCAAAAGCCATATAAGGAGTCGACAATCTTAGAAGTGCAGCCTGGCCATGTTTCGGTAGTTGGCCAGATAGATGCCAGATAGGTTTACGAACAAAACAGTTAAGGGGAATGCAATTCCACAAATTTTTTCAGTGGACAAATGCTCCACAATAAAATTAAATAATCCAAAAAACCAAACAACCATATCTCCACTACTCTGTCCCCTCTCACATGGACACAAACGTGTTACCCACAGTGGTCTAACATTCGCAGCGCTCTCCGCTCACCCCTTACTCAGTCAGTTCAAGGCCGCGGCCACTGTTAAAATTCATGAGGTGCCTCTCCGTTGGGCGCTGCTGGCAACTGAGCAGCGAGAGCAATGAACTCATTGTTACGCTCTGGATGCACCTCTCGATTTTGGAGCTATCAACAGCTGTTGATCGAGATGTCCTGGATCACGTCCATCAATCACGGTCAATCGTCAGGAGGCCCAACAGTAACAATCACGCAGACATGCAGCCCAGAACAAAACAGGGACACAAAACATAGGCACCAGACAGAGGCATGTCCCCAGATAACTTACGGGTTTCCTGAGGAACATGCGGCATTGAATGGGTTACAAATAAAACATAATCATAATCTGGTATTTTTGTTAATCAGTAGTCCCCCCAATACAAAGTAAGTGAAGTAGCAAAAACTGAAAAATTGAAGTGGATGACGCTGTTATTGTGTATATACATAGCCTTGCTCAGATCAAACAAAAACCTTTTCAAAAGAACAAGCACATGCACAGACTGTAAAAAACACCAATTAAAACAGTGAATCTGTTCCATTTTCCCTGTGTGTCATGCCATGTTGTAAAATTGTCCTACAAGTGTCATTTTTGAGAATGTGGATACTTTTCTAGAATGTGGATTATTTTTCTGCTGTTCTTGATTGTAAACTATTTTAAGACCTAAAGAAATTAATTCACAACCGAGATGCAAACAGTTCACTTGTAAAAGGGGTCTCAGAACAACCCCGAAATAAAAGAATGGCTGTGATTGTTGTTCCTAATATATAAAGGAGGAACACTGTGGAAATGATCAACCTTTTGGGGAAAACAAACAAGCATGCCTCAAGAAAACAAGAAACATGCCTCATAAAAATACACATAAATCTGCTTCTCCTCATACTGCAATATGGAATTATCAGAAATAGAATTCTGGTGATGTGACAATAACTAATGAATTCATATTAAGTAAATTCATATTAACTATACATATTAAAGTATATTAACTAAAATACAAAACACTGTACAATTACTAAAAGGCTCACTGGAGGTCATTGCAAAGTAATTTTGCACTTGTATTGCACAAGTTATCTTGTACTTCCCATACTTCCAAAGGAAGAAAAGAAAAATAATGTAAGAAACTCTTTTTTGAGCAATGAGGCAGATGTTACCTGTGTACCCAAAGCCCCCGTAACCACCCCACCCCCTCCCCCTGCCCCCCCCCCGTTACAGAGCCAAACAATATGCGAGGAAATTGTCTTAATCTGAGGAAGTTGAGGTTCTGCACAGTAATGTGATTAGTGCAGGAATCTCACTAATAAAGCGCGGCTTAATAAATCATGTGGAATCTTATTCTGTTCTAACCCTTGGTATCTCCCAGCACCATCTGTTAACATCAAAACTATATGACAAGATTTGATATATAATTAATAGGTAAACAACAATCTAATTAAAATGGACAAACTCTGTGCTCTCCTCATTGGGGAGCTCTAATTACGGACTAAATTTTAAGCTTGAATTAAATATTTAAGCTGGGAAATTATCTTTCCTTCTCTAGCCCTGAATGCATTAATACAGATATGTGAAGTGACTTCCTGATGGGATCTTAAAAATGCAATTTAGTTTCATCAAAGCAGTTACTAATTGTTAAGTAGCGGTACCTTACCATATGTACACAGAAACCATTAAGAGTGTCGCATGGTCCCTTTGCGCACTTATCTGTCTCTGATCTTTTTAGATTACAGATGATGGGAGTTAACTGTTTACAGGGAAAAATGTCAGCCCTCAGTTCATTTCTAACTGAACAAAAAATGCAAAAAAAAAAAAAAAAAAAACTACATAACAGTACTGCACTAATATGTGATAATACAGTAACATTTTAAAATCGCATTTTGTTTCAATTGTCACAAGAATATTGAAATATATCATGCACCGTATTGTTACTGTGTATATATAGAATAAATAGATATGTTTATTTATATCTAAAATTAATCACAAATCATGAACCTAGAAAACAAATTTGTATTTAAAAATATGTTTAATGACATACATATAAATAAATACATCTTAAACTGTTGAAACCATATACAGTAGAACCTTAAAAATTTCCCACATGTCCAAATTATGTCCACATTCAATGAAAGCCTGCATCACTACTCACTAAATTATCACTACATCTTGCATTCTACTTAAGTTTCTCCTGCATGACTTCCAAGTCAGCCACAACTTGGAATGATGACCATCAATGACATGTTACTCCACAGCCAAGCAACACATACACTAGATAACAGATCAATTGCAGGGGTGCTATTGCACTCGGGCTGGAGAAAGGAGAATCCGTGTGTGTGGCATACTTACTAACAGGGTTGCAATGATTCAAGTGCAACCTCAAAGAGCTGCAAATTAAATTAACTTGGTAGCTGAGGCGGTTTTTGCAAAGACTGTCTGTCATGGCCAAACGGAGCCATGGGAAACACTGTGTCACCTCTGTGGTCTCTCACACTACCTTACATTTACTCCACTGTAATAAAGACATTTCTTACACTTATATTTCAAAGCAACCTTAGTTTAGATGTTAGCATTTCCTCATTTCTGTGTTGCATAGAGCCTTACAGTAAGAGTGTATTCATAATAGAGGCCAAACTGTGTTCTTAATATCCCCACAAACTAGGGGACTGGAATAGGATTTCGAAATGAACTGATTTTACAAGCCATGCTGGGTGAGCCGGTTGAAACCTACACAAACACTGTTCTTTCCAATGTATTTCTGAAACAAACAAGGCTGTAGGTTTCCCATTTCTGTTTGTCTTTACCATTAAACCTACTAACCCCAAAATCATGCTTGAAATGTTAACTTCACCTCCTTTTCTTTCAAGCATTTTATACACACAACTCAAGATGCTACCCTGTCACAATGTCTATATTTTCCTGTTATTTTCCCTGTGTAAACCATATGCTGTTGTGCCAGGGATGAATATGGCATATTAATGCAGAAAAAAATAAATATGAAGCAAGAACTGAACCTGGTTCCTCAAATGACGCTTACATCAAGTAACATCAGGCTACCACTGTACTTCAATTCTACACTTATAAAACAGGCAATGGTTTGATAATATATCATGAGTGTATGGACAGTTGAACTACTATACCATTATGTGCATTAACTGTTTCCTTCCTTTTTACAGATTTCTGCGCTGCATATGTTGTATATGTCGTATTTTATGTTGTATATGTTGTATTTTTAATATGTTGTGAGTTTGTACAGCTGCTATCTTGGCCAGGTCTCTCTTGTAAAAGAGATTTTTGATCTCAATGGGACCTCCTGGTAAAATAAAGGTAAAATAAAAAAAATATCTTTGAACATGGAATCCTTGCAGGACAGACTACTACTGCTCCATCTGTATGAGCAATATGATAAGAAGGACATAAATCTAACTTAAGAGCAAAGCTTGCTATCCATGGACTCTGCTAGATTTTATATTAAAGGAGTATGATGGAAAACATGATTTTGTTTCTTTTGGTGGCACGAATAGGAAAACATACTTTTTCCCCCTGTAGCCAATGTTGTTATTTGCTGTGGTAACTTGAGGTAGCTGTAGTAGCTTGAGGAAAAATACATTGTCAATTTTAGGATTATATTGTTAAAAAAATGTTTTCTGTAATTACTAGCTAGCAACATATGCAGTGCTAAAATGATAAAATGTCATTTTGAAGAAAAATATACTTAGCTAAACACCCTGTTCAAACACTTTTTAATAAACATTTGCTATAAATGTATTTTGTTTTTGATTTAATATTGAATAAAATACTTGCTAGCTATCCAAGTATTTTAAAAAAGGGGAAACATAACCATAGTTACCAGGACTAAATCAAATGTAAAGTGGAAAGTAGTGAGGAAAGTATTTTGTCTGTCTCTAAGTCAGTGCTGAGCATTCTTCCCTTGTAAGAAATAAGTAAACATGCACCGTACTAAGGCTTGCTGTAGGGAGAGAATCAAGCCTTGTATGCAGATAAATTTTTAAACAATGATATTGCATCCATGTATACACAGCATATTTACATATTTGGGGAAAGACAAAGTTTGTATTTTTAATTGATAAAAGACTCTTATGAAGAAAATAGTTCAGTTGTTCTGAGACTCCATTACTTTTGCCCATGGGGTTATTGCAGATACTTGGAGCAGCAGATATGCCACAGGCATCGTCAACAGGAGTACGACTTTAGCACTGGAGCTCATGGCAATTCATACCTAGTCCTTTAATTGTGGATGTATGTTACTGGGTGGTAATTATACAGTTGATCAATTTTTGAAATGCTAACAAAGGCCTAAAATTGGGGGAACTACAACATACATTATTTAGCCAGGACTGTTTTATAAAAATTGAGACAGGGGTCTTGAGGGTTTTCAGTATTCTAGGTCATTTTTTGGGACTTTGGGACTTCTAAAAGTTTTATTATTGTTTTAAGAGCGAGTATCCTTTCATGTTTTTTCTATATTGTGCTCAGTTGTTTTGACCCACTTCAGCATAATTTTCAAATATTAACTTGTGCAGTAACAGAGCTAATGTCCAGTATTTGTATCTTGGCAGTAACAGTGACAACAGATTTAGGTAAAATTTAACATATTAAGATTTAACTCAAAATGTAATAAATGCATTTGTAGTTTGATAGGATTTCTGAATGGAGGCATCCTGACATGTAATACATCAGAGTATTGGTTATGTGATTAATACTCAAATGTTGTTTTGCTGTGCTTTGTCTGGTAAAACACTGGAATGAAACACCCAACACTATCATAACTGCAACAGTCACTCAATGTTCCCATCACCATCTAAGGTCAGCGTTTCCTTCTTCCAATCTGGATTTTACAACTGCATCATTGAAGCAAGTCAGAAATTCCCTCAACATTCATCAGTACTATTGACAACCTTTTAGCTTTTGAGTATTGCTTCATTTTTTTGTAAATTATCCAGTTTATTGTTCTGTTAGAAATTTGCACATTGCACTGTAATCTACTAATGCTTAGCATTACAAGTAGACTATTTTGTTTAGTATGATCCGTTTGACTGAGCTTAGCAAAGTGAAACTTGAATACATATTGTTAATATTGAATATACATTGAATATATACTGTTAATGTGTACTCTTACTGTTCCATAAATAACTCTGGATAAGTGTACAGTATCAGCCAGATAAACAGGTAAAGATAATAACACTAATAGAGGCAGAACTGAGCAATGGGCAAAACCATGACCCAGCAAGATGCCCAATGCAGAAACTCTGGCACACCGACTAGACAACGCTCAAGCATCCCCAACACATCCATCTCATTGGGTTAAGTGAACTTGTTTCCTCTAGTTATTAGATGCAAAGCTGCATATCTGGTCTGTTCCCCTCTTTCTCTCTCTTTCTCACAAAACACACATAAGGTTACTTTCCATCTCTTCCTCTGTTTCTCTCTCTCACACACACACACACACACACACACACACACACACACACACACACACACACACACACACACACACACACACACACACACACACACACACACACACAGACTCACACGTATCAGTTTTCACAAGTAGCCTGATTTTTCCCCTTAGACCTATCAGATCCTACGTGCTGCAGCTACTGATTCAGATCTGCCGTCATAATCTAAACAGGATCCGGTGGTAATTACGGGAATACTGAGGGACATTAGGAAGACGAGCCGCGCTCCAACCTACCTCCCATTCCCTTCACAGCAGGTAGCCAGGGTGAGCCAGGCATGAAGGCACTCATGGAGTACCCACACAGACCGCAGGTCATCTGTATTCCCCACATGCTATAGAAATATTGATATTGGCAGGCGAGGCAGCTAATATTGAGAACCTAATGATGCAATTAAAGTAGCAGAATTTTACTATTATTGGCATGTGTCTACCTTCGCCCCATTTTAGGAGGCAAATATGATTTAAACCCCATGAACAGAGGTCTAGAATGTTTATGCCAATATTCAAGAAATACATTAAGTCATATTGGCTTGTTAGCTTCAGGTTTTTCTTTGTTGAATATTGAAAGCCAAAATGACTAGTATGAAAGTTCATATACACATGAATAAAATACATTTGTGGCGATTGTATCTGTATCGTTTGAAGAGTAATTTGGAAACAACTATGACAATGAAGCGAAGCCTATTTGACAAGAATGAGCTCATGCTGTGGATGAAACAGTCACAGCAATAGGATGCCCAATTTTCTCTTCTCATTGATGGTGCTCTATCTATTAGTCAAATGTTACATGGCAAAAAAATATTTTTGAAACAAAAATGCAAATCAAACTAATATTGTTGGTTTATGCTCAGGTTATATACCTTGGAAATAAAAAGAGCCGGCTCCTTTTGAAGCCATATGTTTTTCCTTTGTTCAGAGAGGGGAAGATGGCTTCACGTCACTTATGTTTCTGATTAGCAAAATGATTTATGCCACATTCACTAAAAAATCCAGCCAGCAGATGAGAAAATGCATTGTGACTCGACCAGATGTGCACAATAAAACTGGATTCCCATTGTAATCTCAGGTACTTAGTTTACATGAAGCCAATATAGGACACACTTAGATGTGGCAAAGTCACTCTTTTAAAATTTGACTATAAATGATATGAAATAAATTGTGTGTTTTATGCTGGATGGCATGAGTGGGTTGATAAATTAGGAACAGTTTTGTACCCTGACTTATCTACAAGACAAACCTGGCGGAGATCACAGGGATTAATTGCTTCAGAGGTGTGAAACGCCGCTTTTCCATTCTTCCCCACACATTCCGCTCGGAAACAATGATTAATCACCCTTTAACTATTCTCAGGAGGATGCGGGAGTTTGCCAAGAAGGGCCTTATCCCAATAAATCCGTGTGCGCAAGTTGGGAGACACTTGCCAGGTACAGGGAACACAACCTGTCCCCATCCGTTATCAGATTAGGGAGGTGTCAGGGAGTGGGCACGCCGTTGCGTCGCTGTTGTTCCTCTTGTCTCCCCAAACGACTGGCAGCTCATTCTCCAAAGCGGCATCAGATGTGAATGGTTGACATGTTCATTGTGGAGCCTGGAAGACATCCTGCAATGCTTTGTACAGAGTTTACAGCACTATGCCTCTGGTCACTGTGCACAAGGGTTTGCAATGACACACCCCCAGCACTGTTTCTATACATTTTGTTCCTCAGGTCTCACATAACTTAACAGTGCTGTGAAGAGATGGGTCTCACTGTAGTCAGTCAGACCTATCCCAACAAGCAATATCGACCATGGACATGACAACCCGAGCCTAACAAAACCAAGTCTGAAGAGAGGATGTTAAAGGATGTTACACCTGTAGGCAGTCATTGGGTGGGGTCTGCCATTTTAGACGGATTGTTCTGTGGGTGTCTGCAGTGCATTTTCTCTCTGCACTCTTCCTATGTGCATGACAATTCTTCCAGAACATTCATACAGATGGAACCTGTTGTCAACTTTGGGTTTATCATCTTGACTGAAATTGGGAATGACTGGAGAATGCTTATTCAAATTTGGCTTGTACCTTTTAACCTGTCTTCACTTTAATCGAGAATGAGATTTCATTTTCTGAAACTAACACATTAGTGAACTTCTGAATGAGAGGTGTGGTACCTGAAATTCCTTGGGGTATAACGTTAGTTGGAGTCATAGCCTTTATTTCCTTAGGCCAGAAAAAGGTAGCACATGGCACTGTGAGGGGGACGCACTGCACATCTCAAATATTTAAACATGTTCGGCACAAAACATTTTCAGGCACTTTCATGAACGAGATTTGTCTTTAACAGTAATCACACAAAGAATACACAAGAGACATTCACACTGAAGAATGAGTAAAAACAAATATAGAATCTCAAATGGGAACAAACAAGTGCAATAGTGCTTTGATCTGCTGTGGAGTTCTCACTCGACTTACCAGAAGGCAGACATTTCTATCTGTACATAGTATTCATGCTTCACACAACTCCAGCAAACAACCAACGTGTTTGTTTATAGGGCTCTGGTCATTTAGGGAAATGAGGTTAAGTGTTTAATATTTAATGGCACCTGCAGTGAGTGGCTGCTTGCACTAATGTGGGTGACAAACACATTGATGTCCCCTGGCGAGTGGGCCACAACCATATGATGCAAGCACACATTGTGTCTTCATACCAGCTCAATACCTCAAATGGATCTCCTGTAATGCTTCTTGTCTGCCTTAGGAGAGGAGTTAGGCATAAAAGCTCAGATGAAGCCTCACCTACTCGAGTATCTTGTATCTTGAAGACTGTTTATGCCAGGCAAGATACAAGATACTCCACACGCTTCTATTTCTCTCTCACTCTGACCTGAAAGTATACCATGGTCTAAACCTCTGACAGACTTCTGTCATTCTTTGATAAATGCCATCTAAAGATATTTCTGAGAGTGTGAAATCAAGCCTCACACAAATGGGCAAGCCAATGCAATGCTCCTTTAAGCATACTGTATAATCTATAGTGTGATTATTTTGAAGCTGCTTCTGATGATGATGTTGGTGCATTAAACCAGACAAGGCTAACCACTGAGAGGATGCGGTATGCATTTCTGAATCAGCCAAGCAAAACTAATGTAATAAAGATCAACAATATTTGGTTTTCAATATGAGCCGGAGTATTCAATAAAAAGGTAAAATAACATCACACATACTATGGGCTACTGTGTGTTTTCAGGCTGCAGAATCACATCGCACTTGAGCGTCTTGGTTCAAAAACTTTTACAATCTTTATTTCAATTTTCAGTTTCATGACTAAAGCCTAGTACGTAAACGTGGTATGTGAGGTAGAAGCGCTAGGGCTGTACACAGTGATTAGGGCACCTAATTGTGGGGCAGGACAACACAGGCATTTGATATCAAGTAATTTTAAATAATTCTGTCCTTAAATATATGGTATTAGGCATGTTATGTTAAATTCAGACATGTGTGTTATGGTTTTTCATCAACCAGGAAACATATATATATATATTTAGTGCACATTGGCAAGGTCTACACGGTGTACTAGAATCAAAGCATTTCAAAAATAATTTCAATGTACTGAACAAACAGAGGTTGTGGCCATAAGCAGTACATATTTTTTGGTAGTGCTGCTATTGGTTGATTTCTGACCAACGGTCGGGGGAGGGGGACAGTGTAGAGCCGTGTAATTCTGCTTAACACCCAGTTGTTTTGTATCTCATCATTTTCGTTTTAATTTGTGACAAACATGGACATTTCTGACACATCTCAGAATGTTAACAATGCCAACGTGTTGTTGCACTGCATTAAAAAAGACATTTTTACACCCAGAGACATATTTTCACATCGCTACAATATCCAATCTGTTGTATTGAAATAAAGTGAAAATACAGGAGAATGCTCAACAGTGTTAATCAGTGTAATTTGTATGTTCATCGGAATGGGGGGAAGGGGGTGATGCTAGACCTGTTTTTAAAAAGCCATGATTACAAGCTTTGACTTAATCATTTCAGATAGAACACAATCCACGTCTTACTCCCTTTCATCACGTAACAGGTTTAAAGAAAATAATTCAAAGCAAGTGAAAATAAAAGAAATTAAGACAGCTATACGATCCATCACCATATGGTTATGGTTATCTCAGGCTTTCAAGGTTTTTTATGTCTTTTTTCTTTTTCACTCAGCTACTTAATTCCAGTGCCTCCTTTTGTCCTCTATCTGAATAACAACAATCCAAACTTGATTACCTCCTACTCTGTCATTACCTAATAAGATTCCATGCACAGCCGCGACGTGGATTTTTCCGAATTGGAGCCAGGTTCTTGGCGTGATGATTGCACCTTGTGCCGAGGCCTGTTTGCTCAACACTTCTCAGCTTCGAGGGCCGTTTCGCCTCATTCAGGCACAGGTGGCGAATGCGCTGGAGGTCGATTTCTTTAAGTACTGTAACTGTTAATTAACATTTGAATCGTTTTCTTTCTAAAATGTGAAATGCAGAAGTCTGACTCGTGCTGTGCGATGCTGTCGAGTCCCAGAGGTCTTTCTCCGTCTTCGCTTTTTATTCTCTCCACTTTGCACCTTAATATGCGTAAACTACTGGAAACTGTCAAGACACAAAGTAACCATATCAATAAAACAAACAAAAAAAACTTTTTTGTATCATTTGGCTGGTGGTAGATGTACTTAAGAAAATGTTTCATTTTAAACCCACAAGCCCATAATCTTTTTCTTGTTTAAATTACAGGAAGGCAAGTTATACCAGTCATGCATCAATAGGTGTTGTACCATCATGTACTGGATTGCAGTGTATAGACAGTACCCTTCCAGAAGAGTTAAGTTCAGAAAAGAAAGGGAATATTCACCAATCTTGTTCTTACCCTCGTTGTGGAATTGGAAATGCAGCCCTGTTCTCTGAAGTGATTTTGGCATGGGTCCTCCCATTGCTCTTCATCAGGTGGCAAATGAATACCACGCTTTCACAGCCATATTCTCAAGGACACAGCAGACCAACATGATCATGCACACCTTCTCTACTGTGTGCAACAGCATGGCATCTGCTGTGTCCAAACACATCCACCGAGCAAGTGCAAATATGTGGGTGTGCGCAACCTTTTGTGGTGTCTGTGAGTTGACCAGCAGTGTCCTCAGCCAGGGTTTCAGCATCAAACTATGTAGCACTGATGATAGTTGCTTGACCAAAATGTTGGCACTTCAAGTTTCACCTCACTTCACCGGCGTTTACCTTAATTCTTTTGGTGGGACTTTTTTCAGTCCCAGATGTTAATGGCATGGGGGTGTACCTTTGTATTTTATTTTGTTGTCCTAAATTGACACACCAGTGGTAAGCTCTGTGTTCAGTGTTTGTTGTTAAAATACTTTTTAGAAAGTAACCTAGTAAAAGACAGATTCACCATTACAATTTGGCAAGGAAATGAATTACAGCATAAGCCTATTGATTACATTACTTCCATCTACATGTGTATTTGTTTGTCGCAAATTGAATCACATGTTTATGTATTTGAACTGTGAAAGGTCATGCTGTTCATATATAAATATTAAAGTTATACAATTTTATCCAAATGGAAAAAAAACATTGTCATCTTCCTTAAATATGTACTTGTGTACGCAGTAAAAATGGTCTGCAGAAGTAAGATTCATTGATAGATAAGCAGAAATTTCAACTAAGAATAAACTGATGAATTTCAAAATGTAAAGATTGATTTTACGCACACTACAAGCACAAAATTATTCATATGCATGAATAGTGAGTCTGGTGCAGTGATAGTAACTCATAACTTGAAGCAATGCTATAAAAATGTTTTTCATCCGTAACACTACAATTACAGATATCACAAATTCAGCATATATGCTATTTAAGAGTTTTAAAGTGTGACAATAAATGAAAAATAAAAATAAATTTTAAAGGACAGAATTGTAAGTAATCTACAGTAACATAAATCTCACATAAATCATTTTAGACCACATTCTAACTGTCCTAATGGTCACCTCATGATATTTAGCTGTGAAGTTCTAGAGAAGAATGATTCATAGAACATGAGACAGAGAGGCCTATAAAACTGGGAGATGCAGAGTTAACCTGGACAAGAATACTACAGGAGCATGTTCTCTCCAGCACCACAGGCTGCTAGAAGTCATCAACAGTGACATGTTAGAAAAGAAACTGAAAGTCACTGTAGTCTCTAGCCAAGAGAATGATCTTCAAGTTATAACCTTACAATTGTACATTATCATTTTTATTTATTTATTTTTGTGGGAGTAAACTGCTGCAATTTCTGTAATTTCACAAAGGCAGGACAAGCTCACCCATTCTTGAAGGTGCTGGCAGGGACATTAGTCAAACTCCTGGTGCCACACTTGTCTGGCAACAGACCATCATTGTTGGTATGTTCTTGCGATCTGCGAAGCAGCATCTGTCACTGCTCATGTCTGCATTGACATGACAGAAGTCTGTATACACTAAATATGTATATGGCATATAAAAAGTGTGTAGGTGATAATGGGAAACACAGGGAAATATTGATTTACATACAGCGGCTGTATGGGAGGCGTGAAGTCTAGGGAGCTCAGTTTAGAGGATTTTTTTTCTACTTAACTACCAGACAAAAAGTGCAGTTAAAAGCTACTACAAATAAAATATCTGCTTGGGTGCATTTTCAGGGAACTGAGGAGTATGGTTGAATGAATGCATATCCATGTGATTGTGTTTATAAAAGAAAACAAGAAATGCAACAAGATTACAGTTTTCCAGCACATTATTAGGTGGTCCTCTACTCTAAGTCACCAAGGATTTGCCCACAGGCTGTATTTTGAGTGTGAATGATAGTCATTTTAGCTTTTGTTTATCAATGGAAAGTGGAGATATGGGGTGGTTCTTCCATTTTTTGATCAGAAGATATAGTTCATCAAGTGGGATTGAGGGCAAACAGGAGGACTGAAATAGACATACTGGGTGATGGGAAGTGAGAAAATGGTAGGCAACATTAAGGAGGATGACTTTTTAGGGAAAACCATTGGAGGTGCATGAAGTTCGTGGAACTTAAAGCTTCCTGTTGTTCCTCACTCTTTCGCAAACCCCAGCCAAATTTGTGTTTTATGCAGCACAGCCACTTGGACCAAAATGAAAAAAAGAGTACAGTGTACATCTTGACTCACAGGAGTAAGCACCCAAATGGATAACGATGTAAAGGTACTGTACAGTATGATGAAGTCACAGATCAATTGGAATGTTATTTTCACTACCCTCCTTCAAACTTATCAAGGTCCATGATTCTGCACTTTAACAAGGTGATTTTAGTCATACACTTCAGAGGTGTTAAAGTGTTAGTAATACACTTAAAAATATTTGAGTTAGCTACATAATTTTCAGCATGGTTTCTAGCATTACAATCAAAGAGGATCAGGGGCTAGATTTCTGTGGTGTAAGATCAAATTAATCATGCCATAAATCTATAGTCACATCAAAACATGAACAAAGTCAACCCTTTTCAAGAGATTACAAATAGTCACCTTAAACCTGTTTTTTGTTCTTGGTAAATGTGCTGGTCCTTGGAATTCATTTGCAAAACATTTATTAAGAAAGACTGAACATTTTAATTTCAACAGAGTGAGGAAAGGCTGGCAAACAATGTTAATTAATATGAAAGATGCTGCATCTACAGCTTCTTTTTGATGGTTAAAAAAAGAAAACAAATAAGCACCAGGATACACAGTCCATTATTTACTTGGTCTTGAAAAAAAAATCATCTCATAACAATAATTCCAGAGAATATCGCCTGGACTGATTTTTAAAAGTATTGAAAATCATACCCTTCCCCCTGGCAGGTAAAACAGCTATTCCTGCATCTTGATCAGGTTTGGTGCGTTGGCTTGTTTCCTGAGACACCCCACTCCTGTATCCCTACAGACAAGTGCGGAGGAGCTCTCCTGCTTAGGCCTATAACAGTGGAACAGCCTAGGGCTTTCCTGGAAACATCCCCCACACATCCCATCCACAAGCCAGCAGTGTGGGCTGTATAAACACTGGCCACTGATTCTGGGCCCAACAACTCAGAACAGCATGGAGCTACATGACACATCCAGATCCAGAAACTCACTAAAGAAACCATTTCTCAGGCACACCCACAATACCCCATTAACTTCAATAATGGGAAACTACACTTGCTTCTAATGTTACATCATTGCAATTGAAGCAAATTTTACATTCTGTCTTTACATTGTTATGGCCAAAGTCAAAGGTAACACTACAGCAGGAAACCACAAGAGAAATAGAAAGAATACATTCAGTTTAGCAATCTAAATATTTAGCAATCTAAATATTTTTCATCAGTCAACAATATTTAATGTAGCATGCTTAAATAAACTTTCATGTAGCACCTTACAGAAAAGCAATGCAAAACAAATACAATGTGAAATTGAATGAAAAAGAGTAGAAATGATAGTGACAAACAGTATAAAATCACTCAATGAAGTGAAAAACTATGAAAAATAACATGAACACAGTTTGAAGTTCAGCATAAAGCAATGCCCCTAAATAGCTGTATTTGACAGAAAAACAAAATTAAGTTTAGTCTCCTACATATCACAGGGAAAATATATATAGGTTCAGTGACCACACTGCAATAAGAAATATAGAGAAATCAAGTAAAAGAAAAATAAAAATGATCTGAAACTGAAATATATTTCAGAGATAATTTTGTCTGGAGTGGACAGCAGAAAATATAATTACATTATAGAGTCAAGGAAATTGCATTTCAAACCAGGCAAAAAATTCTGCTTGGAAAAACATGACCAGTGTGGTACAGCCACTTCTGAAACTCAATCTCAAGAAGACAACAGTAATAATTATAATTATTATTCACATTAACAGCGATAGGTCACACATGAAACCACTGATTTGCAAACCCACAACAAAATGAAACTTTTTTTTTTAAATCTTAATATTCTGGTGAGACAGAAAAGGATTGGTTGCAATCCGACTTTAGAAATGTACGATGTAGGAGGTCCAATAAATTTCTGAGGTATTTGGTTTCAGGCAGATAGTGCGAAAAAAATCTTGCCATATTCAAGAGGTAGCTTTACTTCTTTATTGTATATATATATATATATAAGCAGGTTGTATATTACAGAAATTGACTGACGTTTACAAAACACTAGTAGCTAATTGTTGGGACCTCTTCTGCGCTTAGCTTTGTGTTGGTTAAAAGAGTTCCAGGAAAAAATGACCACAACATTTTCTCCCTTGATAGACATCAAAGGTGGTTTTTATAGTTGCAATATCAGCGATTAGGTTAGGACAAGGGAGGAAAAAATGAGGGAGGCAGAAACCAATAACATTTTGGAGGTTCACAGAATCAGACAAAACTGCTTCAAGCGTAAAACAGACTGGTTAACTGTATTATTTATTAATAAATTGTTATTGATTTATTCCTATAAGTGAGGGAAATTTAATTACATCCAGGGCAATATAACCAAAAGGGACCATGTCCTAAGAATAAATATGTACAGATAACTATGCGCTAAGTGGATAACTGTGCCCCCCTATTCAGTCTTGAACACCTTCTACTTGAGATCATCTGTTCTCTGTCACATGACTCCTGTATGCCTGCTATTGTCATGAGTACAAGAGGATAGGTTTCAGACACGCTGACTGGCTGTTCTACACAGGGCTTCCATTATGAATGGTTAATGATGCTCTTCCACAAACAGACTGACTGCTATACCTGGCCACAAATACTCACTGGCTGCATGCCCACTTAAGCAGTACCTCCCACTACTTCCCACACCAACATATTTAAGACAACTCTGACTAGTTATAGCTATGGTGAGCTGTCATGATGGGAGCTACTGAAGGATCACCAGCACCACACGTATACAGCCATCTTTTGGGGAAACAGTTGGCAACTCTGCCCGCATAAGAAGGAGGACCCTGGATTCACTTTTTCCTATGGACCATGTGGAATACTAAAGTTTAGACATGCAGGGGAAAACCATTAAACTTTCGTACAAGCAGTTTGAAATGCAGCAACGGTCAGTAAAATTGAATACGTTGCTTGTGTCAGTCGCCCCCTGGTGGGACTAAGTATGAGAATTTTAGGAAGAAGGAGGCCCCCCCTACTGTGGATGAGGGGCTAGACAGGCATGAGGGAAAGACCAAGGACAGGAGCGAGAGAGAGTGAGAGAGCGAGAGAGAGAGGGCAAGATATTTTAAGGAAAGCTGGCCTTTGTGGCTCAGAGGGAAAACACTGGGAGTGCGTTTGGCAGCAGGTGCTGCAGTTTATCACAGAACCAGTGATGATTAGAAGTGACAACCAGCATCACCACAAATGATTAATTAGTCTTTTACTCTACTCCTCAGCATCCTTGGGGCCACAATCAATTATTTACCAAAACTCTGTGTCTTGAAATCATTAATTCTACTGCAGGCAGCCAAACCCCGCTCCCCTTTACAGGGCATTTGGTTGAATCCACGACTGCATGCGGACTTTATCTTTTAAATAAATTCATCTTAACTGAATTGTCAGTGTTTTTCAATACACACAGCGTTTGGACTGAAGGCACATTATGATCAATTACACAGCTGGAGATACAGGGAGAGTGGTACGTTTGTAAGTAATAGAGGCATGCACTAGACATGCACCAGATGCTTGGCAGCAAAGGTGGGAGAAGTAATCTGGAGTTTTAAGTTTGTCAATAAGTACACTCCATCTTCCCACACTTTCTTTTTGTCTGCACCATCTTCCCACCCTGCTGTGAATGGGAAGGTGCAATCTTCAGTGGTGACTGTGCTGCCAACTCTAATGTCCACCAGTATTGACTCTACTATATCCTCCATCCTCCAGCTGTCCTCTATCCAATGATCAAAGAAGGCAAATGTACGGTGAATAGCAAAAATATGGAGGACCAAACACTTTGCAGATCTTAACCGAAACTGTTGCCATCTTTCCTCCTTGTCATCTTCCCTGTCCTTAATGAACACCTACAGCACACCAAATCCCAGCTGAAACCATTTCCCACTTTTTCCTCTCTCCCAAATCTGCCTCCTCTTCTCACATTGTTTAGAGTTGAGCCTCCTTCTTGACCATTTAAGATAATTCATAACTGGCTTCAGGTACTCCAATGCCTCCCCTGTTGTTCAACCCACCCTACCTACAACCACACTGCCCCTTCTACTAGACATAAGATGATACATTCAGCTCAGGATACAGTAAGTTTCATGAAATGAAGTTCATGAAATAAAATTATCATGAAATGACATTCACCCAAGTAATAATGCTGATATGGGAAATCAAGATTTCTTTTCCGTTTCTCTCCTTTTTCCAAGTATCAAACTCCTTTACTTTACCTAGCTACATAAAGAAAAGAGACTTAAGCTTTGTTGTGTAATGCTAATATGAAATAAGCAATCAATTGCTGGATTACTACAAGAACTACTTCTCGAAAGAGATGGAAAACATTTCCATCTTTGGTAACTTAGCTCTTAGTGATATGGAATGGATCAGTTACCATACTTATGTTTGACAATGCACAATGATATTAAAATGATTTACAATCATACAATTTATCCTTGCTATACTGGTGAATATTTGCACAATGGGAATAAAAACTTAATATGAACAATGGATCACAACTAATTTATATAATCATTAACTTAAGTCATGTGATAAGTTGATTTTACATGTTCTGAGGCCCATGTAATTTTCTGATTTTGCAGAATTCGAAATAATATTTCATCTCTATGCCTACCTTGTACACATACCAAAAACTGCAATTTCCCCAAATACCCACAACCACACTGGGGGAGATCAAAGTTTCAAAAAGGCAGGGGCTTGTGTTTACCACTATCATGTGTAATATTACTCATTAGATGCAACTTTGAATACAAATGAACAACTGTGATCACTCTCTTCTAGTTCTGATTGACACAAAAATTAATTAACACATCTGGCATGTGTTCTCAACCTTCTTTCCTTAAAGTTCTCCCAACCTCTATTTTTATACTTCTGCCCCCTTTATGCAACTCTGTTTTTGGAACTGTTTTTGGAACTTATATACTGAACACAGTATATAAGCTGTGTCTCATCGCAACAATCTCTGTAATTGTGCAGGAGCACTGAATCAAGATGAATGCAATACTCTGATATGCTCACTGGCAGTCAACATCTGTTTTTCACACTACAAGTCATGCAGTACACCACAGTGAAGTGGGCGCTCACTGAAGGATAGGCACTACTTCACTGACACCATCTGAGAAACTCTCAGGCGCCTAATGAATCACAGAGTCCATGAGAGCAGTGCGACTAGGAGACCCTGGCCAACCCAACCCTTTCCCCAGTGGAAAGAGGGCAATTTGTTCTGGTTCTATCTGGTCATTGTTGGCAGATGACTTGGCCGGTTCAAAACCCAGGCTGTAGGGCTCAGTCTGCCCTCAAAATGAGTGCCTTGCCAACTGAGACACTTCTAACCTCATTATAACAGGGTCTGTACCAAAAGAAA
Organism: Megalops atlanticus; assembly: GCA_019176425.1. NCBI lineage: Eukaryota > Metazoa > Chordata > Actinopteri > Elopiformes > Megalopidae > Megalops > Megalops atlanticus. The sequence goes on along the minus strand of CM032884.1, from coordinate 16,672,235 downwards.
GCTATTACTCCAAAACATATCAGGAGCATTGAAAGTTACAGGTGACCTGTAATGGCCTGATGAGGGTCAGGGTTCAGGCAGAACACAATCCTCTACTTTCCAGATGGGGCAAGGTAAAGATGCTTGCTCTTTTCTGAGAATAATTTCTATTGGAATAAAATTCATTTCATTGCAAATGTGTGTCCATAGAACCCACAGTGGTGTCTTTCAATATTAGTATAATCGTTCTTTTCAATTATTATAGTCTAAGTGTTATCAAAACCAGACACACTTGAGGGTGGACATTTGTAGCACAACAAAAATACAAATTCAAGTTAGTTTAAATAGTACAGTAGGACTGGGCGATATAACTATTGCAATATATTGAATAGCTATTTTTAGCACAATAACAGCTAATCCCGGTAAGTGGCGTTAGGTTTCTTCCCGTATGTTTTTTCCCTTTAGTCATACCTGATGCGGGAGCACACCTCCAGTTTTCCGAGGCCATGTGAAATACTTCCGGGGGAAAAAACACCACTCATATCTATTCAATGTTGATATTACAGCAACAGCACTATGTTGCTTCCATGTGGTAGATAGAAACACATGCTACAAAGATAAAGAGTGAAAACATATGCTATGTGTTTTTCAAAGCTAATAGGTAAGTTAACCAACATATAGATACAAGTGAAATTTTTCTGCCCCGGAAGCATTTCACTGAACTTTGGAGGTGTGCTCCTGCAGCAGGTGTGACTAAAGGGGAAACAAATATGGGACGAAACCTAACGCCACATACCGGGGATAGCTGTTATTGTGCTAAAAATAGCTATTCGATATATCGCAATGGCTATATCGCCCAGCCCTATAGTACAGTAAAACATAGTACTCTATTACCAAAGCAGATACATCTTTAAAACAACAAAATCAATGAATATGTTGGCTTTTAGTTTGAGAGGACATTGAGAAGGGATACAACTTTACACTTCAGGGGTCAACAGTGTAAGAGTACACTCAAGGGTACAACTGAGTATACCTGCTCCTCTTGAATTAATGCACTCAGTGCTCACCAATGAAAGAAGAGGTTTTTCATTTCTTTTGTCAGTCTATATTCTTGCCAGCTTTTAACTAAGATCTGTTAATGTTAATGTATGCTATTCTATGTTGCTAGTTTGTTAGTTTCAGAACAAGGGAATGGGGAAGGGCTAGAGTCACAGGTAAAAGGAGTTGTTTGAGATATTAAAGTAATACAGATTACAGTACAGCCTCTTTGAAGGACCTTTGTTCAATTAGGCCTTGCCATCTAGTCAGATACTTGACTACACTGCACCTTGATTTTATTTGTGGGTTTCCTGTTTATGATGCAAACGTTTGATTTACAGGAGTGCTGCTGCTCTGACATACCTACAGCCATGCCTTCCCCATGTATCTACAACCATGCCACTCTCACATATCTAAAACCACACTGCCAGCAAACACAATGCTCCAGCATAACTACCTTGCCTCACAACTCAACCACATCTCTGCAATATGCATTTCCTTCCTACACCTACACCTAAAGAGTGTGCTGCAGTCTTCCCATACCCACCACTGGCACAAGAGCAGTCACTCCCCACATTCCCTTGCCTTTTAAAAGACTCAACATTTAAGATTTCAGTACAAGTCCCCCCCACTTCTTCATTATCAAGATTTTTCAATCATAAATCAAATGTATATTCCCTTCACTTTCAACATAAAAGCACAATAATTTGCATTTTCTGTGTTAGTTGCATCATAAAATGAAGAGAAGAGACAAGAAACACATTTGAAAATAAGCACAGGAAGGATAGTCCTAAACCCATTCAAAATTGTAAATACAATGCCTTCCGACTCCTATTCTAAAAGTTTTAGGTCTCATCTATCATTAACACAGCATTGCTTTAGGTTTAAGAAACCACACTTTATTTATTACTGCAAGAGTGCTTCCATACTTATAAATACAAAGCATATACAATGCGCTCACTTCCTATTATTAATTATGGAAATAACACAACAAAAGCATATCCTAAATCCATTACTGTAGTGAGCTAGCCCTGTCTCAATAAATCAGCATCTACAATCAAAATAGAAATAATTTTTTATGCATAATGTATGTGCTTGTTGCCACAACATCTGTTCATTATGCAGAGTAATGCATTCTTGTAGTTTTTAAAAACTTCAGTCCTATAAAATAATCATAATGAATGCTTCATTATAGAGCGAAGATTGGAAGACAGAAAAACATTTTATATTTCCTGATTTACTGTTTCCTCTGCTTTTTATAGTGGAGACAATTTTCACAAGTTTTAAATTATAAGCGTTGAGGAACTTGGACACTTTTGTTTTTGAATGAATTATGGGTTCACAAATTACATATTGAAATGCACAAAGCATAAGATATGTTCAAATCCTGTGAAAGTGAACACCTAGCTACCTGTAAAAAAGAGAAAACATGCTTTAAGCTTTAAAACATTCAGAAATTGCAGAAGCATTTTCTAGCATACTGTATGAATACATTTAGGTTTTTAAAAATAGGAAAAGCAAATGTAGAAAAGCACTACCATGTGCTCTCTGCAAACTGTTAAAAAGCATCTGTATCACACATGGACAGCTCATACTAAATATATACATTTATACGTCTCAGGAAGTGGCAGATAGAGTTTCTCTTTGAGTATTTTAATAGTGGTACCTCTGTACCCCTGAAACAAAAGCATGGAATCTGCTCTCACGGATCCTAACACTAAGTATCAGTTAAAAGGATTAGCCCACTTCAGATTTAACATTCAAGATAACAAGATCTCCCTTGTGATACATTTGGGGGACAAAACTTTTCAACAGTATAATTTTTTTCTACTGAAAAAGAAGACTGTATAGAATTCAAATCATAACACTTACAGCCTTTTGAGCAAAACCAATTAAATTACACAGGCACACAGGCATTTTTAAAAAGCTGCCCATTAAAGTTGTACATTTCATAGAATATTTGAGCCATACTGAATCAAGTATTCAGTGTTTACACATAAATGTATACATCTGTACATATGTATGTGTAAAAGTATGATACGGGGTAGACAAAAAAAAAACAATTTGGGGGAAAAATGATATCTTGATAATGGCAACGCATCATCAAGGGACTTTTCCTAAGGCATAAGTCTGCTTGAGATCCCGATTCCCTAACTGAACATGACAGACACATTATCAGAATATTCTGTAAGTGGTAAAATTCTGATCTGTGTAATCTTCCTCATGTCACATGACAACAGTCTAAATGGTTCAAACAGGAACAATGATGTATTAATAAGAGCCTTTATATGGTTGTTTTATGGCGCTAACACTTAATAATGGAAACTTCTTTAAATCATAAATACAACATTTAAGATGGTTTATAATGTTATAATGCAGTGAATCCACTATTTACATTTAAAGAGAATTCAGTTTGTAACAAGTCAATGTTGAGTGAGTTTCAACTTATCAACTGAAATATTTCCACCAACTACTGCTAAACCCATAATATTGTGCAAAAAATGAAATGGCATACAGAAGCATTTTCTGAATTTCCTTGCTCAGACTTAAGGACAAAGTATATTGCAGACAGAATACAGGGTCGAGTTTGTCACAGAACTCATTGTCAGTCTGGTCCATGAGTTTAACTACCCACTAACTACCCTTCAATCGATCACCCTATGTGCATGTCAATGCTATCTTAATGATCATTAATCATGATCTTCCTGGAGGGGGTGGGTTTTGCCCTTATTTCCATTAAAAAGTGCATCCTCAAAATTATGTGTAATGAACGAGACAGAAGGCCCAAGTGCAGAGCTCTGGTGCTTTAATTCAGAAGGGCAAATCCTTTGGGAAAGTCAAATATCAAGCCAGGGTCAAAAAGCCAGGAGTGCAAAACAGGAATCAAAGCTAACAATCCAAATCACGAGACAAAAGGGCAAGGTCAAAAACAGGCAAACAGGTCAAAAATCACGAGAGTAGTGGAACCAAACAAACAAGGATACCGCGGGTAGAGCAGGCTCAATACCTCACAAAGAGGTGCCTGAACTGCAGTCCTTAAATCCCCAGTGGTGATTACATGAATCTGCTGCAGGTGTGCTTAATATTCAGGTGACTCAGAGCGTGGGTGTGGCTGAACAGGGAGTTGGCTGGAGGCGGGTCTGACAGTACCCCCCTCCACGGGCGGCACCCGACGCCCAGACAGCCGTCTGGGTGGGCGACCACGAGGCCGAGGAGCCGGACGGTCAGGGTGGGCACGGTGGAATTCCTCAATGAGGGAAGGGTCAAGGATGTCACACGCCGGAACCCATGACTGCTCCTCAGGGCCGTATCCCTCCCAGTCCACCAGGTACTGTAGCCGTCCTCCACGGCGTCTGGAATCCAGGAGCGCACGGACCAGCCGGCAACATCAAGAGGGGGAGGATGGGCAGGATCAGCTGGTGGATTCATGGGACTGAAGAAAACAGGCTTTAGTAAGGAGACATGGAAGGTAGGGGCGATCCGGTACCTGGGGGGTAGCTGTAGGCGATAAGTCACAGAATTTACACGTTTAACAATCTTGAAAGGACCTATGAACTTAGGGCTGAGCTTCTTCGATGGGAGATGGAGCTTGATGTCCCTTGTCGACAGCCACACACGTTGCCCAGGGTGGAATATAGGAATGCGACGATCTGCAACCTTTTTCTGGTTCCGGACAGCTCTTTGGAGTTGCACATGGGCCGTCTCCCACACCTGACCACTCCGCCGGAACCACTCATCCATGGCAGGAATGTTGCTGGACTCTGCTTCCCATGGGAACAATGGTGGTTGGTAGCCTAGAACACACTGGAAGGGGGTTAGTTTTAGAGAGGTATGAACAAGGGAGTTTTGAGCATATTCGGCCCATGAGAGATACCGACTCCAATCTGCTTGATTATTGGAGCAGTATTGACGTAGGTAACGTCCGATCTCCTGGTTGAGTCTCTCTGTCTGACCATTGGATTGGGGATGGTAGCCCGAGGATAGGCTGACTCTGACTCCCAAGCGCTCACAGAAGGCCTTCCAAACCCGAGAAGTGAACTGAGGTCCTCTGTCTGAGACTATGTCCTCTGGAATCCCATAAAACCTGAACACTTGGTTGAACACACATTCAGCCATCTCCATGGCTGTAGGGAGGCCTGGTAGTGGAATCAGACGGCACATCTTAGAAAACGATCCACAATGACTAAAATGGTGGTGTAACCACCAGATTGGGGCAAGTCAGTAATGAAGTCCAGGGCTATGTGTGACCAAGGTCTATCTGGAATGGGCAAGGGTTCTAATTTGCCTGTGGGTAGGGTGTGTGAGCTCTTTGACTGGGCACAAACTGGACAGGAGAGAACAAAGTCTTTGATATCATCAGTGAGCGAGGGCCACCATGCGGGAGATCAGCTCTGTGGTTCGTGTTATTCCTGGGTGGCCAGAGCTGAGAGAAGTGTGCACCCACTGCAGGAGCTGAGGCCGGATGTTGGCTGGGACGTAGGTTTTGTCAGGTGGTGAATCCGGTGGTCCTGGGTCTGTGTGAAGGGCATCTTGAATGGCGTCCATTATCTCCCATCTAACTGGTGCCACCACACATGACGAGGGTATGATAGTATCTGGAACAGAAGACCTGTTCGGGGCTTGAACTGTCTGGAAAGAGCATCTGCTTTGACATTTTTTGTGCCTGGTCGGTAGGTGACAGTGAAGTTGAAACGAGTAAAAACAGGGCCCACCTGGCTTGTCTTGGGTTAAGTCTCCTTGCTTCACGGATGTATTCAAGGTTCCTGTGATCTGTTAGCACAACAAATGGGTGAATAGCTCCCTCTAACCAATGTCTCCATTCCTCCAGGGCCAACTTTATGGCCAGTAACTCCTGTTCCCTATGTCATAATTCCTTTCTGCTGAGGACAGTTTGTAGGAGTAGAAGGCACAGGGATACAATTTAGAGGGTGTACCATGACGTTGTGATAAAACAGCACCCACCCCTACCTCGGATGCATCCACTTCCACTACAAATGGTAGAGCTGGGTCGGGTTGCTTCAGTACAGGGCAGTGGTGAATAACTCCTTCAGATTTTGAAAGGCAGTACGGGCCGAATCGCTCCATTGAAGAATCTTTGTGGTCTTTCGGATCAAAGCCGTGAGTGGGGCAGCTACGGAACTGAAGCTCCGTATGAAACGACGGTAGAAGTTTGCAAAGCCCATAAACCGCTGTAGATCTTTCACCGTCCTTGGTTCTGGCCAATTGCGAACAGCAGAAACCTTGCTGTCATCCATACGAACACCATCGGGAGCCAACACATACCCTAGGAAAGGGATGGAAGCTTGATGGAACTCACATTTCTCAGCTTTTGCAAACAAGCAATGTTCTCGGAGCCGCTGAAGCACCTGCTGGACATGCTGAATGTGCTCAGACAGACTGGAAGAGTAGATAGGAGATCATCAATATATACAATCAAGAACCGATTGACCATATCACGGAAGATCTCATTCATGAAGGACTGGAACACAGCAGGAGCATTTGCTAGCCCATATGGCATTACTAGGTACTCGTAGTGCCCCCTAGTGGTGATAAAGGCAGTCTTCCATTCATCCCCTTCACGTATTCGTATGAGATTATATGCACTCCTAAGGTCCAGTTTGGTGAATATGTTGGCCTTTCGGACCTGTTCTAGGGCAGCAGGGATCAATGGGAGTGGGTAACGAAACTTTACTGTAAGGTCATTCAGGCCTCGATAGTCGATACACTGTGAGAAGGGCTGGTTCACTCCATCCACTCCCTGCTGCCAGAGTTCTGAACTCAAGAGCATAGTCAGCGGCTGAACGATGCTTCTGACGCAATTCACACAGTTGATTACCAATATCCCGTCCTGAGGCAGGGTGATCGAACACTTGCTTAAACAGAGTTATGAACTGGGTTTCCGAATTTAATGCAGTGCTGTTTTGGTGCCATAGGGCAGTCGCCCAGTCTAGTGCCCTTCCAGTTAGCAGCGAGATCACAAATGAATCTTATCAGTCTCAGACAAGAACATCTGGGGGTTGTGGTTGATGTACATGGAGCATTGCATAAGAAAACCCTTGCACTTATCTGGATTGCCATCGTATCTTCCGGGAGTGGCAATGAATGCTGGAGAACTGGGGCCTGCACTTGCACTGACGCCGACCCAGGATGAGCAGCAGCAGCAGCAGCAGATGTAGATGAATCCGTCACGGGCCCTGGTATGGGTAGGTGTGGTGGGTGAGATTGCAGCAGCTGCACCAGTTCTCCTAGCCTCCTCTTGTCGTGTCAACAGCTCCCGAAGCTCTGCTGGGTCCATCCTAGGTGAGGTATTCTGTAATGAACGAGACAGAAGGCCCAAGTGCAGAGCTCTGGTGCTTTAATTCAGAAGGGCAAATCCTTTGGGAAAGTCAAATATCAAGCCAGGGTCAAAAAGCCAGGAGTGCAAAACAGGAATCAAAGCTAACAATCCAAATCACGAGACAAAAGGGCAAGGTCAAAAAACAGGCAAACAGGTCAAAAATCACGAGAGTAGTGGAACCAAACAAACAAGGATACCATGGGGTAGAGCAGGCTCAATACCTCACAAAGAGGTGCCTGAACTGCAGTCCTTAAATCCCCCAGTGGTGATTACATGAATCTGCTGCAGGTGTGCTTAATATTCAGGTGACTCAGAGCGTGGGTGTGGCTGAACAGGGAGTTGGCTGGAGGCGGGTCTGACATTATGTTTGAATTAAATCCTATTCTGGCCTAGCTTTGAGCAACTTCAAAAAGAGAAACTATTATTTATACTTTGCCTCTCTGTGACAAGAAATATGTTTTTTATTTTGAATGTGAGAACTGAGCAATACACACAATATCACTGGTGCAACTCAGTCTCTACTTTAATAATCATAAAATAGCCTGAGAGGTGGGTTTAATTTCCTTGTCTGACTCATGTGAAAATGCAGTCATACCCTATAACAATGCAGCAACTACATAATAATCTCAAAATTAAGTTATAAATAATGCAAAACATGTCATGAAGATGAATTAATAATTCAGTGGATAAATAATTTACTAAATAATCAAATAAATAAATAATGAATGTCATAAATAACCCATCAGATAAATAATTTGCAAACACCAGTTCGCAGAAACAAATAGTACGGCTACAGGACTAATCAGACTTGCTATAGTTTCGATACAGTAGCATGAAAAAACACCACATGTAAATGTCAGCTGCAGATTTGGTACCACTGGAATCATTTGGCAAGTACATATCACATCACAGCTAAAACATGAGGATACATTTGCAGATTTTTTAAATAATATGTTTGTATATTTTCTCATGAATAATTGATATACATCTGCTTATGTATCCTGTGTTGAAATTCATTACTTATTTACTTTTATGACTTATTTATTTGTATAGAATAAAGTGTAGATAACATAATAAATGAAGTAATGCAGCACCCAAGGAATATTTCCCACAGTGCCTACCATGCTAAGGCTTTGACTATTTTTGCAGGATGTTACAGAACACTCCGTTTCAAATGGTTGTGATAGAATAGGTTTGAGTTATCATGCTAGTGTAAATTTTGCAACCTTAAATGTAAAAATTGCTTAAGAATTCTATTTACATGGTTACATGCATGACAGGTGATCTCAGTCTGCAGCGAGAAAAACATAATAAAAATACATTGCCATTTAGAGCATTGCTCAGCCGCATTATAAAGACTGTTACAGCCACAAGATATTACTGGGAATGATGCCACTGAATGTGCCATACCTTAGTTGTTTCATATGCTCTACCAAATCTATGTTCAACAGAATGTTGAGGCTTATGAAAATACACACTCCACCCTGTGATTGTGTGGGTAAGACATTGTTTGGGGTCTACATGCAACATCTGATGCAACCTTTACTTACCCTGGACAGATTTCTGGTGGTTCTCTCTGTTGCCAGATACCATTGTAGGACCATTAATTGCACAATAAAAAGCCACTGTATGTAGTCACTCAACCTTACATAAGGCAACAGTGCAGTATACATTTGATAAGGAAATGAGTTTGTAACTTGCAGGCTCGATTTGCAGGTCAGCTGGTGTACCCAAGAGCAAGTTACCAATCTGAATTGTTTCAGTAGTTATATGCACTAAACGTGCACTCTACAAGTTGCACAGATACAGGCAATTAAACAGTAATTGACATGTTTTAGAGTTAAATTTGTGTACAGTACGAATCTGAACTATTTGATAGTGTGTTAAGAAATCATCCTATGACAATTATTTGAAACTATACTATTCTTTTGATAGTAATGAGGCCTGTTAAAATTGTGTGGCTCACACATGAGCGAAACACAAGATCAAAGCATTTCTGGATGTTTTTCATGTATACATTGGTTACCTTATCTTTACAACGGCCTACAATGGAGAGAAACACTTGAGCATCTTACATTATTAAAGCCAAGATCCCATGGACCTAATCAAGACTTCACACCCCCATCAACAACACAAACATAATGTGCACACCAAACCCTGAAAAATCACAGCAAATCATATGACAAATTAATCTCTGTTCTTAAAGCAGCCGCACGGTACACTTTGTCCTGCTCTTCCAGAGAAAGGTGGGAGTGCTGTAAATGGAGTGTCCACTAATGCCATGTGGCTGCCAGCTTCTCCATCAATGAGGAATAGCACCACTTTCAACTTTACTTACCTCATGCCCCCCCTGCAACCAGCCTGGCACAGGTCGCCCTCAGAAACGCCAGTGTGCAGTCTATTATATCCTACAGTAAAGCTTCACTTTAAATGTTTATGTAGGACATTTGTGCAGGTGAACTAATAACAGCTATGAAAGGAAATCAAACATTTTAACAGCCATGTCATCACACAATTAGTGAGGACAGAGGCCAAACCAAATGTGTTTGCCCACAACAATGATGGTTGACTCCAGACCAGAAATACTCAGACTGTATCCTCAGTCTGAGGGTATGGATGGCCTTTAGGAACAACACAGGTATTTTGACGTTAACATCTGACTATGACTCAATTAAGTGAATTACACACTGCAGAATTACCTTGTGGAAAAAATCAAAACATGTATGCTTGAATATATATCTTGTGCCTTAACCATCACAGTCAGAATGTGTCGAAATTTAAATGGTCCCCTCTCTAAATCCATTAAAATGCATTCAACGCATCCCAATGCTCACCACAATGTGGATCCTAAAAGCGCTGAACACAAAGATTAATTAAAAAAAGCACAAATGTACAATGGACACACAAATCGTTTCATTAGCAGCCAGTGTGGAGATGCAGGACCGCCAAGAAAATATTTATGAGGGTCCAGGATGGACAGTGCTTAAGAAAAAAAAAAAAAAAAAAAACAGTCTAAAAATGTGCAACAGACAAAACCAGCAGATCTGGAATGGTGAGGAGCCTAATGAAGCCAGCTGGTCAGAGTCCAGGCAAGTGGAGGGGGGGATAACGACGGGAGACGAGGCGGGGGGGTGCAGAGTGGGAGACAAGCAGGATGTATGGCTACAGAGCTGCTGTATTGTATCAGGAGGTACCAGTATGGGTATTTCTCCCAATCTCCAGAAAGCCCAGCACCATGCCAAATACTCCACGTCTGCTAATCAAGCAGCACGGCAGTTACTAATAGATGTTTTTTTATGTTGTTGCTGGTCTGCATGCACCAAGTTATGAATATAGAATTCTGTAGAATGCAGACATTTTGGGGACGGGAAACGACTGCAACTTTTTTGTCCCTCCCCCCCAAAATGTGCCGTGACATTTCCTCTTTCGGTTTGATCGTCACTGTCCCTAGTCTCTAGTCTAGAATACTGTGTCAACAAAATACATTTAGACTTGTTTGCTTATACTGTCAAATGCATGAATAGTTGAAGAGCACCTAGGGTTGTTCTCTGAAAAATTAATAATTTATCATACTATTATCATTTAATTGGAGCTTGAAATTAAAGCTGTCCAAAAATGTAAAAATATTTTTGAAAAAGAACAAAAACAAAGGATTGATTCAGACATACTGAAGTAACTTACATTACATTTATTCATTTGGCAGATGCTTTTATCCAAAGCGACTTACAAGTGAGGTACAATACAAAGTAATGCCCATATGACAGTTCTTCATAAGTTGACAGGCAAGTGTTTTTGAACATACAGTGCAGGACATGTTTCACAAAGGTGCACACACCTCAACATCACAACATAGTCAGAAATAATAAATTAGAAATGCACAATTTTTATCAGCTGTAAATTAAGTGGTACACAGCATATCTATGATCTTCAGACTTTGTGCAAAACATGTCCTCAGATAACCTTTCCTCTGGCCTGATGTAATTGCTGTGGGAACGGCTACCCTTTAATGGGGGAAGACACAAATTCCTTTATGATCACAACCCCCCAGCTTCTAATGAAATACCTCAATTCCATTTGCCCTCAGAACAATCAAACATATAAAGCTGTAGGCATTAGCTATTATATACAACATGGATGCATACATAGTCAGTTGCAGATTTTCTGTAGGTTTATTATTTTTGGGCAAATAACATCGTGGGCAGGCAATTCAGAGTCCTCAGTAGTTCTCAGTACAAACCCAAACTGTGACAGATAGAAGTTCTTAAGCCAGCCCAAGGAATATGATGGGGATTTTAGTACATGCTGTGCTGTATGTGCTGTGCTGCAACTGATACAAATGACCATGTTGTTACAGTTAGTTTGTAAGTCACAGCGGGTTGGTACACGCAGCATGATGATGGATCTAAATAAAAATTTTGGCATATCAGGAAGCCTTTGTCCCACTCCAAGCCACCATCTACCACCTAACAGTAAAGACATTTCATGTAAGGATTTAGGACTGTTTTCAATTCCAATTATTAGTTCAGCTATGTCTTTGCTTTGCAGTTTGTGACTGGCTTCCTTCTCCTGCCGCAATAACAAAATAATAGTATTTTACTGTAATTCAAATTATATTTATCTATCTACCCTAAAGGATCTAAATGATCCAAGCCAAAAAGAAAAATATTGAATATGTGAGTGTTCCTAAACTGGGTAAAAAAAGGTCTTGAGTCTAAAAGTCTCGAGTGAGAGGCAGCAATGCTCAAAATGGAGTACCCAAGGCCATAAATACCTAAATTGAAATTTTATTTCCCAAAGCCACAGTACATTTCTCAGAGCACACTTTAAACAGTTCAATAAAAGCATTGTATGTTTAACCCTAACAATGCCAAAACATGCAATTCAACATTAGATCAACAATAAAGAAAATAAAAGGAGAAACACAAATAGTGAATAAAAGAGGTAATAAAAATCGATCTACCACGTATTCTGGATCCAGTTTTAACAACATGTAAATCTGACCGCACACGCCACATTATGGTTTATACCCTGGTACATTTTAATAGAAATGGCTCAGCTCTAATTAAGCAAGTATAGTACACATGATGCATTTGTAGATGGGTTTTTTTTTTTTAAGAGGTATGTATGGTAAACTCTCACGTCTGCTCATTCCACAGTGGTTTTCACCCAATTTGCTGCAGCTAACCAAAGCCTTCATTTTCACATTATAATGTTCCTCCTCTTCAAACACACTCCTTCCTTTTAAACTTCCTGCATTAAGAAACATTAACATATGGGCTCATGTTTTAAAATTCAGTTTGTAATCATGGCCTGTCTATTACAGAAACATTTCAAAAATGTATGAATTTATTTAGCAAAGTGTGGCCTCCCTGGGGTTTTCATAGTAAACATTTGGAACTCATTATTAACTATATTAAAAAATACAAAAAGTAAAGGGAAAAATGGAACTAACATTCCCCATTTTTTAATTTATCTCACTCTGATAGCCAACTCAACTGCCACTCTGACAGCCAACTCAAGGATATCAGATTCAGAAAAGCTGATTGCTTTTGAATTTCTTTCCTTGCAGCAGTCATCTCAACACCAAATTCTTACTGGCTCCAAATTCATGAGAGACTGGCAGGAATGTGGGACTGGTTCTCAGGCAGGTCACCAAGACATACCACCACAGCGTCTTGGTCTTTAATGACACTCCATCTATAGTTAGCAAGTTCTAAATTATGCAGGAATATAAAACGAGATTCCCACTCAAGGTAATGTCACACATTATGGTGCTGTCTCAAGGTTGTGTTTCAATGCAAACAACAAAGAGCTAGAGCTACAGCTACATTTGACCTCCCATTCCACAGAAAAACATTTTGAGAGAGGAATGCACTTCACGTTTCATTAATTATAAAATCATCTGGTTACATGCTTGGTTGGATTGACAGAGAATAACCTCTGGTAGTATTACTGAAGCTATTAGTTGAGGGCGAAAAATGTATTTTTGAAGATGATGCACGATCACTGGAACATTGGCAACATTCACATTTGCCTCCTGAAGCCACTACAGGGACACACTGATAGAGAAAGCATTCTGGGTTGAACATAAAATCACTTACGGCATAATTTTGGTCTTAAAATTTTCAAAAAATTTTAACTACTTTTATTGTTGATAAATCATGCAAAAGCCAAAAAGCCCGAAAAGCCCAACACTTCCTGTCACAAGTCACTAATGGATTAATTGCCAATATCCCTTCTACATTCGGCTCATGTACCTGATATATTATTAGTGACATGCACAAGCATTACTGCTTACACTGCAGACAAACTAACGACAAAAGCAAAATGTAAAAAAAGAAACACTGCAACTCTTGATCACATGTCTGTCTAATTGGGCAAGCAAATGATGATGCGTAATAAACATGGGAGAAAAAAATGAGCAATCAATTTTGAAATTGTTTTTGCTACTTGCTCATCTCATTCAGCTGGCCCAAATAAAATGGCTCTAACCACTGACGAGCTTCAAATGAAACCACTCAAATCTAATGTTCTTTTGGGTGTTACATAAACCCATTTCCACTATGGTGCCTGACCTTCAGCTCTCTCCCTCAAATTCAGCAAGGTGTCCGGAACCTCATTTAGTTACGTCAATATTTTAAGGAGGAGACACTTCTGGGGCAGACGTAATGAATAGTGTGGTATCCTTTTCCACGTACACACCAGAGTGCATCATCTTTCACTAGAAACTCAATGAAACCCAATTCGACAGGTGACTGTAAATGTACCTTTTTCTGCAGTACAACAAATTAAATTTCCCAATCGATGACAAAATTTGAAATGGCAGGTACTATGCAAAAAAACCTTCCTGCACTGCAACCAAAATTCTTGCTGTACACAGGCTTAAATAATGTCACCAGGAATTAACTGGTTTGAAGAATGAAAATAAAAACTGGAAACAAGTTACAATTGCAAGGAGCGGCATGTTTTGGAGAAAATTTACATTAAACTACATATTTAAACATAGAGCCTCCAGTCATTCAAGAAAATCACAGCTGAATATTTCCTGTTGCCTGATTGATAGGTTTAATCTATTGTTTTTAAGTTAGTTTCATAAGCACAGTGGTACTCAAACTGGGGTATGTGGGGGAACTGTGCAATGCATGAAAAAAAATGTCAAAGGAATTTAAAATCATACAAGCAAAATATTATATTCACTGTAGGTGACCCTGGATGTTTAACTAAATGCATTTCTTCTTTTTTTGCTTTCCAAATTGCAAGACATCAACATTACTATACATGTATCCAATATAGCAAAATACAAAAGTCAATTTATGAGGACTTTTTGCAGAAACCTTTTACATAGTTGAGAAATGCAGGAAGCTGTTACAGCAGGGCTATAAACATCCCTCTTCTAATTCTCAGAGTCAGGAAGGTAGTTTAATAGGCATCACAAAACAGTTCACTTGTGTCATGGCAGGCCTATACAATATGTAAAATGTACTTATGTCTAGCTACCTACTAATGGTAATAAGTAAACCTAAATAAAAATGCACCATTTAACAGCTTAGGCCTAGCTAATGTGTTGACTAGGTGCTAGCTAGCAATCCTACCATTTCTTGGTTTAGTATAACTATCTCTTCCTGTAATGTAGATGACTCGCTGAACATGATTACTTTCCTGAACTGAGGGCAGAGAACACACGATTATGGTTTATCATGCAAATGGTAAGGAGTGTTTATCTACCATTGTAGACTTCCAGAGGTGGATACCCACTATTCATCAACACAGGAAGGTTAAAAAAGCTAGTATATATTGGGGAGGGGGAGCACTCACCCTTTAGCCGAGTTAGCTCTCATTTCCAAAATGAGTAGTAAACTCAAAGTCTTCCACTATGCTCACACCAGAGTTAAATGGCTAAATATCACAACCGGAAGAGAATTCCAGCCAACTAGAGGGATACTTGACTTCCAGTTCCCTTAATAGCTAAAGAAACTGCTTAGAACTTACCTTCAAAACATGCAAGAAATGCATTATTCATGTCTACCTGGATATTGTACCTCAAGAAGCATGTTTGTGGCACTTTGCCCTGCTAGCATTTAATTAAAGTCCCATGATGCAACAAGACTACGAAGGCATACAATTTAGACAATACATGCCTACAACCCCTTTACAAGGACTAGCCATGCTGAAGAACACCAGTGTGCCTAACACAGAAAGTTGAGTTGCCATGGTGACATGTTGGCCAGCGCAGCAATGTCAAAGATGTTCCTGAGTTTCTCTAATTTTGCTGGGTGTTTATACCGTAACACTGTAATAATGTGAACATACAGCAACGAATGGGAAAAAAAAAACTCTTTTGCTCAGAATGACTAAAATGTATTCAAATTTATTGAAAATATGCATTACATGTGTCGCATGGAGCTATTGCACAGTTCTGTTGAAAATACTATAACAGCAATTATACATGCATGTCAAGCATGCAAGTTTGTGTTACAGTGTGTATCATACTAAATGATTATGTCTGTCTATGGATCTGAGGAAAATGTATCTGAAAGCTGCACTTTTTTACAAAAAAGAGACAGACCGCTACCTTATTATAGCGGTGACCTTAGAGTATAATGCTGACCACAGCAGGGTGGACATACATTTGTAACAGTCTACAGAACAATGCACAGCTCTGCTGCACTTTTTTAGTAGCTACAGAAACTGGCAAATGTGCATCTTGAGATAGAGTATGTTTTTGGACACAAATTGAGAGTTTGATATCTACTACCTGGCGATGACTTCTGAGGAAAAAAATAAGGAGTGATGGACTTAAGAGTAGTCTTAATAGCAAAAGAGAGGTCATCCATTTAGCAAAACACACTATCAAGGATGACAAAAGTGGAAGTCTGTTAATGACCTTACCTACCCTTCAATGGCAATGTTAAGATTGATATGCGCATGCAAAATACCAACATTTGATGAATACAGACTATCTACTGTTTGATTCTAGAGTGGCTGGCAGCAGTTATTTAATTACACAAATAGCTTGGTAGTTTGCTAGCTAGTAAACATTACTCAGAAAGCTAATACAGCAATGCATCTATGCTAAAATAATTCATGTAAATTTCAAAACATGGATTATTTTCCTTTTTTGCTTTTGTATGAATGTGTATATGTGGTTCTGTTCTATTCACTGGTCAGAACCAAGATGTCTGACTGATAGTGAGAGTCGCTTGCAACCACATCAATCTCATTAAAATGCCATCTACCTAGGTGTTGTGAAAAGCATCTCCAACAGCTCCTCTAGTTTGGACGCTCTAGGATAGAAAGAAAAAAACTGAAAATTCTGTTGAATTTCTTTTTTGAATGAATTAATGTTTGCACAGGGAAGGTAGAACGACATGGACAACTGAATAAACAGCTTTCAATACAGTCTGTTCCACATTGATTAGATTTGAATTTTACAAATATCTCAATCTCAAATATCCCATTCAACCAATGGTCACATCAAGACCTGAGATGAAATTAAAATCAGAAACCCATGGAACATAAGAGGACACCGCTTGCTTTACACCAATGGCATAATGTAATGCCGTCCCTCAAGAATGAGTGAATTCTTCAGCCACAAAAATTCTAGCAGAGTAACCTATGGTAAATGTGGGGGGAAACTGACAAACTACTGAATTTCTCTATTTCTTTTGGTCAAAAAGTACATGATTGTACTTACTGTATACCTGCATGAAAATAGAACTAGCCATTTTAGAAATATACATGCGTTTTAGTGAAAAATGTTTTTTTTCCATCCTTACAATTCCAAAATCCATGTTTGCAAGTTTAAAGAGAGTAAGAAATGTAAATGTGCAGCATCTGGCTTGATTTAGGGTTGTTATTAGTTTCGCAAATGTTTGAATAACTCCTCAAATATCCCATCTTCTCCCCAGGTTCCTCAGTCTCATTACATCTCAGAAACAAAGCGATGGTTCTGACTAAATGAAAGCTGCTGTCTCCGCTGCTGGCATGTGTGGTAATGGCCCTCTATCACGGCAGGGTTAGCGTACAGGGCATTACAGTATGCAGTCTGAGGGCGCTGGGCTTTCAATGTGCAGCTTGATGTGCAGGCTCATCGATGGGCTCCGCTGGAGCAATTACTCGGTTGTAATCATAATTTTAAACAAGATGCAAGATTTGGATTTTATATCCTGCTACATGAATCTTCTCAGCTAGTTCACTGCATTTAACAGTTATCTTTGTACTTAATTATTCAGATATTACACTCCTAAATGACTGAACATGACAGGTGTAAATATCAGGGGCAACCGAAACAATGAGCTTTAAATGTAGCATTCATGTCACTCCCAGTGATGAGATTACCGATAAACCTGTTCTCGCCATGGTGACAGCTTTATATCAAGGTAGCAGGCTGATAACGATATGTATCTATGATAAAATAAGAGGAAATCGTTTCATTTTAATTTACATTCAGGCGTAATAGTTGAGAAACTTGAGTTTTCAGTCAAGTATCTTGACAGTATTTTCTTCTTCTTGTCTTTAAATCACCCATTAATCTCTGAAACCTAAATTATATGCCCGCTTAAAACTCTAAAATATAAATTTTAACAGTTTCTTAAAATAGTGAAAAAATTCATACATTTCAATGAACCCTCCTGCCTCTTCTCCAGAAACCTTGGTGTCAAGAGAAATATGCCCAGTGAAAAAAATAAGAATTATATATTTAATGCAGTGAATCTGGCATTGTGCATTCTTTCCTTTTGAAGTTTCATTATCATGTTCCATATGTAAAACGCGTCTCTTGAAACCAGTAAATTGCTGTGGAACCCCAAAGGATTAATCACTGGTATAACATTTTATTAAGCATAATTTTTTCCCCTTAATGAGTAGCTCCAGTGATCCTCCCTCTCTGAGTTGCAGGGGTCTAGGGAGACCCAGGGAAATGACGGATAATTCCCCCCACTCTCTGTGCGCCGCCTCCTCCTTTGTGGGGCCGTACTGTTTTGTTTCCTCACAGAGGATCTCTGGTGTTTGTTATTCCCTTCATTCAAGTCTTCCAGCTCCCACTTAAGAGGCCTCTCGGTGCGGCCCTACAGAACTGCAACAGCATCGCTCATGCGGGTGGGCCTATACCGCCTGCCTTACACTTGGATAAACTGTGAGAAACACCCTTGCCAATTACCCAGCATGAAGACTAAGGGTGCAGCAGCAAAACATGGTCAGAGCCTTTGGCACATTTTACTGTATTTTGACAATTGTATCCCAAGTTTTGTGCTTTGTTGGGTCTTCATTCAAGGACCTTTTTTCTGTGTTCATTCCTCAAATCATTTAATCTCGTAAGACAAAAGACGACTTACAGCACAAAATGGAAACGTGCTCTTTTAGTAAACGCATAATTTCAAAATGTTCAGTAGCACAATAAACACATTACTGTGCTTCCTTTCCAGTCCCATCCCAGAAAACAGAGAACACAAATAAAACAATACTCACATTGTTGAATTAAAACTATTTCTGAAAAGACAGGCAAGCCGTGAAGAACACAGTGGTTACTATACAAGAAAGGCATTGTTTGAGGATCATGGAAAGAATAAATTAGTAGGCCTTTCTCAGGGAAAGACTGAGAACTTTGCCTTTGTTCAGAAATCAGCAGTGGTAGATTTTTTGTTGTTGTTGTTGATTTAATGAATGACAGGCAGAGAAAAGGAACATGATGATATATAGAGAAGGGATGTCAGTACTTTCTTAGCTGATCTGGATTGGTGTTTTAGCAAGAAAGAGAACATGTAATCTGCCATAGGTCTGTATTTTAGGCAGGAGGCCAAGTGTGACCAGGGAGGTTTTGCTGAGAGTGACACATAGGAAAGTTATGCCACAGAGTATTATATATTGTCAACACTCAAACAATGGCAATGCAGGCATACGTAATGTAATGTAAGCTGAACAGTTTTCGCCTCTAAGAATGAACATCTTTATGTCTATAGCTGCCATATGAGAACTTTGGAGATTGTGAAATTTTCTCCTGAATTCCATCAAAATTGCCATCATCTCGAGGGAAAAAGGCTAATCATTAATAACAATAAGCAAACTTCGAGATGAAGCCATCATTTTCAAACAACAAAGTGGCATTTCTTTCCATCAAATGGCTTCAATAAAATAAATAGATCACTTTTATATGTTGCCAGATGAATTCATTTGTTTTTGTTGTTGTTTTAATGAATAGAACTATCCCTTGAAATGACTTGGGGATTTGAGTGAATCCTAGGGACAGTATATTTTCTTCTTTTTGGGGGTGGTATGCTAAAGTGTATGGAAAATCAAGTGGAAGTTTTCATTTCTCTCAAACAATAAAAGACAGCTTTTAACTTCTGGGTCCATATTGTTCAGCTTAATTTATTCTTGGTTTTGAAAGATTTTCCACTGTTATTTTAAAATAAATACATGTTAAATACCTAAATTATTAATTATATTATTGTTTGAAAAGGGCTTTGAAGAGATATACTTTGCTGAGGAGCTAAACTTAATTTAATCAATTATCACATTAAAATCAGCACATTCATTCATATCAGAACATTTTATCTATTTAAAAACATTTTATAAATTGAAAATGTACTTGTGCATTTTATAGTGCATGGGTATCATAGCAAAATACTTTTAAGTGAAACTTCACATTTTGTTACATAATTTCTCATACTGACAATCTTATGATGCCCATTTTTGACATCCACAAAAAACCTTTGTGTAAATGAAAACTGCAAGCCTTTTCCCTTAGGTGTTATAACATCTAAATCTGGGCTCCCTGGAGAGTGACGCTTGTCAGCCAAGGGACTCCAGAGACATACAACCCCACAGATATGGAAGGGGGAAAACCCCACTTCATCCATTTTGTGTTAATCGTCTCAAATCATGTTCAGCTTTTGTTCCCTGACACTCACTCGGACTCCAGCACCTGCCCCTCTGAATACATTAGAGAACCTTAACCGCAGCTGTGATAAACACATGGTTATAGTAACAATCACCAAACTCTGGGATTATCAAATAAAGACATCACTCAAGTCATCAGATTTCACAGATCAGAGCTATGACAGCTCAGTTCTCTTCTGATGTCCTAAATCCGTAGGGTACCTGAGCATTCATACCACAGCATGGCAGAATGGGTTTTTAAAAAGTTCAAGCACTCAAGAAAAAAGAACTGGGAACGCCATTTTCAAAAATGAACAGTTAAGCAAGATCAAATTAGCTATATCACATTCTCTGTGAAAACAGACGGTAAGATAGCTACAGTAGATAGCCGTTGTCTCAGGGTATATCCATCTTCTGTTTCTTCCACAACTTCAGCAATACCACTTAGCTATTTAGTGAGCAGCTAACTTAACGTTAGCAACATGAACAAAGAAAATATTTTACGTCAGTCTAGACAGCTACCGATACGTGAATAAGTGTTCTGTGATATGCAGTAACGATGGAAAAAGCCAGAAAATTGGTTTGGCAGTCCGTTCGATTACCAAGCAGAGGGCCTGGCAGAGCCTGGGTTTTCTACCTAACGTTGGCGTGCCATCTGCAGATGGTTCATTTGGTGCCTATTTTTGAACCGCCCGTTGACGATGGTCTCGGCTTGATTTGTGTGGTTACGTTAACCCTGGGTAATACTGGGTTTGGTTGGGTAGTAGCAGTGTCAGTGCTCCCCCATAATCGTCGTATGTAACGGTTGTCATACAAAGCATGCTATAGCTGCTGACGCTAGCTGCATACAATATGTAGACTATCGAGCGAGAATACATATTGTTTTGTTTTGCTTTAAACATTTTATGACTACTTTAATTGTCTCCTTCATTTGCGTCTTTTGTGCGCTCTACTTTTCGGTAACAAATGTGACTTTCTACCAGGGATACTACGGTTGCTAACGCATTTATACACCGAAGTGCGATACTTTGCATTTGTGAGGACACCTTATATCTTTCAAAAATGTTACTTTTATTGAAAATATTGTTCCATGACAGGGAGTATAGTCCTATTAGCTAACCCTCAAAATATAAACTAACTTGTCTGTGCTAGAGTTGTTAGAGTTATGCCATACTGTAGCTGTTCAGCTAATTAGCTAGCAACTTTAGAGCCTAGTTAAACACACACAGTAACTTCTTAACCACGCTGGCAATCACAAAAAATACACTGTAAATTACAACTAAGTTATTTAACACAGGCAGTCTTTGTAAAGTGACGAATGGCTGACTTACCTAAATAGGTACTAGCTTAGCTGAGTTGTTGGCTCCAATAATATTTTTTAAAGAGTCCCCGTCGTTAGCTAGCTATCTAACGTGCAACATCGGCTGCTGGTGCAGACATATTAAATGCTGCTACCAGACAATCAGATTGGAGTATTAATACTCTCACACTCACAAACATTTACGTAGCTTACAAAGTTAGTGTCAAAACAGTGAGGAGAAGAAAAAAAAAACGCAGCACAGCTAACTTGATGTACAGGTCTCATGCAATGGAATATCAGTGAGATGCCTCTCCTTTGATGTAGGTAGCAGCATGATTTTTAATCTGCTCCTTGATGAGATTACTTTTATCTTCAATAAGTTTTGTTGCCTTATTCACGAGATGTAATTCTAAAAACTATACATATCTGAATTTTATGAATGCATAAAAAATATGTATTACATTCATTTAACAGATGATTTTATCCAGAGTGACTTCCAGCACAACATAACAGAAGTATATCTATTCAAGTTAAATGAGCAGCAGTGTCAGACCAGACTGACACTCCCAGACCAGTGAGTGTGAGCACAATACTATCCAAGCACTACCACAAGTTGTGCTAACCTGAAACTAGATACCCTATAAACTAAGGGAAGCCAAGTACAAACACTACCATATCACACAGTCACGAGATCACAGGATCCGTAACACATTGCAATACTACATGTAAAATAAGCAGCAAGTAGTACCAGTGTCAAGTGTTAAGGGGTTGGAACTGAGGTGGAACCGAGATACACTCTGAAGAGTTGGGTCTTCAGCCTGTGTTGGAAAGTAGACAATGATTCTGCTGTCCTGACCCCTGAGGGAAGGTCAGTCCACCACTGGGCAACCAATACAGACAGGCATCGTCCCGACACAGTCAGGAAGGGACAGATTGGTTGGGATCCTCCAAGGTTGCGGAGCATTAGGCATTCATAATATTCACATGTGCAAAATCTAACCTGTTTTTTGTTATTTTCATATTCTTGAAAACTTACTTCAACTTGATATGGTATCAATAAGTTATTAAATAGGTAACACACCCTTTAATGTACTACTAGGAACTAAACTTTTTAATACTACTACTTTTACTACTAATAGCTAACATCTTTTTTCTTACCTGCATATGCTTAAAAGCTTATTTCAACTTGTCATGATATCAACAAGTTATTAAGTAGGTGACACACCCTTTAATTTATTACTGGGAGATATGGCTAAACTGCTTTTAACTTTAATCATATCACTTCCTGACTATTGCAGTTGTTGGTGAGAGAGAGAGAGAGAGAGAGTGTGTGTGAGTGTGTGTGTGTGTGTGTGTGTGTGTGTGTGTGGGGGGGGGTGGTGGACGGTGGACATGTGTTACAGAAATTAAAGAGCACAAATGTCAGGCCATCCACTGAAACTGAGGAAACACTGACCTCACATTTGCAGTCTGTTCACCAGTACCACCTGCTGGATAGTACCAATGAGATATGAAATTAATAAGGCGTTCATCATCAGACTACACCTTAACACCATCAAGCATTCTTCCTTTTGTCCAAAAGTCATGAGCTGTGTTCTTTTGACATTGTGAACTTTGTTGTTCATGAATCTGTTAAGCAGTAAGACAGGCTCACCTACAGTGTTATGTACATCAAATCAGTAATTTTTCAACTTTTTAAATTGCCAAATTGTTTAATAAGTTGAGACATTTTATCTCTCAGGGGAACAAAGTTAAAATGGAAAGAAATGGTTCCCTTTATCCAAGTGCAGTATCGAGGCCCTCTGGAAATAAAACTCAAGGCTACTCATTTATACGTCTTAGTGACCACAGTGCCATATTTTTTGGCCAGGGACCTCCGGGGTTGATGCACTGTTTTTACCCGTTACTGTTATTTTATTTGCATCTTCCATTGCCGTCACAGTAGAGTGAGATCTGCCACAAATTTCCGACTGTAGGTAAAATACAGCTTAGACAAGCAAGCATTCAGGAAAATCATCTTTCCGTATGTTTAATCAAAATCTGGTATAACCTTTTCGTGTTTTATTGATGTCTTCCGAGAATAAAGACACATTTTTTAAAACAACATGTTGGAGGCGACAGGGTTAACTTCCTCCTTGCAACCATAAAAAAATATTTTCAGCAAAATAATAACTATTGTTGAGCAGAATACCGTAGCAGGTGCAGCGACACCCACTCTTCCCTCTCTCATATTGCAGGGGCGCCCATCAAGCGCAGATGCGCCCCATCAAAGGGTCTTTCAAACATCTCAGCCAGATAATGGAAACCAAGATAACGACCTATTGAGTTTGAAGACTTACTTTGGGTGCAGCACCTTGCAGGGTTTCTTCACGATTCTTCACAATACTCAGTTGCCGGCGAAATGTTTCTGGGTCACATATGGCTGGATGCTGCAAACAAACACACGCGCATTACGCCGTGATAGGCATTTGTAAATTGACAAGAAAAACTGATAATGCCATACAAGTGTTTGGGAGGGAAAAAAGCAAATGATTGAATAACAGTAATTAAAGCGGTTATTCGTTCGGCGAGCACCTGCACGAGGAGTGATATTGCTCCTTAATTCAGCTCAGTTTAACTTCGCTCAGCCAGCGGTTTCGACTGCGCCTCATTAATCGCTGATTGGCATCGAGCCGTTTGCAAGAACAAAATGTTTACTCTGGTATACCTAGTTTCTCAAAGCTGTTGTTAAGAGGGGGGGCTTTTAAGCTCTTTTACATTAAAATTCATGCTCGATGTTCTAATGCAGTAATGTATTTCGTTGCAGGAATTTGCCAACATGAATTATTTAGCCCAACTTCATCAGTCAGAAGAAATACATTTGTGCAGGTATTTTTTTTCTCTTGGTTACTAGAATTTTCCACATGTACCTATACTTTCAAAGTAAAATATGTCAGTAATTATCGGATTCCAAGCTGAAAACTGAATTAGCAAATTGAAGGCGAGCATAAATGCTAGAAAGAAAATAGTGTTAAAACTGCTCATCCAAATCCCCATCTTCATCTTTAGAATAATTTTCGATATATGCATTATTAACTTTGTCATCACTATATTATTGTATTTCTTTGTCAAATAGGCAGTCAATATGGCATCACACCTACTTTGTACATTTTAGTATTTACTGAGATTTATGAACTCTCCCTGTGGCATTGAACTTTTTCCTTTCAACTCTTGTTCACCACTATACGGTAGGCTACCTATAGCTCAATAAATAAGTCGTTGCAGCACCCTTATTATTTAAGGTAAAGCCTGGTTGTGTGAAGTAAGGGCCCTGTGTGATGTGGGCCAAAACCTTTCTGTCCTACCAAGTTCAGCCAGACAAACTCTATTCGACTTTGTTAATGTGCATGTGCTTAGTCATAAAAGAACAAGGTAACACCAGTAACAACTTAGCCTTTCAACCCACCTACAGTACATACACCCAGACACTGTTGGCTAAGTAGATTGAGTGGAAAAGAAGCAACTGCGGTTCAGTATATTGCACTATGCAAGGAGAAACAAAACTACAAAGAAAACATAACAAACAAGTGACTAATTCAACATCAAGATGCAGCTCTGTTCTGTTCACCATGACAGCCTTTGTAAAGCCTATGAATTCTGTTACTGAAATAATAATCATTGTGATAGCATTATTTAAGTGTGTTTCTGTCCACATTGGAATGAAGCATTGGGAAGTTTAAATTAAAGTTCAGGAGACGAATTTTCAGACCATTTCCATTACTCTACCCATCAAACATCAGTCCTGCATACCTGCACCCAGGGCACCATAATGCCTCTTCCATGCAGATGCACCACATGATCATACATGGTTTGTTTTCAGTTTTGTTTTGCTTTTTAATGAATTAAACTGTTTCTATTTTTCCGCACTGGATGTGTTTGACCCTAAAATGACTTAACATGATGTGCTCTTAATATGATGTTTTTTAGGGTTTTTATCTCAGTTAGCATTTAATATGAATATATAATTAGATTGTGGAATTTTTTTGTATGAGGTTTGGAATTCTAGGGACAGTGTTTAATTGTACATTCTAATTCTACAGTGGTGTCTACAAGACAGATATACATTCTGATCCCCAACATAAATACATCTCTCAATATATAAAAATAATGTGAATAGATTTTGGTCATGTATTTATTTCATGTAAATTTGATTCATTCAGCATTCGTGACAGACAGACAAGATCCATAGATGGGAGTGTTCCATTTTTATGATTGTGTTTGCAAGGGGGCCAGGGCTTACAATCCGTGCATCGGCAGTTCATTTGTGAGGAGGCAAGTACAACAGCCCTTGCATGCAGGTCAGATGACCACACAGGAAACCAGTGTTCATCAATGTCACTGGCGCTTAAGGTGAACTCATCAGTAATGCACTGAAGTTTTTTGATCTGTGATCTGTAGACCCCTCCAACTAACATCAGAGTAACACAAGCGAGCAGAATAATTTTGTTCTTGGGTACATAATCTGTCATGTGAGCAGCTACTCGCTGCATAACTTCACTGGTAGATGTCAATGCCAATCTGACTGCATGGCTCTGCAATTCTAGGCCATCATTTGCTACCTGTTGTCTCATCCTAACATGACAACAGATAACACTCCAGCGGGACAATAAATGCATGTCCTCATGCTACTTGTATTACTACTAGTTTACTTATAAGATGATCAAGTGACAATTTTTTTAAGGGTGGCCTATGTAGCAGATGTGAACTTCATTTAACATTTGAAACTGTGTGAGATGAACTGGGATGAAATGTGGTGTTCTGTGTACATGCTTTTCCAGCTTCCATAAGAAGAATGAATAATCCCATGAGAAAACATCTGCAACCTGTTCATCTTATCTTGCTTCCAGTGTCAATTATCACACACTACTAACCTGTGACTTCAACAGTGGACCCCATGTTTATCAACCCAGGAAAATGTCAGCATGCTATGAAATTAGCTAAGTCATGTCCATCTAATAAAGAGTCGGTGCACCTGTGAGAAAAGAGATTTTTCCATTTTTCTGATAATAATTTGAGATATAGCCTATATGTTTCTTTTGAAGTTCAGAATGCAGATTCTTGGTAAGCCAAACAGACTTTTTCTGGGATTTATTTCCCTAAAGTTCTACTCTAGGCACCTTTTGATTGACAGAAGTAGAATTCAATATAATTCAATATTCAATATAATTTCAATATGAAAGGGCACTCATAACATCTTATACTCTTATTTATAAATCTGGGAATGTCTTCTTTTGATTCAGGATGCATGTTTTACTAAGTGAAAGAGTTAAGAAATGTAATCGCAGTGAGCCAGTTGTAAAAACATGGATGGTTCACATCTCCAACCTTTGCGCTATCTCTGAGATTCAACTTATTGTTGTGATTTAGGAATCTGTCTGCAACACACAGCTGCACTAAGGGGGGACACTTTCCCTTTATTCCCGGTATACACTCTCCTTCACCCTCTGCTAGTATGGAGCCCTTCAAGGAAAATTTACATGTGGTTGAACTGGGTGCAAAGGCCCTTTCCTTTTTTGAATGGCAAGGATTTTTTGGAGGAGGAGAGAATGCCTTCTTTTTACTGGATTCTTAGCCATCATATTTAGCTGCGTCTGTTTTTTAAGGTGAAAATGAAAAATGGTATTGAACATGTTTGAGCATCGCATTGTGCTTGATGCAATGTAGGTCAGTGTTCTGCAGCGCGCGAGATAAGACACAGGGAACAAGTGTTGTGTGTTCTTACAAGCAAATATCTGTCAAAATAGCAATTGACAGATCTACAAGAGCATTTTTGGCTTGGGATATGTTCCTTGTCATTAGCATTTTAAAAAAAGCCCTGAGATTTGGGCCTATCAGCTTCTGCTCACAGCAGAGCCAGTCTGGCCCAGGTTGTTATCTGTTCAGTACAGAGGTGCAGCTGTTTAGCAAATGGATTTGCTGATTTTTAAAGGGAGATGAGGAGAAAAGAGGGGAAGAATCAGGTACACACAACCCTCCCCAAATCAATGTTTTGTGTGTGCGTGTGTGTGTATGTGGTTATGTGTGTGTGTGTGTGTGTGTGTGTGTGTGTGTATGTGTGCGCGCGTGTGTGTGCGTGTGTGTGAGTGCATGTGTTTCCTTAGACTCCTTACCTTCTCTCTTTCAGGCTGCCTTATTTTAATTCTTTTTTTGGAAAACGCATTAAACAAAAAAGCATGAAAAATGCTTATTCTTTCTTTCTTTTTTTTAAAAGATATTTTCTTTATTCACTCTCCAGTTTCCCGGGGGCCTCTCCTGTCCAGACGCAGGCGCCACCGGAGTGGACGATCAGAGCCAGGAGAGGATGGGGAACAAATGTGTTGCTTTAGGTAGGATGGAGCTGCTGCTGGCAGGAGAGGCTCCTTTGTCTAACGCCATCCCGACGCGGCTCACACACAGACACGTGGAGGAATGCTGGCCTTCGCTTGGGGGTCCCGCGGGAACAGCATGAAGCCTGTACCCCACCTCAGTCGCCGGGAGACACAGGGGGTGGCTGTCACTGATGAGTGGCTGCAGCCCTACCCCCTCACCCCCTCAACACTGTGGCCACAGCCCCTGCCTCTAAGGTGGGGGTCCTTGGACAGAAACGGTGGGTAGAACTGATCTCTGATTCTGATGGGCTTTTGTCAGTCTGTGTGTGGGGAGGGGTGGTTGGGGGGGCATTGCTTTAACAAATTTAAGCAGTGTCACTGTTTTCATGCTAGCTACTTCCACGATAACGTTTCATTATCTTGGCATAAAACCAGTGTTTGTACGCAAGTTACATTTTTGATTGGAAAATTAAGGCCAGACTGGTGGGATTGAATTGTCCCATGTGTTTCAAAATTACCTTTTTTGGGGTTGTCAAGAAATACACTTGCTTAATGGATGTTCAACAAAGAAATCTATTCATTTTAAAGAGAGCTGAATGCAGGTGTCTCTTAATTTTATACATTTATTTATTTTTTGAAAGACTTTTTTCAGTACCGTTACCACTTGCTCTTGCCCATCCATTGAGTGGGCGGCTAAACTAACAATTAAACTATTGTTTAGACATCAGGAAGCTCATAAAGGGGTACTTAGGGAAGATGATATTCAAATATCACCTCAGTATAATTACTATTAAACTGCTTAACCCCCAAATGTGTACATGGTATGCCAGACAAAATAAAAACTAAAACAGAACCTGCAACAAATTATTTAATGTAATATTTGGAAGTTGTGAGAACCAACGAAGATATGCAAATACAGGTTGCTATGAATTTATATTGATAACACAGCTAATATTCTTGGCTTTGAAGAATAAACAAAACCATATATCTGTAATTTGTGTTTCACATATTACTACATGACTCTGTATACAACTCCAGCTACATTATATGAATACATAATATTAAATGGTTCTTTACAACCCAGACTTCTCGATTGAGATGATAATGCAGGTGTCTCTGCCTCTGTAATAATTTTCAGAATGTTAAACTTTGTGCGGTGAATAGTTTAAACCTGCATGGGGGTCTGGCAGATGCTGCCTGTCCACATGTCTCTCTTCCCTGCCAAAAATATCAGGCAGGGAATTAGGGGGAGCAATCTATTATTTAAAGTAACAAGTGACGCTTCACATTCTGTTGCACTATAGACCCACAACAGGAGTGCATCCGTGTGTTAAGGACCCAGGCAAGCCTGAAGCCATCACAGTCTTCACAAAGTGGATGAGGCAGGAGAAAAAAAAGACAGAAACACACTCTTTCTTTTAAGCTCTCTCCATTTTCAGCTGAGACGTTTGGTTAAAAACTCTAGTGCCGCATAATGACTTTTGCGCAAACACAATAAGAAATAAATACCTTCAAGCTCCTCTATTAGCCGACACTTAAATCTTTTTTTCGGCTTTTGCGTTAATTACCCACTCATTCCAGTGAGCCTGAGCATTAATGAGGGACACTAACGAGGGACGATCCCTCGCTCTCCTGCGCGTGCGAGCTGTTTATTTATATAATCACATGGAGGCTTCAGATGGAGGTGCGGCGGATTAGCTCCTCTGCATCACGTGAAGTGTTTAACACGGCGCACACGACGGCTCACATTGTCTCACCGGCTCCTCTCCCCCTTCGCTCCGCGCGAACGCTCATTGTCATTAATTTGATTTGCTTATTACAATCCCTAAAACAGCTCTCATTCTTGTCATTTTCCCCTTCTCGCTCTATACGTCACTGTAAATTATTGTAGCCCCATCGTTTGGAATTACCAGGTAAAAAGAAGTTAAATTAGGAGGAGGAATTGGAAAATGTTTCCAGTTGGAGGAGTGTTGATTACCAGACTGGAGTCCGTGAGGATTACCGGCTATTTATCCTCATATTTCGGGATGCCTCACCCTTCCCATTCCCCCAGTCCTCCTGGGGCTGGAGGAGCAGCTTGCCTCCACTCCTGCCAAAAGAATTTATTAGAGCAAATGGTATTGTAAGCCCTATGGAAGGCATACCTTATGTGGAGATTTAAAGGATATTAAGAGCATAGTGCAGCTCGGAGCCCAGGTGTGCTGGGTAATAGCCATTGTCTTTTCTGTCTGGATGAGACAGGAACACATGCCAAAAAGGAAAGGCAGAGTGCGCCCGAGGCAGCAGGACAATTAATGCCGGAGTGCAAACGTTTTCAGGTGCCGTGTTCTACTGCCGAGTCCTCATCATTTAAAGCGCTAATGCGATTCCAGATTTTTAAGTCACTCAGGAGAAATATTTACACTGCTGGAAAGAAAAGGGAAAATATCTCCCGCAGTCAATGGTGTACATGCTGTATACCACGGCTCTCTTATGGCCAGCCTGACTGTGCTGGAATCCTACAAATAAATAGATTTTAACACCGACTCAGGCCATATTCAGTCTAACCGCAATGTGCTCTTTACTTAATGAGGAGTAATCAATTTAAGCCGTTCCTTTTTTAATAATTGTTTTTTAAAAAACCTGTATTTTGTTTTCAGCTAGTGTAAAATTCATAGAGTTCTGTGAGAAATAAATGAGAAGTAACACTTGCTTAATTTTTTTGAGGATAAAGGGAACTGTGGCAAGACCTTCTCTTCTAAAGTATGGTATTATCCCTTACTGTAACACTGTATCTTTGAATAGTTCACAATTTATATTTGCTGTGAATAATTAGAATTCACACCATTTAAAGTTATTCCTCCAGACATCGCTCAACAATGTTTATTCCTGTTGGCCCTTGCTGTTGTCTCTCTGGAAGCACTGTTAGATTACATCCAATACATTGTGTAGATTTGCATTTACACAATGTATTGGATGTGTTTGTGAGATACAGATTAGAATCTGGAACCTTGGCTATAATTTATTCCTTTTCAAAACCTGTACCCACTGATAGCATTCTTATCATCTTGATGACAAACACATGATTCAAGGGTGCCCCAAAACAGAGCAGCAAAACTTTGTTACAAAGTTCCCCTGTTTTGTATTTTCCTCCTCCTTGCTTTCAAGGACTAAATAAATAATTTAGGAATGTTCGTTGATTGAAATGTGTTTTTTGTATGCCTGAAATGCAGAACGGTTAAATACAATATCAACACCCTTATCCTCATTATGTTGGGGAGATATTCCACGAGAAACACCTGCAGAACAAATTTGGCATTCTGATCCGCAAACGACGCTCAAACCACGCTGAAACACTGTCATTATTTCCACCTCAGATACACTGGTGAAAAACTGCTAGTTTTCCCTAGATTTATAAAATTATCCCTTCAGCTGGAAATAAAGTCCATTTTGCGGCTTTAATTTACTTCATTTCCCCAAACCATATTCAACTGTCACAGTGATGTAAATACATTTATAATCACAAAATCACACCTGCCTGAAATTAAATCTGGAAATGTAGTGACTAAACTATGTCAAGGTGTGAGAGTGTTACAAAATAAACAGAAATATATGGAGGGCATTGTTGGAAAAAATGTGTTATATGAAGGTGAATCAGACCTCGGCTTTGATATATCCAATAGCGTAGTCGTGGTTTTTAATGGATTAAATACATTAAATAAAAAGTTGCTGTTGTACTCAATTTATGTGTTATATGAAGGTGAATCAGAATTGAGGTTTTACGTAAACAGAAGTGTGGATGTGTTTAATGAAATCATACAACAACAATGTTTTATACTCAACACCATTTAGGCCTCTTTGAAGTTTTGGACCTTGTTGATAATGGTGTTGATTTGCACTTGGAGCACTGCACTAAATTTCGAATAACAAGACTGCTGAGTCTATGTACAGCTGTATTTTAAAATGTACATTTCATTATCCCCTGTCATGGAAATAATTTGGTAACTAAAATCATTAACAAAATTCAAAAATGTATTTGAGCACAATAACAAAAATACTAATATGCTAAAATGCACAATAACAAACCAGCCTAAAAGGAATGTGTTAACTGGCATGTAATATTTAACACTTGTAGGTCATTGATTTTCAAGCTGAGATTGATTTCCTGTTTGAAGAGGAAAAACTGAGGACACAGCTTATGATGTAAATATAATACACACTTGCAGTAATAATATCATTACAGCCTGGAACATTCTCTCAAGGTCACAGTCAGAAACTCCACAGACATTTTTAAATCCCAACTCAGGGCACATCTTTAGGCTGCCATTTTACTTTCACTTGTTAAAAGGTGCTATAGGAACTAAAAGTCCTTTATTACTCTGTTTTGTATCGTACAGTTTTGTACTGACTAAAGGCACAGTATTAATGTATTTTGTATTGTATTGTATTATATAATGTTCATTTTTCTGCACAGATTTTAATTTAAGAATACAAGAAATTTTCCACTGTGGTAAGTTAGATATAAGATATCTGATGGTCAGTATGAATATCCTGTAACTATACCCAACATAAAGAGAAAACACTATACAACTCAATTTCCTTTTAGATGTGTGTAGGACGTAGGCTGTTCTTGACTCGGTCATATCTTGGATACTTGTTACAGTTACTATTGCTTATAATATATAGGTATTTGTGCGAACAGCCATCATCATAAAACTAATTAGGATTTCATTCACGGTTACTCCTACAGAACACATGCTGGTTATATACCACATGGTGTGTGGAGGGTTATATGTCATTATTACAAAATATTTAACTTTAGATGCAAATCGTTGGTGTATAAAACGTGAGCATATGTCAGCAAATCTAGACGTAGGTATATATGTTGTGTGCTTGTGTATGCGCACAGGGCTATCTTATTGATTGTAACCAAACTGGTCTCCAGCCTTTGTGTGACACTCACTGCATACAACACCAAAACTCATGAAGCCACAACCGTAGAGCCAGTGTTATCCTGTGTTTAAAACACCAGATATAGTTTATGGATCTCTGCTGATACCTAAATTCAGTAGCAATGGAATACAGTTAGCTTTGTTTCATTGTCGGAAGGTGGGTTTCTGCAGCCAGAGTTCCCTTTTTGCACTGCACTTGGAACTTGCCATGCAAGTCAAGGAGATGTGCCTATCCTCCATTCGCCATTTGCTCACCTTGTGCACTGTGGGACTTGTAGTGTGAAACACAGTTGTGGTTGGTGTACATGTGTATCAGAGTTTCGCATTTGTTATGCCCCACCACTCTTGCTTGA